>VWPW01032037.1:347654-375154 GCA_013389825.1 Crypturellus undulatus
CCGCCCGCGCGCCCGCCGCGAAACGCGCAGCCGGGCGGGCAGCGGCAGGAGGAGGGAGAGAGCGAGCGACGGAGGAGGCGGCGGGGGGAGAGGAGCGCGGCCCGCGCTGCCTTCGCCCCGCCGTAATCCCCACGCGCGGCCGCGGGGCGACCCCCGCGCGGCGGCAGGAAACCCGCGGGAACGAGGGGGCAGCGCACACCCCAACCCGCGCAGGCAGCGCACACATGCGCGCACACGCGCCCCCAGTACACCCCCGCACGCGTGCACGCGCACTTGCAAACATGCATGCACAGATGCATGCACAAATTCACACCCACATATGCAAACATGCATGCACAAGCATGCACACATGCGTGCACACGCAAACGTGCATGCACACATACACATGCACACACCCTCACACATGCAAACACACATGCGCATACACCCATACACTACCTCACACATGCACACACACTCACACATGCATGCACACACATGTGTGCAGACACCCACACGTGCACATGCCATGGTGCACAGAGAGCACAGAGCCCCACACATGCACACACACCCACACATGCACACACACGCACACACACGTGTGCAGACACCCACACGCGCACATGCCATGGTGCACAGAGAGCACAGAGCCCTTGCAGGACAGGGACTCACACCCCGGGGTCCTCAGCGTTGAGCATGGAGCGGCGCAAGGGGGGAGCAGATTGCTACCTCTGCTGCCGCCGCTGCCTCTTCTTTCCCAAAGGGCTTAATAGTTGCCTCTTATTGCTTTTTAATGGCACATCTTTTATCATTGCCCATAATGGGAGGAAGTGTCTCTCCCTCTATATTTTGGGTATCAGATTAAAAAGCTGTTCCTCCTGCTCTCCTCTCTGGTTTGGGTTTCGTAACAGCTCCTCTGTAGCTTTGCCCTCTGCACTGTGCTGCTCAGGCTCTATCTCTCCCTACAGTATGGACATTGTCCCCCAGTTTTGCACATCTCTTTGCTGGGATAAAGGCTTGCCTACATAGTGTTTCCCAGCTTCCTTTTTTCCTTTTTTTTTTTTTTAATTCAAACTCCTAATTCTTTTGAAAGCCATCCAAGAATCAGATTGGGCAGTATTACCATCGTGGTTTCATTACAACTAGCTAAAAATTAGGTTAAACTCTGAATGCTCATTTACCGCATTATCCCCACTCCCTCCCCCCATTTTATTTGCTTCCTTGCTTGTAGGCTTGGGAATGTACAGACATGAGATTTCTTTTCCTTTCTTTTTTTCTTTTCTTTTTCTTTTTTTTTTTTTAGCTCAGCCCTCCCTTTTCGGCCTGGCTTCTGAAATTTTCTGAGTGAGTACCACAATTTGAGACAGGCTATCAGTGGTAGTCCTTAGTGGTGCTGGTTTCAAGATTCGTTTTCCTTGAAGATGATTATTTATGTTGTGACTTCCAGCAGGATGCGCTTTGCCTGAAATGTGAGCATCTGTGAGGTAGACACCCATGCCTGTACTGGTCACCCCGGTCTCCCTTTGTAGTCAGTAAGAGAAATTCACTCCTTTAACTTATACACAGTAAACAAAACTCCATAATTGCCCAGTTCTCTCACCAAGTACAAACACAGTTCAGACACCATTTAAAATGTTGGTGTCTCTATATTCTGTATGTTCTGCCTGTCACATATATGTCTGTATGCACCTCATTACTAATTTTTGAGCCCGATGATCTGTACTGAATATGGTAGATGGGTAAAAAAAAATCATTGTCTCCAAGACAATGACATTCCTACAAGTTTGGGAAAAGAAGGCAGTCAGATGGAGAGGCTTTTCATGTATTCCCTTGTGCCCGAACTTGGGCAAAGATTGCATTTAGAGTTCCTGTGTCGTTAGATACCTGAAAACCCACACAGGAACGGATCAGTGAGGAAGCTTCAGTCGGAGCCTGTATCTCCCCAAGCACATGGGACGTGCAGGACTCTTTCGTGTGGATGCTCATGGATGAACTGGTTGTCAGGAGCTTCTGTGCACCTCTATTGGTTTTCATAGTAAAGTGAGGGATTTTGAAGGCTTTGAAGGGTTTTATAGAAGCAGGCTATGTTTTCATGAGATTTTTGTCTGTGGATTTCTTGTTTGTTAGTTTTTAGTATTTTTGGGAAAGGGACGCTCTGTCTTATTTTTCTCTCATGCACACCCCCAGACACTAACAGGAGTCATTTATGGGTAAAATTGACAGAAATTGCAGTTGATAGGAGAGTTCCTGCAGTTTTATACGCTGGGGTGCATGCGGTATAGACATCCTTCCAGAATAAGCAATGTCTCTACTTTCATAATGGAGGAATTATTCTGGAATCAAAATTTCTTTATTGAGCATAGTGAGTACACAGTAAAAAATAACTTTACTCTGAAAAATAAGCTTTATTTTTTCAGATAAAAATGTATTACCATACCTAGATACATATGTTTATTTCCCTAAATCTACATTATTCAGTTTTCTTTCATAAACAAATATCAGTTCTTCTTGGCTCACTGCTTTTCTAGGCTTGGAGCTTTTCTGTTCCCACACATTCATCTTTTGCTCTTACACCAGCTGAAGACAAATTTCTGAGGGTCCTCTGTTTACTGGAAAAAAAAAAAAGAGTGATATATATGGCCATGCTGAAGACCATCTCTTCCAAATAGTGTGGGGAAGATTTACTTCAGAGAGGGTTTATTGCTTGTTGATAAGACAAAGGAGAGAAAGACACAGCCTGCATGACAGAGAAATTGCTTTCCTAATGAATTCTCTACTGCAGGGGCTTTCTCCCTCTTTACATTTGTGTTTTTCAGAGCATCTTTAATCAAAGACCACTCTCATAAATGTGCTGGGTCTCTTGACATCTTGGTGTGCGTGGACTAGCCCACGGGAGTGCTATGAGGCAGCGCTTCCCACACTCCTTCCAGAAGTGAGAGAAAAGAGGGACTAGAGGAAGGCATGGATGGAGGGACGTGGGCAGGCATCTGCAATGATGTAGCTAAGTTTTGACATGTAGCAGAAGGATCACTGAAAATTACCACTTAAGTGTTACAAGAAATGATTGTTTTCTTAACTGTGGATCGTCTTGACCACACTACAGAGGTGACATGACCTACGCTGAGCTGAGATGATATGACCTACAGCTTTGCTTCCTTTTGGAGAAATAAGAGAGGATGCGTGACTGTCAGGGCCAAGGGCACTAATAGGCCTTACTGGCTTTGACCAGCCTCACCTTGGACCTCCTGCCTTTGCCCTGTTGCTGGGAAGTACCTGAGACCAGCACTGCAGGTAGCTTGTCTACTGGGTGGGTCCCACATATGCACACTGAGGTTCATCTCCAGTCCCATCTCTGTCCTGGTCTCCTTTGTCTCCAGGGGCTGGAGTGTCTGGGTGGGCTGGACCTGGTTCATCGCTTGCCTTGTCTGCAGACCAGACAAGGCAAGCACCCAGCACCCAACTCTGCCAGCTGATGGTGGGATGGCACCCCACGAGCGAGGAGGGTGCTGTGCTGTGGTCACCAGTGGCTCCTGGCCCACCCGCCTATGGGAGTAGGATTTCTGCTTCCTGGCAGTAGAAATCTCTGCGTGGTTGCAAAGGCCCTGTGTGTATGCAGAACCGGCATGAACAAAAGTCTTATTTTTATCGTGCAAAAGTGCAGCTTTCCCTCTGGAGAAGAGAATGACTCTCCTACGGACTGACTTCCTTGTTATTTTTCACTTGTTGGAACAGGTATCATAATAAGCACTGGCAATAGGAGAGCTGCTGTCATCAGCATTGAAGCTGGCTTGTCTGTCCAAATGGTTCTTCATTTTCTTGAATGTTATGCCAAAAGGTAATGCCAAGTCACCTGAAAATGTCTCCTAATTTCACAGCAATGAGTCCAACAAAGACAAACAAGGAAAAGGTTCTGTTCTAAGAAGAAAGCAAACCTCATCCCAATATCCTTTCTGTCATCCAAGACCTCCAGAAGAAAATAAGTCAACAAAGGAAGCTTCTGGGCCAAATCTGATATTCTCTTAAAATAAATCACATCAGAAATAGCATCTGGCAATAGCATAGCCCACCACAGCTCAGACAAGTCTGGTCTGGATTAGGGACTTCCTGAATCATGAAATAGCTTTCTTTGCTTCCCAATGGGCATTTTTTTCCCCAGGTTTTGGTTTCCCTTTATCAGAATTCATGTCTTGGAAGGGACTCCAAGTCTTCCGTGAGATGCCTTGGATCAGCATCGTCTCATTGGTGTCTAAAGGCTAATTTTTAGAAATGCCTAAGAAAATTTAGAAAGGCTGTGTTGCACACATACAGGCAATAGAGGCAGTTTTTTTCCTCCCTAGCTCAGTAAGTGGAAACTTACTGGACTGGGTATCACAAAAGACAGTGACAGAACTGAGCAAAAGCATAGCTAGGAAGGACAGATCATGGGCAAGATGCCATTGTCAAATTAGCCACAACTTGGATGGATTTTGAAATTTGTTGGAGGGTGTTTGTAAAAATTGATTCTTTGTTCTTTTCTACTCTGTGTGGATTTCTTTTTTTCTTTCTTTACACTGGACAAGAAAATAGAAATTACTGTCAAGGGTGAAATCAATTATAAACCCAAAACACAATCAGAAAACAAATTTATAGAAATTAAAGGCATGTCGATATGATTTCAGTTGAATCAGAGTTGTGGAAACTGATTTACTTCAAATTTGGGCATCACCCTATAGGTGAAAGTCTAAAAGATAAAGTTTACTGCCTGTGGATTTCTTTTGTCAAGCAGAGAGGATGCCTGCTGAGGGACTCCTGCAGCTCCAATCCAGATTTGGGTATAATGTTTTTGTTGTATGATATAAGATGGTGATGATTTCTATGAACTCAAAAGTGTTTTTCTAACTTTCTGTGATGAGCTACTTTTTCCTTATGTTTTGATAAAAGATAATCTTTCCAAAAGTAATCTGCACAGAATTCTTTTTTAGCATGAGCTGCATGTCAACCCTCTCTTCCAGTTAAAATGTTACCCGGTGTTATTCACAGACCTTTAAAATGAGATCCCTAATTTTGGTGCCATGCCAGGCCACAACCTGGGAAAGGATTCAGCTTTGATCATGATCCTAGATAGGGTACATCCCAGGTTTTAACTTGTTCCCACTACTGCTTTCTGGAAGTTGCAGTGGCCTGGTCCAAGTTTGTGTCAAAAGAGCAGTGTAATACATCCTGGTCCTGTCATTCTAAAGATCTGGTATTTGCTGTTTCCTGATTGTGTCATACAGGGAGAGGCAGGAGATACTCATTGGCCAATGTGAGGCTTGTCTGAATGGTCATACTGTGGGGCTTGTCTGGATGCTCTGATGTTGACAGCTTTGGACTCTGCAAGTATGCAAAACCACGTTTCCTTAAATACCACCTCCAAAAACAGTGCGTTGGTTCCTACGAAATACCCACTCCCTCTTTTAAAGTCATTCACTGCTGCAGGGAGTAGCATGGAGCAAACAGGTCTGAGGGGTTCCGCTAGCTCTGGTGCTGCTGTGGAGGTAGGGCCGCCGAAGCCAGCACTCTCCCGTCCCAGCTGCACTGCCCTTTCACTGGTTTCCAGACGGGCTGTTGTGGAAGACATCATTTCTGAGCTCCTTTTAATGCTTCCCACACCTGACAGGGGGGTTATGTAACAGGCAGCCTTGCCCAAGTCTGGATAAATGAGGTTCAGAATTTTTAGACTTTTTTGCCTCAGATTATTTCTGCTTCGTGTCAAATATGATTTAATGATAGATTAATTAAAACTAATCTGTCATAATAACTTATGCATAGGCAGAAGACATTTTCTATGCAGTTTGAGGTTAAAGAAAAAAAAAGAAAAAAAAAAAACAGAAGCTGAGGATAAGAATTAGAGGAGGAAATGTTCAGCAGCCACTCCAAAGCACTGCCTAAATAGCTCTTTATTAGCCAGGGAGAATAAAACACCCAGGACTGGAGGGAGCCGAGGATTGTGAAGTGGGAAGATGCCAGTTGCGGAGAGAGGGATCAGACTGCGATTAGTTCTGAGAGGAATGAAGCTTCTAATTATAAGGGCAATCCCCACGCTCCTCCCCTGCAGCCTGGGAGAAGAGGATAGAGACGCGGAGCCGAGGGCTGAGCGATAGGACTTCGGCGAGGAGAGCTGCCTCCATATTTCTCACCCTAACAGGCTCTTCGGGGAACTAAGGGGAGATTAATTTTCTTAAAACACACATTATCCCTTTCCCTGCGCGGGGCAATTCTGTGGGTGTCTGGCCACTGAGCTATGTACGGGTAATGCAGTCCTGTGCAGTCATGTTTTAGAAGGGATCAGCAGAATGGTGAGCGAGCTTCTGTTGACAAATCCGACAAACTTATGCTGCTGATAAACATGGGTAACATTTATTATATTCCCAAGTGGAATATTAGGCCTTGAAACCCTAATTTACATTATCTTATTGTGTTTCCTCTTGTCTCCTATGGATTAAAGCACAAGACAGAAATGCAGAAAGACGGTGGATGTTTACCTTTTTCTTAACAAAATATCTCAATACAACTGTCAAATCCTGACCATAAATGAAGCTCATTATTCTTCATTTATAAGTAACACCTTCCACAGAACATAGTTCTGTTCCCAGTCTGCATTATAACATAACTAGTAATCTAAAAAAAGAAAAAAAAAAACACAGAAAAAAAAACAGAAAAAACAACATTTTCAGGTATTATTTAGGACATCAGCAGACTGAGTTGTTTATCACAGAATTCCAGAATGGCTGAGATTGGAAGGGACCTTTAGAGATCACCTAGTCCAACCCCCTGCTCCAGCAGGGACACCCAGAGCACGTGGCACAGGGTGGCATCCAGGTGGGTTTGAAGATCTCCAGAGAAGGAGACTCCACAAGGAGCCTCTCTGGGCAGCCTGTTCCAGGGCTCTGGCACCTTCACAATAAAGAAATTCTTCCTCACATGGAGGTGGAACTTCCTGTGCTTATTTATATATTTATTTCCTGTGGGCTTATATACTAATCATCTGATTGAGTAATAAGGTTATTTATTTATTTATTTATTTTATTTAGCTCTCATCCCCAGCAGTTCCCTACAGTCTTTTTATTCTTTGTAAGGCCTTGAACGCGATATTGCAGGCATGTGTAAATGAAGCACTTAGGGGAAGCTCATTGAAGCCAAACAATGATGAGACTGTTACCAGGTAATGGTTTGAACTTGTAAAAGCTTTCTGGGAAAGAACCAGAAATTTTCTTAAAGCTGGTAGAAAGGCAGAATTTCCTGATCTTGAGAACTCTAGATTTTTCAAACTGGGGTGGAAGCAGCCCAACTAACAACAACAACAACAAAGTCTGATTCCTTGAAAGCTGCAGAGGCGCCCCAGAATGGGGGTCCCTGGAGAGCCCTGGCCATCCACAGGTCAGTTTTTGCAGGCTTCAAGCCCTTGCTCTGCGAACTTGAACCCCTGGGCAGTGCAGGCTCTTACTGGCTTCCACCTCACTGGAGCAAACTGGAGCAAAGCCCTGACCACGTGGAAAGCTCCCAAGCTGCCAGGGTCCTGCCTCTGGAACAACTGAAGGTAGATGATGGTCTGTGCCAACACAAGGAACTCTGGAGACCTACCAAATGGTCAAAGTTTCTCGGTCCACGTACCAGGTGGACTGCCTCAGGGCTGCAGCCCTGGAGAGGCAGGTTCTTTAGCATCTTTGGTGATTTTTGCATTGGGTGGTCTTTGACCAACAAGGTATCTGGTCCCAGGATAGCCTGCCAGGAGGTGAAATTTGGAGCAGGCAAGCCTGAGGATCCTGGACCTCTGGTGTCTGACTCAGGGTGCTACTGAAGTGAAGGAAATCTTACTTTTCTTTAAAGTACATGTTGAGTCCTCAAGCTTTCCTGCAGTATATCAACCCTCAATTGTCAAGTTACATACTATCATCTTTTCTAAAATATTTCATTAGACATTTCTATAGTACTGTACTGCAATAGGATAAATGTCATTAACTTTAAGAAATCCTTTCTTAGTATGTGTAAACCTTTTGCCAAACTGGCCAGGACACATTCCTCATTATACCTTTTATTCTTAAATTGTTTATATGAGTCCTCTGAAAAAGATCAGTGGTAGAATGGAGAAAATACTGAATAGAAATCATACAGAAACACGGTCTTTTGGGGACCATAAACTTATATTATGACTTCAGAGTGGAAACTGATTAAAGTGGGAAGCAGAGTTATGGAACTTCATGTTCTTTACGTTAAGCGGGTTGTTTTAGGGATAGATCTTGTTTTATTTGGTTGTGCCCTGTACCTCTATTCAACTTGAAATTCATTCCCATACAATCTGCCATATCCTGAATTACTCCATATCTTCCGCTGTTTGTTGTTTCAGGTCCTCTTCCTCCTGGTAATCCGTGCTGTGATTCTGAATGTATACACTGAATGGACACTGAATGTGTACACTGAATGACCAAGTCTTTCAGGTAAAATAGAAAAATGAGGTTAAAGGTGTACTGCACATCACAGGCACCCGAAGGTAGGTTCCTCTCTTCTAACACTAACTTACATGCAACTTGATGTTTTGAAATTAGCTAATGGATTCAGAAGTGATGAAACATAGTGGAGATGAAAACGAATCTGAAAGGCAGAGGCAAAAATCTTGCCTTAGGAAGCCAGACTAAACTGTCATGCAGACCTGAGCAAGCAAAAGAGTTCAGTAGACTCTTGTTGTTCTCTGCTGTCTGAATACTCACTTGTATCACTACAAAGTCATTTTGAATAAGGTAGGCAATCTTACAATATTGCTTCTGAAAAATATTATAGTCACTTCGCTGTAGATTGGCTGTAAATGACTGTATAAGTTGCAACTAGTGGGGAATGAGACCCCACATTTTGCTAGTGACTTATCTACAGATAAATTTTGATGACTATTATTGATTTGCATAGTATTTGAACTCACTTGTGAATGGTTTAGACAAATATTCCAACTTATGAATTGTTTGCTTTGTGCACAACTTTTGCTTTAAAGTGTTCATTATTCATATTTTGCTATTTGCATAGTATTCTGGGATCATGGCAGTCCACAGGGTTGCATTATATTATTATTTCACTCCCTTGCCAGACAATTCTCAAACTTTGCAAAGATTCAAGTTGGTACCATGATCCCAGCCAAGTAACACCTTGTTCTCTGCCACTTCTCTACCTATAGTTTTGAATCTCTGTTATTGACCATTCAATACTTCACTATTAAACATTCAATATTTTGCCTTCTGAACCATTGTCTTTACCCTGTTTTCCATCCATCTTCCACATTGTGTGGAACCATCGTATTGTTAAAGTACGCCCAATCAGCTGATTACATCATGGAACTTCTTACATTATGGGTGAATCATGAATATCTGCATGTTTATAGATTTTTTTCCTATATATTTCAGTAGATGCATGTTTTCTTCCTTTTTTTTTTTTTGTAGAAATAGCTCCTGGAAATGGAGATACAATACAGTAGTCTACAGTACCATACCTCACAGTACTTGTATACCACACATTCAAGTAGAAATGCATGGGACATCTAGTAGGCGGCTGTGAAGCCTCTTATCTTTGTTCTGCATTCATGCTATTGAGGACTCGCTTCTGATACCACAGCTTGTGTTTTTAGCTTTGCAAGTATCTGCATAAATAAGACATAACATGAGTTCAAGGCATTAGTCAGTTGCTAAGAGTCCATATAAAACTCGCTTTAAAAGTTAGATGTGTCGCTAAAGCAAATTATGAAGTAAGTCTGTGATAAAGAAAAAGAAGGATTTGTTATTTGCCTGGACTGAAGATCTCAATGAGAAGAAAATGCCAGTGTATCCGCTCATCAGAACAAAGAAGATTAAGAGCCCTTGTGTCCACTTGAGGTAGAAGGAGAGATCTGATGAGATGAAGGAGAAACTTCTAAGGCAAGTTGCTGGTGGCATGCTCTGCCCACACGATGTGTTAGGGAGTGACAGACACAAGCCGTGTGAAAGCGAAAGATTTTTTTTTCTGTTTTCTTGTCATCCCTACTTTCTGGCCATTACAGGGAAAACTTCCTGTCTTTAAGAATCAAAAACAGATGCTTCTGGACTTGAATTTTGCAGGCAAATGTAAGGTTGTGACAATAGATGGATTTACTATAGATACTGAAAACTGGTTATTTGTCATCTTCACACTGCTGAATGTTTGTGACTCTCTAACCACGAGGCCACTAAGTCATGAATATGTGTAATCAAACTAGGATATTTGGATCAGGCTCCTAGCATAAATTCTCAAATGGCCATTTCTACATCTCAGTAAATGAATTATGTAGATATTTTGATCTTTATTTAAAGTAATTTCCACAGTCACTTAAAAGTTCAAGCATGCATTTTAGGAGGATTGTGTGTCTATTCACAGACAACCATGCTTTCAAGTCTACTTTGCAACTTTTGCTATGCATAAATTGAAGACAAATTGATAACTGAGTATTTCCATCTCTTCTTCTGCATATGTGAAGGAATGACTTTCCCTGAGCCAATGGATAAATCCAAGCAGACCAAGGAGCAGAGCAATAAGATATATTTCTAATTCTTGCTTATACCACTATAAGCCAGAAATAATTTTAAAGGTTATACTTGTTGAAAGCAGAGGTGGATTAGTTGAAGTCGAAATCTACTTGTGGTTGGATGCCTGAATGAAGACACAGTCCTTTTTTCCTCTGAGTTCCTGGTTATTAAGTAGGACTAGGAGCAATATTTGAACCTTTCTAAAAGGAGAATGCTTCCCAGAAAATACTTCATCTCTCTCAGTTATTACTATTGAAAATGCCTAATGGTTCTTATAATCTGAATATTTTAAGCAGGTTCACTCAGAGTAATGCAGATATGCATAATTCTACTTAGCTCCTTTTAGCAGAATATTCCTTTAGTGAGTGAAAAGCCCTAAGGCAGCAGCTGGGTCCAATTTCATAAGAAAATTTTGTGATTTTCGTCAGATAGTTAAAAAAAAATCTGTACCTGAAAAAAAAGCCGCAGTGTGAGCTATTAGGCACCAGGAATTTCACCTTGGACAAGCTCTTATAAACATCATAGTCACATAAAAAAATTCTTATGAACCTTACAGTTTGATTCAATGTTAGCTGTCAGACACAGATCTGTAGGAAACAGGGTTTCTTTGGGTCTGGTGTTTGAAGAATTGTTTGCTACATTATCCGTACCTAAAAATGTGATCATCACTACTTCTGCTTTTCTTTTTAATAGGAGACAGAAATGCATTCTGTTTTCTCTAGAAGAGTACTTACATATCTAATTTGCCTGATGTGAGATGGGGTTGGACGAGACAGCTTAAACTGGACTATTGCAGCAGAGATGGGGTCCAGCATGGGGGATCTGTCAGATCCACGTGCACATCCCCAGATCAGTGCACCTGCACCGAACCTGAGCCCTAAGGTGGGGCTGGATTGTTTTTCCTTTTCTAATCACACAGACTATTTCACATCCTTTTGAAATTTATTGACAGGGTGCAGCAAAGAGGTAGGAGCGCTACAACGACAATGCTGAGATGTATTGGCATGGCTAGGCTGTTTTCAGCATGAGGAGCTGCTCTGGTATTTTATACCCTGTGTAGCTATAATCTAGGGTGGTTCTGGGATATGGTACTTAGGAATGAGACTTAAAGGTATAATCTTACAAAATCATAGTTTAAATGATAGTGCATTTTTCTTTTGATTTAATAAATTTCAGACAGCAAGAGTACTCTCAGCATATTACACAACTGCTCACCTACTAGACATCCTGTTGCACGATAACTGAGGTTGTCACCGATGCTTGTCTGATTGGAGCTATCAAAGCATTTATCAGAGCATGTCTTAACTCCTGAAAAAGAAGCATTACTGCCTTCCTTCCTTTTAACAGCCGTTTTTCAAATTTCTCATTTTAGCTATGGTGAAAACATATAATTTTCCTGAAAGGAATTTGTAATAGGTTTATGAACTACACTGATTGTTTTTACAAAGAAATGTGCCTATAAAGTAGATATATGTGAGAGAGCATGTAAACTGGAACAAATTAATACCTCAATCAAAAAGCCTTAAAGTTCTTGATCATGACTAGTGATTATATAAGCATTCAAGAGTGCCACAATAGCCATATAGTAAATCAAGATTTTTTTAATACACTATATTGGAGATATTCATTAAAAATAACCAGTTATTATGCATGTATGTATTTCCCCATTTTAAATATTAATGGCTACACTCCTGCATCATGCTTCTTACAGAAAAAGCCTTCTTATACTACTGTAGTAAATATATTTTTGGTATGCTTAATTTAGTAGGCTTCTTGAGTTGCCCCAGCCTCAGTGCTGGATATCAGCCTACAAAAAAGAGTGTTGTGCTTTTCTATATTTAGGCAAGCAAATCTGCATAACCGAGCACCGCTGCTAGATCACGTATGTTATGAGTTGCCTTTTGAGCTTCCTTATTATGTTATCGGTCTAACGAGCAGTATCAGGATATTTATTCAAAGTGCTGCTAAGTTAATGCAAAAATATTGTGACCTGCGTCCTGAACTGTTGGCTGTGCTCTGCCTGATTTACACCATGCTACCAGCTCAAAGACACTCCATGGATGATGGTCAGGCACAACACAGGGACCATTTCCAGCAAAGAAAAGCTGTCATGTTGACTCTCAAAACAGAGACGCAAGCACAAGAGATACAACTGAAGCACAGAGGACATGTGTGTAGCATGATGAGTCACAGGTGCCTTGAAGCTCTTGGACAAGCTGCATAAATGCATGTATTTTTTTTGCCCACTCTAAGTTAGTCTGGCGGTTGGAGGTTTCTGCTGCTATAAGTCACTCTGGCAGGTTTACATGAGTGAATACTGGAATACAAGAGAGTACAGTGGTCATTATGTTTAGCAGGTTAATGGATGTATGAAATGGTTGATGTATATAAATATGAACTTCTGATAAATGAAATGCTTTATGATATATAAAATGGCCAGGCATCATAGGAAGAACTGCACCAGGCCTGTGATCTTTCTAAATAATTTGTAAGTGGGCAACTTGGGAACCTTCCTTGTAATCCGGGCTTTGAAATTCCTTTGGTGTTCAGGAAAGGAGGTATAATAATGTAATGTACAGTTTGGGGATTTTTAGACCTTTTATAAGATCTCGATCTTGGTACTTCCTATTGTATTTAGCTGGCTGAAGAATGGAAGGACAATAGGAAGGCAAGAAAAAGTAGTGTAGTTACAGAAAGTTTAATTGTGGAATGAACTTTTCTAAGTTGAAAGCAGAAAAATTTGACTAACTCAGTGCTGCAGTCCTACATCTACAATCTACATAAAAATAAAAGCACAAATACCTGATAAAGATATCAACTTCATTAGTGAAATAGAATCTAAAAATTCAAGACTAGTAATCAACAATTTCTACTGCCATTCTTCATATCTAGTTGTTGGAGTTTATTAGGAAATTAGCCTGTCCTTAAAATAAAAAATGAGTCACAACAAATAATCCTTCAAGCATCTCCAGAAGGTCCCTTTTTTCTCACTGAATATATGGAAAAGGCTCATCATCCTTTTTTCATGTGTTAACAGGAGCCAGGCATTCCTCTTACATGTCCTTGAGGAATATCTTTGTTATTTTATTTTGACTTGAAGTTGGGCTGGAGAGTGAAAGGTTTTATCAGTGCTTTACATACAGCAGAAACCATTATATATGTGCCCTTTCTGATGCTGTTTTTGTTTCCTTCATGTGTTGTCTGGTTGCCGTAGACATTGCAGCAAACCTAAGCTTATACTTCGATGTGTGTGTGTGAAACACATTAATGATTCTTTGGGAACAGTTACACAGATTTTCTCTTCCTTTCTCTCAATATAAAACTCTGAAATCAGATTGCAGATGGTCAGCTGAATTTGCAGAAAACAGAATAATGTTCATATATGCCCATGGTTCGTTTTCTTATAACTATGGGAGAAGTTCTTGGGTTCACTATTATAGCACTCAATATGCTGGCTGTGTATGAGACATAAGGACATCAAAATGCAAGACGTATCTATTGCATTACTCACATCACATAATAAATTTGTGAGATTTGTGGATGCACAGTATGTCTGAAAATCAGTCTTTCTTTATCAAAAAAAAAAAAAGAAAAAAAAAAGAAAAAAATTGTGTAATTCCCAGAAGTAAGACTGCAGAAAGGAAGATATTTTGCCATGGTCTTTTTACCTTTTCCCTTGAAAACAAGATGAACTCGAAATGTTTCATAAATTCGATTTGTTCCTTGTTACAATGGTTTTTTTTTCTTTGCCAAATAACATGGCACGGCACTGATTTAAGTTGCCCATCAGGTCAAGCCATCAGACATATCCTTATGACTCTGTACTGTCAAACCTGTGAAACTTGCTAGTTAAAGATAAATATTATCCTTAACTCATGCTATAGTGATGTTAATGGTTCTAGAAATCAAACAGCAATCAGCCTCAGTGCAAGACATAGACACAAAATGACCATATTCTTGTTGATATAGATCCAATTCTTATCAATGGAAGCACATGAAATATGAAATCAGCTTGATGCTTGCTTTAAAATATTGAGAGAAACTAACTGATCTGTCAGCTTTTTTATTACCTTTTAAAGCATCCCAGAAGCATAGCTGCTAGTTGTTCTAAACACGGGAGCTGTCAGACTATTTTATGGTTTAACTATGTACCCTTACATGAAGAATTTCAAATATATATATATATTACAATTCAGTTTCTTTCAAACTGTGAGAGATTTCTGAGCTTAAATTTTCTGAAAATGGATTCATAAATTCAGACTGTGATCAGGGACCTGAGCATGCAGGCCTTGTTTAAGCAATCCCTTACACCGAGTGTCATCTTATAGTAAATCTTCTTGACTGAGCCATTAAGAAGCCAAATGTTTAGGGTCAGATTCCCTTCATGCTGATGCCAACAAAGTGCCAGCTCCCCTGCTGGGAGGAGAATTTATCTGAAGAATGACAGGTTGCACTATCACCAACCTTCCTGAGCAAGAAAAGCCAGCATTAAATTCAGCTCGGGCGGCCCGGACATGGAGTAGACACCCTGCCTTTCTCCTCATCTGGCCATCATGATCCATCTACTGGCTGTGCTCATGTCCTGGGAGGATTTTGGCAAGTTGGCGACCCCCGTCAGATATCCCATCGAGAATGGCCCTTAATAATGTTCTTATAATCTTCCAAGCCAGACTTGGAAGGCTTGGTACAAACATAACTTTGCCACGAGTCCCGTGGTAAATAGGTAGGAACTTTTTGCATTATTTAGTGCATTTCTCATTCTTATCTGTGGCTGAAAATGGTGATGTAGAATTGCAACACAGTAACTTCTGAATGACAAATTGAGTCCCCATGTTTTTTATATATCTGGTTTTCCAAGTCAGATATATGCAAATTCCATACACTTAATGTGACCAGAACATATATACCTCTTGGTAGCTATTTGTTCATTCCATAAATAAATACTGTTTTCAGGCTTTAGACGCATTCTGTTTCCTCAGGGGAGAGCACTACTATTAAATGCAACTCTGTTTCCTCTTTCTGGAATTTGTAATCCTTTGGGGAAAAATGAATTACAAACCAAAGAAAATAATAAGTTTTCTTTGTACATGAAGCAAACCAAACTATCTTCTCATAGTTACTGAATTTAAAGGTAATTTGAGTAGGAGCTTGCTCTCCCGCCTGGTAGTACTGCATGGAGGGTCCAAATGTTCTATTAATTGCAATTTGTAATAAATTAAAGAAAACTTACATGCAGTGGGAGAAATAAACTACCTGTAGGATTACCTTCAGAAACTATTTGACGATATTGATATGTTCTAGGAATAGTCCATATCCAGAACACTTAGACAGGCAATGTCGTATTTTTGTTTTTACCCTTCTCACTCCTTATCATCTTCTGATTTTCATAGCTTGTCAACGAAAGATGTGGCTGTTTATTAGTATATACTCTGAAGAGCAGTTTACTAAGGAAGAACTGACAGATCTTCAGAATGCTTGATCTCTTGCAAATCAGAAATGCAAATATTTGCACGAAAATATCTGTCAGGAGACAAATGCAGTTCCCTAGCACCTAGGTACATCATCTCTGGCACTTGCCCTTAGTGAAGTACAAGGAGTACCGTGGGAGATGCTAGAATCTAAACAAACCCGTAACAGGAGAAATCTGCAGGGAAGCAGCACAGTAATGAAGACCCTGTGGTTTCTGACATCCCCTTGAGTCATTCGTGGCTGGGAATAATCACACCCCTTTCCACGTGCAACTGAGCTGCAGCCTTGAATGAAACTACAGAGTGAAAATGCCGCCCTGCCACCCATCTGGAGCCCGTAGATCCCGTATCGCGATGGAAGGGCACTTCTGGCGGTGCTGGGGTTTTCTCGGGCAGAAGGCCTTCCTGTGCTTCAACTGTTTTCCGTTAGTCATCCCCTGCCACACACGCACTGTGATTAGCGCCGAATAGCTCCATCCTGTTGTTACTCAAGCAGGCCATGAGCTTCAGTAATACTGTTCTTTACACCTGCTTCTCCTTTTCATGGTTGTCACTACCACAAATAGCGTTCTTATTTTAACACAAGCGCACTTTAAGCATTTTGAAGGCACAGCCAGGAACCGACTATGAAAGCGAGCTCTCGGCGAGTAATTTCATCACCACCGGATGTCATGGCGGGAGCAGCACCTCATGAGCTGCATGTTGCTGTTTATGTTCTCCAGGGCCTTATCAGCGGCTTGGACAGAAATCGCTGTTAATACACCCATTAACACTGAGCGGGTCAATGGACGCTACAAGTTACCTTCTGGAAGATGGAAATATTACTTCATGAGGAAAACCTGACATCTTGGCTCTATAAAAATTCCTCCACTTGGCACTGGGAAGAAGAAATGGTAGACGTGGCAGTGATTAGCAGATCTGGAAGATTCCTCACTCTTAATGATGAATAATAGAATCCCAGAAGAAGAAATGAAAAGATAATGAGTGTTAATGAGTTTGAACAGCATGTAAATATATTATCTATGACATATATAAGATACAGAAGTATTTTATGAAACACTTTTACTTAGTTTCTAAATGTGCTTTATGTAATTCCAGATCTCAATGCACGGACTAAGACACTACAAAATTAGTTATACGCTTCAGAAACAAAAAGAGCATAGAAGTTCAACTTGACTGGACATTTTCGAAGGAACAACCCTGTATTGACTCATAATCAATACAGCAATAATTCTCCGTCTCGTAATTAGCGCACAGCACTCTGTAACCTTTGGTTGCATTGCTAGAAAAGAGCTTGTCTGTGTCCCTCCTAAAGTTCAGACACTCAAAAAAACATCCATTTGATTAGTGTCTCCCTTAGAATAAGGATTTTAATTCCAGAAATAAGTCCAGTGCTTTCTGTCTCATCTGTACATTCTTCTCAGAGCCAATCAATGCCTAGCAAACTAATACCAGAAGACATGAAAAATACTATGCATTATATTTTTTAATAAATATGAACTCAAATACATCTTCCACAGCATTTTTGAGGAGATATCAACTTGGCATTTTAGAATCCTTAGAAATGAACAATAAAAAAGCTTAATTTTGAAAATGTTACTACAGAGTCTCAGGGCTTCTCAGAGTTATAGTCAAAAATCCATACGTATTCTCTCAGCCCTGGCAATGAAGCTTCCTTGATGGACTGTTCTTCTCATAAAGAAGTCCAGTTTCCCCTCTTGCAGAATTACTCAGGTGAATTAGGAAAAGCCTGTTTTCACAGCACGTCATGGGAGCTCGTCTGACTTTCCAAAAGAATGAAAAAAAAATGAGATGTCAGATTTATGAGTGGTCAATTTTTCATTGACTTGTTGACTTTTTCTTAGAATTGTTCTTACTTTTGTCCAAAAATCCCATTTTTTCACCAGAAAATAATGGTAGAATAAGTTCAGTAATAGAACTTTTTCTCTGAACTTGTCAATGGAAATTTCTGATTGAATTTAATGTTCACCTTATCATGGATCATGCTCTGTGAGAGAACTCTAAAAAATTACTTCTTCTGATGGTAGATAATTATTTTTTTTGAGCTAATGGACATAATTCACCCCTAAAATATACAAATTCAATTTTTTTAACCTCATATTTTCATCTGCTTAATATAGACTTGGATTTGGCTCATTATTCTTTTCAAGTAAAGAAGAGAATAATGCCTTATGTTGTGATAAGACATTACATCAGATTGTTTCTAGCTATCAACACTGAGGTCAGCTGCATCCACAGGGATTTGCCCAATGCTTATTAAACAGTGATATTTTTGTCAACAGATGGATTTTAAGCTGCTGATATCCTGACAAGCCACCAGAATGGATCTGAAGATTCCCAGCCATAACAAAATCTTATTTTAACCTTGGCTATTTTTAAAACCCAGTTAAAAAATATGACAAGCATCAATGCTTAATGCAAATGCCTAGCAGTGTGGGTTACCTGGTAACCAAGCGGATGGTATGTTGGAGAGGGAAGTGACAATAGCAAATGAACATATGCCAAATCATTTCCTAGCAGATATAGAGATGGTCAGTATAGATTTTGCCACATTGAAAGAAATGATCTGCATGACCTGATATCAGTTCACGAGAGAGGAAAATGGGATTTTTCTTTTACATGCCCTTTTAAAAGAGTAAAGGACACACATTCATACTTTCTGACTTGAGAAATGTTAGATTCTCGCTTTTGTGTGACTATGAGAAAGAAAAAATTCAAAAGATAGGGAATAAAATATGCAACATTTCCACAAGCAAACTGATTTGGAAAACTGAACTGTAGCATTTGGAAAACTGAACACCAGCAATTCTCAAGCTGGTCACAGTGTAAGATTCCCAAGAGATCGATAGGCCACTTTCTGCTCAGTTAGCCAAATCAGAGAACTATTTCTTGGAAAGATCAGGAAGCCTTTTTTTTTTTTTTTTCAAATGGGTTCAAATACTTATTTCTGTGTCCTAGCCTTTCCTGAAAAGTAATAAGCAGATATGGTGATGTATACTGTGTCAAAGACAGACACAACTCTTTTTTTTGCTTTGAAGAGGCAATCTGAGAGCTCTGTGACACAGTAGTCCACTAGGTGTCATGTTCCAAAGCTAAAGTAAAGGCTTAAGGTAGAGATCGTAATATGAAAAAGAGATTTCCTCACTGAAAACAGAAAAAGCATTTTTTTTAAAAAGAAAATTTGCTTTAAAATATTTTTCAAAGAACTATCAATCATTAGAATTTGAAATGAAAATAGTAATAACTATAAAGCAATAGGGTGTAGTTAGGAACTAAAATGTTGGAGCCTCATAAAGATAATTCTATTTAGGGAAGCATCCATGCATACTTTTATTTTTTTTTTTAGTGATATACAGGACAACCACAGTTTATACTGCCTTTGAAGTGTTTGGGTTTGCAAAGTGATCTTAAAATAACTTCCAAAAATGGCTGTTTATCTGAAGCTATTCTCAGCTGATGCCTTATGTTGCATCATTTCAAACTAACACAGTAAATAGAAGTGTCAAGGGCCCAGGTGAAGGCATGAAAACAACACGTGCTAGACAGTCTGCCATGGGACATGCCATTCTGGACATGTGCAGGTCACTTTCTAAGTCCTCACCAAGTGGCATAATCTATAATTTCACTTCAGCTGCAGAATCCAGGACTTTCCTACTTCCATGATAGATTTCAAATTGTCTCAGATACCAGGAAATGAAGTGCAAGTGGCCAAGCTGGCAATATTTTAATTTAATCTCTGAAACACCAGTTTTCTTTAGAAGGATGAATGAAGTCCAGCTGTTAGCTGAGAAGGCCCTAAATTGAATCACTATCATAATTAGTGATAATTGGAAAAAGGCCGAAGCCTGGAAGAAGCAGCAGCACCCTGTTCCCCAAGGAAATGCCTCTTCNGCAATATTTCGATTTAATCTCTGCAACACCAGTCTTTAGAAGGATGAATGAAGTCCAGCTGTAAGCTGAGAAGGCCCTAAATTGGATCACTATCATAATTAGTGATAATCAGAAAAAGGCCTGTTCCCCAAGCACCCTGTTCCCCAAGGAAATGCCTCTTCACATTGGATTCCTCCTGGTCCTCTCTCCAGGCCACNTCCAGCTGTTAGCTGAGAAGGCCCTAAATTGAATCACTATCATAATTAGTGATAATTGGAAAAAGGCCGAAGCCTGGAAGAAGCAGCAGCACCCTGTTCCCCAAGGAAATGCCTCTTCACATTGGATTCCTCCTGGTCCTCTCTCCAGGCCACGGGAGCACACTTTGTGCTTGTTTGAACCACAGCTGGAGCGGCTTATTTCGTTAAGATCTATATCTATCTCTTCTGCACTGATTTTCCAGACTTGTCAGGCTGGCCCGTTTATTAATACATCTCAAAAACCTAATCAAAAACCTTTTAAGAATGTTTACATGCAAAAATGAGGAATAAATTATTTAGTATCTGAAATCTAATCACACACAGATTTCTGGAGAGTGCTTAACTGTGTGCTCATACCCTTCTTCAGGAAAGGAGCGGGCATTCTGCAGAGGCCTGAGACTTGTCCCATCCAACCCTGCAGTACTTAGCCCCAGGGATGGTTTTCACACTGCTAAGCTGATCATTTCTGAGCACGTGCTGGGGAGACAGAGGCCGCAAAGCCACAGCATTAGCTGTTGTGGTGCCAAAAACAGCATACAGGAAAGACCAAAGAAAGGCAGAAGCCTGGAAATGTCTCTGGCATGAGCTTAAGCATGTGCCTCAAGGCTGAAAGAGGAGCTCATTTCCTCCATTTAGTGCTCTTGAATTGGGTTTCTCCTTCTGTGGCTTATGCTTTTAATTGTAGATATTAGCTGGATAAAACTCAGAGGAAAAACGCAGAGGAGAGCTTGGATGCTATTAGTCCTTCCTTAATCTGAGTGCTCTCCATTTTTTAATCCCTGCTGTCCCCAGCTGTGTTCCCTTCCCTCTAGCATCCCAAACCTTGGGTAGCCCTCCAGTTCTGGCCATCCTGTGACCAGTTGCTGTAGGGCCCTGTCTTGAGCACAACTTAGTCATTTGAGACTCCTAAAAACAGACTGTCTTGAGCGTTGGCCTAGCTGGCACCTCAGGAACCTTAATGAGTCACTAAACGTCTGCCAAGATATATATGCTCGGCAGTACTTATGCACTTAAAATCAATTTTATGTTGAGATCAAACCTTTTATCAGCTTCTCTGCTGTGAGTGACTTTAGCAAGAAGTTAAAAGCAAAGCTTTCCTTGATTTTTGTTTTTCAGAAGCAAGTCTGAATTAAGAAGCTGCCAAAAGTGGGAGCCTGATGATGGAAAAGTATATAAAAAAAAATCATAATTAACATGTATGTGTCGCTTTTGCTCCAAAATTGTAAAGATTTGAACTGCTATGTTAAATATGTTCAGCTAATATCGTGATGGCTGTCCTACAGATGTTTGCACTAATAAGCAGGGAATGTTTGCAAAACCATTTTTGCCTGGAATCTTCAAGCAGAGATCTTGACATAGTAACTGAACAGGGAGGATTTTTGTCCATGCAGCACAACAGTTTCTAAACACGTTCCCCATGTTATTTAAGGAAACCTCGCTACTGCTCCACTGTAGTTTATTTAATCTTTCCATAGATTCATCCCAATCTTTTTTTTTTTTTTTTGTCATCACAATTTAAATGAATGGAGTTGTTTAATATCTATTTTATTGAGGACACCCAGCATCGAACTTCTGTTGGAACTGTTGGCCATAGGGATTTGTTTCTAGCAACGTGTCATCTCTGCTTCGGTTCTCAGTTACATTGATGGCATTACTCAAGTGACAAAAATAGCAAGATTATTGCTCATGCATGTATGCATTGGAGATATTTGCATAAGATTGACAGGGAATGCCTGCCTGTCCTTAAAAACAAACCAAAAAAGGAAAATATCATATGATGTTGCAAAATGGCACGTGAATTACCTCACTTTCTCATCTCGGTCTGTCTCTCACTACAACTCATGTTATAGACACAGTGGAGTATGCTGAAGCTTGAAATGGATCTACTACTTAGAGCCGTAGAGGACTCTCTTAAGCTTGCTAATCCTTTGGAAAAGGAGCTCATTCCTTTACCAGTGAACACTATCGGTTCAAAACAGATCCCATGTTTAGATTTTAGAAAGGCATACGTGCATACACGTGCATACATACATTCATATTTGTGTTTAAACATTTGTGTGTTTAAGTTTTGTGTGTGTGTATATGTATATACATTTACATACAGAAACAAAAAGGTATTTCTAAAAGATAAGGTGACTGTGAAGAAAAACAATTATTTTTCTGCAAAGTTTGCAACCAAACATTATGGAGGTGTCAGCAGAAAGGTGAAACTACCTTTACAGGTCTAAATTATTCTATCTAATTTTAACATTCTAGAGTGAGAGAAAAGTAGGAGAGTTAAAAAAAATGCAGCAGAAACTGAGATATAAAATTTGATTTTTACATACTTACCAGTTAAATAAGGCCGGGGTTGCCGTTATTATCACATAGTCCTGCCTCCCAAAAGGTTGAATATCTTCTGAGAGACATTTGCAAGATAGAATTTTTAATGTCTAGCTATAAAAGGAAAAGAATCTAACAAATTCCAGGCATTAATAGAGCTGGGTGCATATCTACATGTGTGAGGATGCGTGCGTGTGCATGCATACAAGGAACAGCAGCAGTAACCTCAGATCATCCGAATCATGTGGCCAAAAGGAAGAGGAGCTAAAGTCTAACTTTTGTTTACTGCCAGGCTGCTGCTCTTAAAAATGTGTCAGTAATCTTTTGAGGTTTAAATGAAAGGAGTCACTTTTTGCTCGCAGTACGAGCTGCAGGTTGCTGGTTTCCCTGTGAGTCGTATTTCAGCTGAGATCATGAGAATCCCTGGCCAGGAGGGAGCATTAATGAGAGGCTTCTTGGGTGTTTGTGGTGCTGGGCTTGCAGCAGCAGAGCAGGACAGAGAAGGTATAAGCACAGGAATCACTTACTGGTTCCCCCACCACTTTGCACTGAGGTTCATTTCTGGGTATTCCTGTCATTTCAGCTGAGATCTCCTTGCACAGCAGAAGCAACATGAACGTTTGACTGCCAAAAGAAAAGCTCTTCTGTCTTTCTGTTCCCTTTCGGATAAATGAGATAAACAGAAGAAATAATTACTCTGGATCAGTGCTTCAGTCCCCCTACAAATCTGAAAGGCTATTAAAAGCACTGACACTAAATATAAGATTTTCTCTGGGTTATCTCTGTAATTGCATCTTCTCAGACATAGTGATTTTCAAGGCATGACATCTTAGGTGCAGGACAAGAGAATGATAACACACATGATCAGTTCTGCATATTTTATTAGTTAAATATTTCCTTTCATGCCCTTTGGTGCTTGAGACTTATGTGTATCTATCAATTTATTTTGTCCTTGTTCAAGCCTGGATTTCTAATAGCAACTGGAGTAGTCCTGAAGCCAAAGATTTGGCAAGATTAAAAAAGGTAGTGGATGATTATGCAGGCAGCAAGAACAGGTAGTTATAAAAGCCAACACTTAAAAAAATACAAAATATTTTTAGATGGATAAACCCCTCAGGTTTTATAGCTCAATTTCAACATTTTTTTTAATCAATAGATTTGATACAGTCTCTTAGAATGAATTCTGACTGCAGGATGTCCATATTCAGCATCCTCCAGTGCTTACATCTCTCTCCCCCTCTTTTCTAATGATATATTTACTCCTTTAATGGCTTGATCCAGCAACCTATTGAGATTATTTCAAGTGTAAATTTTCATGGGGGAAGGGGCACTAAGTATCCATTACAGAAAGTATTAAAACAATCAAGATATAAACATTCAAAAATGATATTGGCAAGGATGGACACAGCTTGCTCTACACATTTTTCCAAAGTAAATATGATTTTCTCTTCAGTAATGTTTTGGTAATGTGACAGGACATGGAAATTGCAATTTAAAAAAGGTAACAGCGCTGTTAATTGCTTTTTGACGCTGACTAGAATAATCTGGTCAAACGGTTGTAGAATAACATTAATAACATGGGTTTTTTTGTGGTCTTCTGTTAACAATATGAAGTTTTGATCCTTCAGCTGGGAGCATATAATGCAATTACTGCATACTGATCTAATTCTGCTCTCTGAACTCTTTGAACTCATTGCCATTTGGTGACCTCATGCTCTGCAGGTCATAAACTGCAAGCTGTCAAGGTAACCCAGGCTGTTATGAAAACTTAGAGCTTCTTGGACTGGGTCAGGAGAACATGGCTTTGCATACGGAATAAACTGCAGTTTATTTTCATCTGTTTAAAATCTGTTTCTTTTCAATTTCAGTGGCTGTTTTCTCTTGCATATGCTTTTGTGTAAGGGTCATGACTGATCAGTATACAATTATGAAAAGAACCCTTTAAAACAATGGAATTGTTTCAAAGGAATATTTTAAAATCATTTGCAACACTCTTAAGCTTTTCAATGTACATCGTTAGAGCATTGTACTAGAGTAGGGGTTAATCATTTTGCTGGCTTCAAGGTATTTATATCACTGGTCAGTCTCACTTGGAAACAATGAGCAGAGGAAACTATGAGAGAGTTAATTATGTCCTCGTATGTCTGTCATCCCTGGCGTATTGAGTACTTCCTCTGGTCACTGTGATTAGCATAGCATCACCTTCTGGGGCAATTAACCTTTAATTTTACCTTGCTGGAAATATTTCTGTGATTGAAGAGATTAAATTTCATATAATTAGATATTTTATATAACTAGATGTATTACAATGATGGTTTAAAGTAACAAAAATATCTTACTAATTTGTTGTTAAGGAGTTAAGTGATTTATTTTTAAGCAGTTCTTTTCCTGATCAAACTGATAGGTCAATGCTGATTGATAGATGAGTGCTTCGGGAAGTTTTAACCTCAAAATTTATGAAAAGGTATTGCTATAAATTCTGGATTATTATAGTATGAATGTCTGATTTCTCAATGAACTTCTATTTTAATTTCCATGTGACCTAACAGGAATAATTTTCAATGAAAAGTGTTCCTAAAAAAGAGATTCATTCATTACTTTTCCTTCATTTTCACGTGAACGGTACTTGGAAGTTTAGAAGACTATCCAATGCCTGATTTTCCTCCAGAAGTCTTGCTATTGCTTACTGCTTTCTGTCACAGCAGTATCATGTGTTTGTCCTAGTCAGATCCGCTTCAATTAATATACAGATTAGTGTTATTTTATATATTAATTAAAATGTATGTATGACCACAGAAATTATGAAGAATTTTTGAAACTAAGTTAACTCCCAAGTCATGTAGCTAACTCACCAGTTCTTACAGTGTTTTTTTTTTTGCTGTTTTTGTTGCTGTTGTACTTTTCAATGCAATTCAATTCTGTAGCATCAGAATCCAAATTAAATCTTTGTCCAATAGCAGCTACCTTATGTTAAAATTCAATACTCTGAAATTCAATGCTATAGACGATAGATATAATAAATACTATAAATGCAGTACTATAAAATGGTGGGAGCTTTTAGGCATTCACTGGGTAACTATTTCGCTTTAGCAGCCCTGGAAAGATAGAACCAGTCCTTTGGACTTCAGCCCATTCTGGTTTTGCTGCCATGCAGCAAAGATGCTTTTTGGGCTGGATTGGCAGTCACAGTGTGGGGGAAGGTTTGTCCAGAATTTCCCCTGGAGTTAAATCACAACATTGTTTTCCGCAAGCTGTTCTTTGCTGCTCTAAACAAAACGCCAGTGTTAATGAGCCCGCTGGTGCCCAGCACCACCCGGTGCCCAGGACAGTGCTGGGGCTGCCCAGGTCCTTCACGTGCCCAGTGGCGCGAGGGCAGCCAGGGCCAGCGGGCTCTGAGCACCTCGACCGCTGCGGGCTTGGGGGAAGGCGGATATCCAGGACACAATTCCTTTCCTTTGCTTTAATGCCCAGATGCGTGGGAATCCAAAACAGCCACTTGACAGAGATTTGTGGGGTTTTTTTGTTTCTTCGTTTGTTTTGTTTTTTACTGATTTTATTTTATTTTATTTTTCCTATAACCAGCTTGTCATTTTTTTTCAGTTCTTTTGAACAGATTCTGCTTGATTGCAGTGGAACGGATTCCAGTCACAGAGAGCCATTTCAATATTTACAAACATAGCGGATATTCATACCCTAGTTCTCTAGAATGTGATCTGTAGCACACTGAAATTAATGAGAATGTGATTTAAATTGGGGCAAATGCCCACAAATCAATCCCCAAAACTACCATCTTGGGTTGCCTTTCAGTTTTTAGAAAATAAGACATCCTCTTCTGATATCCAGAAACTGAATATTTTACATGAATATCTATTTTAAGTATGATATTAAAAAGGCAAGTCTGGACAATATCGAATAGAAACAGACCTTTGCGTATGCCATAAAGGAAAATGGGAGCTGTCTCCTAAGGCTAAAGCTAACTATTAAATATGACATATGAAAAAAATCTCCGTTAAAATGAAATTGTGCAGTGGACTGCATTATTAATACTGAAACTAAATGTGAACAAATAAGACAAGGAATTGAATGAATAAATAATCCATTCCAAAAGGTCATTTTAATAGTTCTGAACAGCTCTATGGGAAAATTTGAGAAGGAGAAAATATTTTGCTTTGAAGCTGTGTTGAAATTTAAAAAAAGCTATTTATAGCTATATAAAAGATAAATATATGTGAAAATATATGTTGGAATGTAAGGCAGAGTGGTAACAGATCCGATCACCTTAAAATATAGCTTCAGGACTAGCAAAGTGAACAAAAACTTTTTATCTCTGAAAGACAGATCAATTAATTAAATAATATGCAACTCTTCAGATGAGACATCCAGAACTCTGAAACTATGGACATGATTTTGGTGCTCTGTTTCACTTTCTCTGACTGAAAGTACATATTTTTATGGTTGAATATTTTCTGTTGCTTTTTCAGTAAGAAGAAATATTTTACAAGTACAACTATAATCATGTTTACAAATAATCACATAGTTGTATGGTTAATTTAAGTTGTAGGATAGAATGAAAGAGTTGGGCAGAAAATATTTCACGTGGTATGTTTGGGGAGAACAGGACACATTGCGCTGTGCCTATACAGATATTCATCACCCTTACTGGACTGAACTACTGCTTCCAGTGGCGAGTGGACCCTGTGCTGCTTTGCACATCTGTTGGGCATCTGCAAACCCCTGGCCATGGGCTGCGGNTTGTAGGATGGAATGGAAGAGTTGGGCAGAAAATATTTTTTTTCCCTTTTTTTATAAAGATGTGTAAAAAATCTAGATTTCAGGCTGATGATTTATAGTCAGATCAGCCAGATATCTCTGGCTAGGGAATACCATGAAGCTGAAAACTCTTTTTGAGATGCTCTGTCATATCTCTGCAAAGACTGCTCACTCACAGCTCTACTCTGTTTCTTGCTTGCTACTACGCTTGGGCATTAGGACCTTGCTGAGGACCTTTCAGTAAACGTAAACTGGTTCACGTGGTGTGTTTGGGG
>VWPW01032037.1:380154-391546 GCA_013389825.1 Crypturellus undulatus
ACTCAGTACCTCCTACCATAAAGGGATTAGCAAAGGGGAAAAAAAAACAATGTATAAATGATTCTATGTCTATGTATTTTGGCTAGATGGGGAGTTTATTTGTTTCTAAGAAGAAAATATCCTGAAGTTATCTATCTCTTTTTTTGATGGTGCTTCATGTAGCGATGGCCAGTTAATTCTACCATTCATCTACCAACAGATGCTTTCCAAACACAGTGACAATTGTTTTCTCCTCTCTTCCCTGCTATATAAGACCTTTGTCATATTCCTTTCAGTCAACATTCCTTAAGAATGATGAATTTTTGCAAACTGACATGCAATTGAACAAAATGAATGTGCAAGAATATTATATGCAATCAAAACAGGATTGTGCTGCTCCACAGATTTAAATGACTGCAGAAGAAGCAAAGACAGGAGGATCATGTGCCTGGAGATTTTAGCTTGGATTCACTTCTGTATAAATATGTTAACAAGGTAGCTGGAGACATTGTAGACAAAAAGCCATTTCAGTTCTGGTTTAAAAATTGGAACATCTTACTTGCAATTTTATCTGGGATTTCTCTCCAGAATTTGTAGAATAGTGCAAAATATGATGCAGAAGAAAAGATATCCAAAGTATTAATAAAGAATATAATATAATAATATATAATATAATAGCACAAAGATTATTTTATAAAATCTTTCAGACTAGTGAAATCTTATATCATCTTACAAGTATGATGCTCTTAATGTGAGAACTGTTTGAAGTTTCTAGCAATAAAAGTGATAAAGTGTTAGAGTTTCTAGACAAAAAAACAATCCCACGTACTCTAAATTGATCTCCACAGAAAACGGCCAGAGAAATGCAGAAAGCTACCTGGCTGCCTTTCATATCTAATATGTCTTTGCCCATGCTCTCTTTCAAACGGACATCTCCTCAGGGAAGGAACCTGGTCAGCTGAAACTGTGAAGGAAATCAAACCAGGCTTAATAGCACATAATGAATGGTATATGTGAAATGAATGAGGTTCAGAAGAAGAAAGAATTATGCAGAGCAAAATGGGCATGTGCTGTACCACTAGCAGCCCTATAGCTAGGGAGCTTATATAAATTACAACGTATTTGGATTTCAAACAAGGCCACCACATTTACCCAGTGCAACACTGGTGAATTCAGAAGGAAATGAGAAATGCTACTGCAGTGCGAAAAACAGTGCAATCTGACCTATGCAGAACTTGCCCATGCATAGAGCTGATTGCATCAGTTATTCAGATTATCAGTAAACAAGTTGCTATGCTGGTTATTGAAAGTAATTTCCTCAGAGTCCTCTGACAAGTTAGTTCAGTTCCCTATATACTGAACAAGTTAGCTCAGTTCCTTTAATACAACTTTATTTAACAACGTCCCTCTTTCATAACATATTTGTTCCCTGCAGAATTCAGGCTGCAAAGTCCTGAGCTGATTGTATTGCAGTATCTGCTATCATCAAACCTGTTTTCATAGCTGATGAAAGGAAAAGCACTAATATTACACAAATGGAAACTGCAGGTAGTGTTCTTTCATTGCCAATTTTTAATTCGTTTGTGTTTGGCCTGAATGGATATAATAAATTTCCTACAAGAATGACTGTGCCAGATAGAATGTTCTTGTTTAATTCACCAGGCTTGATTTGGAGTTATGGAAGATTAGAGTATTGACTCTGATCAATCGTCTCTTTTTTTTTATATATATTAAGAATGATTGTACTGTGTTTCACAAACTGTAAAGTTTTATAATTTAATAAGGTCAGTGATTTAACTGAAAGATATTCCCCATTCTAGATTTAAAGAACTATGAAAACAGCCAAAGCCTGAAGAGATGACAATGGAACAATGAAGAAATGCTACGTCTCCATACATTTCTGCCTTTTGGATTGACAGCTCAGAGCTCTGAGAAGTTAAACAAATATAGTACATTCAGCAAAGGAGCAGTAAAGTCAAACCCACAGTGGGGAGTACATGCTTCCAAACTAGTGCTGCTTGTGCTTTTGCTTTATAGATGATCCATGTGTTGCATGGTCAACAGGCTGTGAATAGGAGAAACACTTACAGAATCGTTCTCTGTATCCCAAAAGTAGCTCTCCCACCCATCTCACTTGATATGTCCCAGTCGGAGGGATAGCTGTGCATGAAAACAAGGGTGGAGAGCAACTGTGGTCCTTGATACTCAGTCACTAAAGCACGTCAGAAAGCTGCAGAGCTTTAAATTTCCTCTGGAGAACCAACAAATGAAGTGATTCTAGGTAGTCCTATTCACTGCATGATGCTGAGGGTTAAAAATGCCCTGCATCTTTAGGCCCTTTCCTCTAGAAAGCAAGTCCATAATTCTCACATAGACAGAATATTTGGAGATTTTATAGAAAAAAATCTGTTTGGATCAAACTGAAATTTGCTATGTGATGCCATTAAATCAGAGAAGGATTGCATTTTTCTCAAGACTTTATTTTTCAAAGGTCACCTTACAGAAATATTTTGGTTCTCTGTTATAAATGGCTTAATCTGCTTTTTCCAGGTCACTTTAATGAAGCTTAATGAGAGTCTCACTTCATCTATAGCTGACCACGCAAAGCTGTCTCTCGGTATTTAGTGTTCAACTTATTTGGGCATGCAGGATTCACTCAGGAAGAAGGATGCTCTTGCCTTTTTATCAGCTCTCCTAAATCACAAAACCACTATTAAACTGCAAAAAGGTTAATGAAGTCCAGGGTTGTCTGTCAGATTTCAAAGTGGGAAAAATGTCAATTGCTGTTACTGAAAAATGTCATTAGCACATCTGTTTAATTATGTATGAGGGTCATGGGTAACAGGGAGCCATTTGGTTGCCATAATGTGAGCAAAGGAAGACTTTTTAAAGAACAAGGCTTGAAGTGTCTGACTAACCACGTCTTCCCTTCTTGCCCTGCTTCAACAGTTCTTCATGCAAACACACGTATATGCAGTATGATCTTTTTGGCGAGACTGAGTTAAAAAGAAATACACAGAGAAAACAAACTGAAGAATGGGAAGAAGAGAACAAGGAAAGAGATGCAAGAAGATTCAAGAGAAAATGTCACCATTTATTTCCTTCTATAGCTTCTGGACCTCATTTGCCTAAAACTGGGGCTGATGGATGCCAGTCCCTTATTCTGAGAGTGACAACTAGATACAACTTGCTAACTTCCTTGAAAGCTGCCTGGGTTGGCTCTTTTCTTTGCCAGGCCCTACTACCACTCAGGAGGGACACAAGGGAATAAGAGAATTGCTGACATTGGACAAAACAGAGATTTATAAACATGCTTTATGGTTGGTTGTTTGTGATAAATGTCGGACATATTTGGAAAAGGACTCTTCAAAGCTTGTAGCTTAATATTGCAGTTCCTCATAATTTTGCACTCAGGTTTTAATATTCATTTAAATCTACTCTCTGAACAGATTGTGGGGATCATGAACTGACTGGAACTAAAGCACAAAAATATCTGCTTCTTTCTTCTTGGTGGTATTACTTGAGATTTAGCCACCTGATTACACATAGGAAGTCGAGGTTGTTTCCTTGCAAGGCTGCTTGCTGTGCATGGCAGCGTTAGACTTGAAACTACTGATGGGCGTAGACATATCTCCTTGATGATACTGAATGTGAGGGCCGCATTTCTGACTATCATGAGATTTTACCAGCAGACAGGTTTTACCTTTAAAACTTTTGTATCCTTGGTATAGGAAAACCAACAACTTCAGATAACCTTGATGAGACCACAGAGAAGACCTCACAAAAGGGGTGCTGCAGAAAGGCTTGTCTTTCTAATTGTTCAACACTTACAGGCTACAGAAAGCTGCGGTGATTTTTAAAGCTGTTTCTCGGACATACTGCTGAAAGAAATGGTAGTATAAGAGAGACACAATTGCAATTCCTTCCTCTGCTAGAGCCTGCGTTGATTATTTTCTCTGATGCACTAGAAAGAATGCTCTCTCCCTCGTAAATAAGCAAAGGCTGAAAACATTAAAATGTATCTAAGCTAAAATGTAAGTAGCTGTCTCTAGATGTCTTTTTACTAGATTCTGGGTTAGCATCCTGAGTCTAACTTCTGTGCAAGCCCCAGGCGACATTTCCCAGTATAATTCTTTCAGTTGCTCGTACCTTTTCCATAGTTAAAAGAGATAAAATTGATAAGTTTCAAAAAGCAAATTCCCTAGGCCAGCTACTACACAGCAGGTTAATAATCACGGCCTGGCAGGTTTTCCTGGGTTGTGTAATCTGCGCAGAATCATGGTTACCGCTTGAGGAGGTGGCCATGGTCAGCTCCATGGTCATGGGTGCACTGGAGCTCTATGGCTGCAGCCCACTTAGGGCTAATGTATCTTCTACAGTGGGTAACTGGGGATTACCTGCGTGTGAGTAGCTGTCTACAGCTCCTGAGCCGTTGTGCCTTGCAAGCAGTTTGAGTGCAATTCCGGTGCCATGAGATTGCCACGCTGCATTGCCCCGAGCTTTGCCACAGGGTGTAAGGAACGATGCAGGCTGCTGAGATGGATCTCACCAACCTGCCTTCTGCCTCAGGGGTTGTCCAGTCTTCATCTGTATCAGAGTGCTGCATGCCCTGGAGGGTTAGGAAAACTAGCTACAGATGCTGGTTAGGAAGAGTAATGTTCTCAGTGAGTTATCATAATTTTCATTTAAGCTAAGAGAATTGCCTATGGTCATTCTTCTGAGATTCAATATTGGATCACTTCAAAGAATACTTTTCTTTCTGAAGGAGAGGATGGGGGAGTTTTCTTCCAAAGGTTATTTCTTTTGCCTCATTGAAGAAAAAACATAAAAATCTGCTCTTTCTCTTTTTAAACCTTCTGTTTTAGAATGCCTAGGTCACTACAGAGTCAGGCTCTTCTCCAGCGACAGCTGGCGAGCAGGACCACCATGTGATACTACCTGGCCTGTTTTCTGTTAGTGATCTGAAACCCTGGAGGGAGTAATAGGAGCTGACCACTCGAACAATTTTGTTGTAACTAGAGAGAGCCACTACAGATTTGCTGTATGCCTTCTCGATTTCGCTGGCTTTGATATATATTGTCCTGTTTTTCTCTATTCCATGTATTAATTTTCTCTCTATCAATTATGTTTTGCTAAGGAGAAATTTTATGGTATAGGATAGCACAACATAGTGTAGTGTAGTATAGTGTTATTTTAAAGGCATTGATTCTCCAGCTATTCCCACATCTCTTGACCTTTTAAGGCAACTTTAACGATAAAAATGCGTATTTTATACTAATGCAAAATCAGTATTTTGTCTCCTGGGACAAATTTGATGGTGTGCTTACAAGTGGGCATTCACCTTGGGCAGAATGTTGAGCTCTCCGAAGACACAGATTTCCATGAGGTTAATACCCAAATCTTTGTAAAAATGAGTTTGCAGCCTGAGAGATTAATATAGGGAACTCATAAATGTCTTAGAGAAAGGTAGAAAGAAAGTTATTTACCAGAATAACAGGTTTCTGCAAAGTGAATGCTATAACCGTCAGACTCCCATTCCTCTTTTTCACTAATATTATATTTTGTACGATCCAATAACAGATCTTGCAGATTGTATAAGAATCAATATGGACCTTGACATGGTAGCAATGCTTAAAATGAACTATATTCCATTTGTTAAGAAACATTACTTCAGGTTGCCAATGTTTCAAGGATTTTTTTCCTTGTCTCTTCTAGACAAGTTCAATTGTTAATGTGGTTGCATTTAAGGGAGAGATATTTTCACTCGTGTTATCCTCATCATTCTGTTTGCTCACACCTCTCGTATTTTCTGGGAAAGCTGCACCACATGGTAATTGGAGCAGCACTTAGTCAATGAGAAACAGTCTTTCTGAGATTCCACAATCAAAGCGTATGAAGGAGTGGTATTCTGAGAGTCCTCTTCCCATTTTCGGTTGCTATGTTTGTCTTCCAAAGTCCTTTAGCTATCAGCATAGTAGAAGTAAAAACTGAAGATTACAGAAATAAGCTTTTCACCTTGTCAACTCAACTGGTGTATGGCAACATGCACAGGTGGGGTGCAAGTCCTTTTCTTGCTTTTAGTGCTCCTGTTTGGGGAAGAAAATGTTCCTGTTCTGGGTAATAACTATTTTGAGCTCTGGCACAGAACTCAGATTCTTAAGAGATCATTTATATTACAAAGGCTCACTCTGTACTTCCTCAGTGCTGGGAGGTTCATTGCAGCTTCCAAACCAAAATCTTTTTATGCATTTTGAAAACAAATTAGGAATTTTACTTCAGCTTTTTAAGCCAAAAAAGGGAGATGTGAAAGCAAAAGACCAACTAATATTCGGTCCTACCTGAAACAGAAAGTTGGTCCACCCTGCTCTGTGTTTCAAACTGTTCTCTTAAATTTATTTGACTCACACAGTGTCTGTGTAAAAGGGATTGTATTTCTAAAAGCCAAATGGGAAAATGATTCATAACATCCTATTCAAGATGACAACTGGGCTGATGACCTGGCTGTCTACATATCTATTTCCAAATGTGCTAAATTTAAATGAATGTACATAGTACACACATGATGTTGCATGATGGTTAGGCAATATAGATGTAGTCTTGTCTTAGAAGAGTCTGGCATATTAGACCGGTTTTATTCACATGATTTAGACCTTGTTTAACATTTTTATGTGGATGTTCAATCCATTTGTTTAGTCAGGGAATGATCTCAATGAAGTCAATGAAAAATGTACTCAAAAATCAAGGGCAAAATACAATATATGTTTCTTCATATAGCAACAGGGCTTTCTGTTTTGTTGCCTAAAAGCAGAATTTTTATCTCCTGTAATGATTTGGTTAATTTGATGTAGTGTTCTGTTTCACTTGATATGTTAACAAGGTAGAAGTCTATTTGTCCTTCTTAAATAACTGAAGGAAAGAATGAACCTCTTGTATTACAGATATATATAGTTTGGTGGGACAAAAATAGGAGAAAGGAAATCAACTTGGAAGTATTTTAAGACATCCTTTCTTTTCTGATATTAGTGTTTGAATCCTATTATTTTAATTGACCTAAATAATTGATGTGCATCCAGACTGATGCTTTGAATTATGTTTTTCAAATCCCTTCCTCACGCTCTGATGTGCTTTCAGGTTTTGCAAAGTGGACTCTTCCAGTGAGTGCTCTGTTCCCAATGACAGTGAGTGATGCTTACCATGGGGAACTGCCCTTTCTGGAGCCAGCAAGGCCTGCTGCTCTGCAGAATGGGGCCCAAGATGAGAGGAGAGGCTGGGCTTCTGCAGAGGGAGATATGGGAGCAACACCCAGCAGGAATACCACCCAGCAGCCATTACTGANGGGAGCAACACAGAAAAGGGAGGAATACCACCCAGCAGCCATTACTGAATAACTTGGGGAGTGCTACTCTGCAAAGAAATTTCTAGGGGAGGCCCTTTCAGAATAATCAACTTGAGGGGTGTAATAGGTAACTTGTCTCCAAACTATGTTTAGGAGAAGTGAAAGCATACAGATGAATTTAGAAAAAAAAAAAAAATAAGAACAGATTTAGCCTCTCTAATTAACCTGAATGATTAACTTTTTGCTTCTCCTTCATTCTATCAGTAGTTCTGAATATCCCATGAGATTCAGTAGGAATTCCCTCAATGCTGCTTTCTGTGTGAACGTGGATGGCACAGGCAGCTTATTTAACATATGACAAGGGAAATGCCATACACAGTTTGGTATTTTTGCATATGAAAATTCAGAATAAATTCCTTTTACCAATTAGGGGAGAGCTACCACTAAAACTAATTAGATGTTACCTAACAAATCTAAAATAAGGAATAACTTTTCCTTTTATAGATACATAAATAGGTAGATAGATACATGCATACATATATACCTCTGGCAAGTACCCAGGAGAGATTTAAAAACAATGCAAAAAACTGTGTTCTTCTGGGACAACCTTTTCTGCTGTTTTCCTTTGCCATGCTTATTGTTTACCAGCTACAGTTTTTACACATCTGCAAGTCTGCTCTTGTTCAAACCAGGCAATGCTTGGGCAAACCAGCACGGTGGACGCCTCTGGATTCTGCTAGAACCGTCTCTGCACTTCCAGCGGAACCAAATTTAAAGGCATGTGAATTTTGTTTCTAATATTACTACTTTATGGACTTTCACTGGGGAACTGAGGGTTGGCGGTGCTGGCTGGTCTGGGAGCGCAAGCAAAGCTTTTGCCTTTTTTATGAGTTAAAACAAAATGCTGCCGGTATGCATCAAGCTTTGCAATACCCACATCGGAGAAACCTGTTAATGATTTAAAGTCATAGTAGGAGGGAAGTGCCAGTAATTGCTCAGGCTGTAGCTCTGAATCCATCATGAATTGGACTAGTCTGTTCTTCCTCTCTCTATTTCTGTCTCAGTCATCTGTGCGGGATTCCCTCCCCCGTGTCCTCGCTGCTGCCTTTGGCGGTGGCGAGGGGGAACACGAGGAGAGACACCTTTGGGTAAGAGGTGGATGCAGCTGTAAATGTGTCACTGTCACCATCTGTGCATGACTCATAGCTGCGTAGCGTTAGGGAAGTCTTGAGAGACAATTAATTATATATATACATATATATATATATATATACTACTTATCCCATATTTCAGGGACAAAAAGCATGCTGAGATGTTCATGCCATCTGTAGATAGCAATGTGTGTGAAGTGATTTAAATGAAAAATTTGCATTTTTATTAAGATTTTAATACATAGAGTTTTTGTTTTCCCTTGTTAAATTGCAGGTTTCCTGAGTTTTGGACTGCTTATAAAATGAATTAAATATGTCACCTTGAGCATGAAGCATTTTAGAGTGCAATTTTTAAAGATATGTTCAGTGGTTTCATTTTTAAAATTCTTATTCTTTTAAATCTAGGCAAAGTTGCAGTACAACAAGGTACTTCTTTGCAAATGTGCTTTTGGTATTTGGACAAGGTACTCAAACACTGAGCAGTGCAAACCTGTTTTTTACTATTCCTGGCCCTTGGAGAGCAGGTTATTATTTATTTTACACTGTGTGATTGTTACATGTAGAGACATTTTTATGGAAAAATAGGAAAAGACAAAGTGAAAAAAACCATCTTGTAGCAGGTCTGCTCCAGATCTATGTGAGTGTGACTATAAAAATCCTGGATCTCATCTGCATATTGAAGTCAAGATGACAACATGGACCTATGACTTTAAGCAACATTACGCTTCACACCATTCTCCAAATCTGAAAGTCAGACCTGTGTCCATCTACTTTCTTTATGTCCCTCCAACGGTCCCACTGGCCTAAAGCTGTCCCCGATGTTAGGATGGTCCATCTGTGATACTAGTTCACACATTGGAAACAGTGAAAATGTAATTGTACCTCCATGTATCAGGTGAACATGAACTGGTCTGCATGATCTGCATAGATGCATGAAGACACATCCCATCCAGTGTTAGATAAAAACACCTCCATGCATCAGGTGAACATGAACTGGTCTGCACGATCTGCACAGATGCATCCCATCCAGTGTTAGATAAAAACATTTAGATCATGACAGCAGTATTGTTTTGTATTTTCTATATTATCAGCGGAGAGGAACAATCATCTGCAGGTGGCCACTTTGGTTTTAGTGTAGGAATACCCTGCAGAAATGCTTCTCTCTTTCCATGGCTCTTCACTGAGACTACATTAGGTGCCTCAGAGAAATGTCTCAAGGCAGCAGAATAAACCTGAGCCAGCGGCGTTACCTGTGTGTCTGAAATCCAGAACACCATATCTTTGTTGCTGTTGTCACTTGAGAGACATATATGAATGGCAACAGGAGTATACGAATCCTTTCTGTAATTCTGGCCTCCACTTTCATTGTAGACATTGGAGATTTTGAGATAAGGAAGTGTGGCAACAAAGTGCAGCAAAGCAAAGAGCTTTAAGCAAGCAAACAAATAAATAGACTTAATCCGGCTTAAGCAATGATGTCCCCTATCATCCTGCTGTGAAAAAATATATATATATCTTTCAAGAGGGGTTACTTCAGAATTTGAAGACCAATTTGATTGCAAAATCTGAGAAACTGTCATAGATGTGAATGCTGGTGAAAGCATTCTGCAGTGCTTTCATAAATTTTGGGGAAATTTTTAGTGGCTGATGTCTGAGGATTACAAGTGTCGATTTCTAAGTGGTAGAAAAAGACTCAGAAATAACTATTCCTGTATTTCAAATAAGGTATCTTTTTCTTTGGTTAAAAATTCATTTCACACAGTTCTCTTTCTTACTCACTTCTCTGGAAATGATTCTCTGAGGTACTGAAGCAGAGGAATGAAAAGAATGGAGCACAAACCGCACAAAATGAAAGTTATAACATTTAAATGAAGTCATGCCAGATACCCTCTCTCTTCAGTCATTTTCTATTGTGGCTCTGCAAGGGCACACGGGAGGCACATTGCTCTTGCACTACACTATGTTACTGCATATGGCAGGTCATTTGAATAAATGGAATTTTGTCCAAAGTTGTGTGCTTGATTGAGGAATAGAGTGTTATTAGCTGTTTGGGGGGCATATTATGCTATTTGCTGCATGTTTCTCCCGTGGCACGTGTTAGTGAGTTACTGAATCTGGCAGCCCAGTAAGAGATGATGTTGCCTCAGTTCTGCTCCCCAGGTCCAACCAGCAGGAAGGCTGAGCACACATTCGCAGGAGGCATCCACACAGACACTCAATATGCAGCGTATCTACACATCTATACCTGGCTGACCACACAGAGCAATAAGGGCAGACACGCTCAGCACTCACACCGATACCACCCACAGCCTCATCCTGCTGCCCTCCTTGGCTGACCTGGAGGGAGGTCTGCACTGAGATACACATATGTATAGGGAAGGGCAGCGGGGTTCCCTTCGGCAGCTGGGCTTAGACCCTCAGCTCACCCAGCAGCTGCCTCCTGGTCCCCACTCTTCCCTGTGCCTGTCCTGGCACCTGGACATTGGATCCTCAAGGCCACAGCCCTGCTCTAGCTGTGGGTGCAGACCCCATACTGAGCAGTCACCTGTTTACGTGTGGCTGGCCCTTTTTGTCCCCTCTCCCTCTACTTTTCCATTTGTTCCTCTCCAAATCACCTTGATCCCTCCCTTCCTCATCTGCCTTAAGTATCCTGTAAGGCAGCTTTTGCAGTCCCCAAATCATAGAATCGTTAAGGTTGGAAGGGACCTCTAGAGATCATCTCGTGCAAGCCCCCTGCACACACAGGGTCACCTAGAGCACGTGGCACAGGACTGTGTCCAAGCGGTCGCAGAGCGGTTCTCTGGAGATCTTTTGAAGATCTTTTGAAGATCTCCAGAGAAGGAGACTCCACAACCTGTCTGGGCAGCCTGTTCCAGTACTCTGTCACCCTCACTATCAGGACATTTTTTCTTAAGTTCCTGTGGAA
>VWPW01032042.1:0-11542 GCA_013389825.1 Crypturellus undulatus
TAAAATCAGAGAGACTTGTGAGGTCTCGATGCAATGCAAAATGTTCTGTTTGCCTGATTACAAACCTTAAGAACAAAAGTAAGCTGCAGCATGGCACGTGAATCCTCCACGCTTTCCTGAAGCCTCTTCTCCAAAAATCCATGTCTCTGTACTACCTATTTCTCATCAGGAGTCTTCTTCTCATTAGAATCTGCTTAGACACTTAGGGATTTTCTTATGCAGACAGGTCTTTTGGCACATTGTCAGTACAGACCTACAGTGTCCTGGCTACGCCATTGACATTTTTATTACCTATTTAACTTGAAATTATGTTCTCTACAAAATTATTTTTCTCATTTTGTTTCAATTGCTATGTTGAAAAGCACCAGGGAATTATTTTACTTTCTTTTTGTTCCTTCCTGCTTTCTTTCTTTCCTTTGCCTGGTTACTGGAATACTTAATGCAGGTAAGCATGTATAGTTTAGAGTATCGGATAAGGCATTCAGAGTAAATCCACTTAGGCAGGACTTTAACAGGAGTTAAAGACCTGCCTCCTTTAGACATGAAAAAACAGGCAAAGTGTGAGCTGTCTCCTTGTAGCGTGAGGCTTTGGCGCTCCATGTGACACTTTGTGACATGAGACTACGGAGTCCTGGTTCTCCCTCCATAGAGCTGATAATAACTTCCCCGTTCACAATCCATTTCTCCACATGTTGAAAATACTCATGCTCTGGAAACAGAGCTTGTTGAGAGGATGTGTATCTATAGTTACACAGCCTCCCTGAATTGATGTTCTGAACTAACACATCAAGCATATTCCTAAAATTGTTGTCCTAACAAAATGATGGAAATCTTTCCAGACAGCTTATTTCCACACGCAGGCAGTGAAGTAGCCTTAGTAACCATTAATACAATACACGAATAATCCACATGATTCTCTGGTGCACATTGCCAGGCTCCCAGAGACTCCTTAAGAAGTTTTATGAGTTTATGACACCTCACAGCAACATATATTGCAACATTTTCTCCCCCAAAAGTCTCTATTAATAATGAACCGCTCCCCCTACCCCGCCCCAGGGATATACAAATAAAAAACAATAAACAACCTTAATGTAACTTCACTCAGATCCCGTATATCTGAACCTACCACACAAGTAGTCACGTTTCAAAGGACACCTTTCTCTATATTCAACGAAGAAGCAAACAAACAGCAAATGAACTATGTAGCTATCACAGTTGCAGACCAACTAACATTGTTAAATGCTCAAAATGCTATGCCATCCCCATTTTCTTGCTGAGTGGAGATGATAAAGAAATCTATGCCAGATATTATTCAGGTTTTCTTTTACAATAATAAAAAAACTATATGACATCAGCATATAATTTATTGCATAGTATCAAAATCATCTCCCTTCTAACTGGATTGTCTGTGCTTTATGAGGATCCACTCCTAGCCCTTCAAGCTCTTGCTCCGTCTGTTGTCCTCCTTTTCCTATGTCCTAAAAACTTCTAAAAGTTTCTAACAGATGAAGAAATCCCTCAAGAAAGATGAATCTCTGTGAAACGTGCAATCCCACAGGAGGAAGCTATAGATCTGAGGTACGCAACTTTCATATTGCAGACTGAATTTGCAATATGACTCTCCTTTGATAACAGGGAGCACTAAAGTCAAATACATCCAAGTTAGACAGTTTCACAATCCATCTTTCCCCCTCACCCCTCTTTTGTTGCCAAGCTGGATCGCTGGAAAACCCTTCAGCCCAGCCGTGGAGCTGATGACCCAGCCTTTGCTCACTGGGTCTCTCATTCCATGTAATGAAAGAAAAGAGTAAAAAACTCCTCTCCCAAAAGTTCGGCGTTGGTGAGTGGCTGTTTGCTTTTACCTCGTGAGGAGCCCCCGAGCTAAGATGCTCTCACAGGCCCGCGCCGCTGCGGGGGCGCAAGGGCCGGTGCGGCCGCGGGAGCGCTGCGTGCTCACCTCGAGTCGGGGCGCTCCTGCCTCTGCGCGACTGTCCCGTTGTGGCTCGGAGCGGCCGCGCACCCGATGCCGGGCAGAGCGAGCCCCTTTCTCGCTGCGGGCAGAAGGAAGGCGACACGTCAGAAGTTAAGTACGTCCCCGAGATGCCTTAATTACAGCCCGACGGCTTTTCCCTTCAGTCCCCAGCAAGGAGAGGAGAAAATAACCACCCCACCCCGTCCCGTCCCATCTCACCCCACCCCACGCCACTCCACCCTCCCCGCCGCCCCGCGCACACGCAGACACGCACACACACACGCACTCACACACCACACACACACGCACACACACCCCCCACACACACACACAACCACGCACCGTCCCGCCGCTCCGTCCCGCCGGCCGCCCCGGCTGAAGCGCAGCGCGGCGCGGCGCACACGCCGAGCCCCGCGTTGGGCGCGGGGGACACCCTGCGAAACGTGACACTTGTGACCCGCCGCTTCTGCCGGCTCCCCGCCCCCCCTCACCCCCGTCCTGCCATTAACTCCGAGGGTGGGAACATGCCTTCAGAAAGGGAAAAAATGGGGATGGGAGAGGGGGAGGAGGGAACAGCTGGATCTAGCAGGATCCTGTTGTGTTTTTGTTTTACCCCCCACCACCGCCACCAATTCCCAAGTGAATTATCAATCCAGGAAACAAGTCCGGGTTCTCTTATTACACCCCAAATACTGGTCACTCTTTTACCCACAGAGTAAAACTCTTAAAAGCAGGCAACTGCTGGCCCCAAGTCTTTACATTCAAATTTCTGAATACCAAATGGTTCCTCCACCATCAAGAATATGTGGATTCTGGCACATGTCACATCAGGAAGCATGCTCCCCTCCTCCCCAGAGAGTCTCCTAATCTATGCATTTTTGGGGCCATAAACCCCTGAGTTTCATAGCATGTGAAGCATAAACGTTAAACCTTGACTCTGACAACAGCAGACAAAAGGTGTCACCATTGTAGTGTCTCTACATGTGACTATAGTTTAAAAAAAATAAAATGAAAAACAAAATAATAATAATAAAAAAACAGTCTTGATGTGTGTTACAGCCTGGCAAATTAGAGCCTAACTAACGTTATAGTCATTGAAAACAATCATAGCTGCTCCTTCTTGAACTGGAAAAAAAAAAAAAAAGCCCGGTTCTTGGAACTTCCTCTCCAACAGCACTAGAAAATCTGTGTCTGTTTCCTCCCACATTCAAGTAGATTAGAAAACACAGGTAACCCAGGCAACTTGGCCTTGTAGACTCATTTATACTTCTTCCCTCTCTCAAATGCTACACAGTAGAGGGTAATGGTGTCACAACTGCAACTCTTCAACTTCATTTTTCAGGTTGAACGCTGCTAGCTTTGTCGTGGGGTGTCAAACTCTCAGCTTGCACCATCAAAAGAGACTACAGCTCACCAGTCCCACTTGATCAGGAAATTCCTAGAGCCTAACACATCCTGGTGCAAAAACACGTCTGAAGTCATCGTTTTTACCAGATTATTCAAGCAGGGGTCAGCCGCTGCAGCATGCAACCAGGCGCTTCGCCACAGATCCTGCTGAAAAAGGTCGGTTTTGTAGAATGCTGCCTAGACATACAAAGGTATCAGCTCAGGGTGATTGTGGTCAGTAAAAGCACACACAATATACATGCATTAAGTGCAAAAGAAATTGGTAAGGATGGCTAAAGGCACCATATTTAGACTTTTAGGGGATGGAAGGATGCAGCAAGCCACAGGATCTCCACTGATTCATCCCCAAACTGCACCAGAAATTTGCTGCAGTAAGAGGCCATGCCTTATGCTGGAGATTGCATTTCCCTGGCTGGACTGGGATTCAGGGGTTGCATCTTGATTTTGGTTCTGATCCTGAGTACCCCTTTTTGCTTGTGCATGGCAGACTCTGGGCCAAGGATGAGCTAGATGGGACAGGAGAGGGTTTTTAGAGGGGAGGTGTCAGAACCGAGGAGGTTTCCACCATCCCTCAGTGGTGTGTGTGCACACGTGTGTTCACGTGTGCATGCGTGTGTAAATGCAGGCACGCATTCCAGCACTCAGGGCAATCCCATTTCCCGCACCACATGTGCGGCACATCCTTGGGGTACCCAAGCATACAGATGGCCGCAAGGCCCCGCATGGCCACAGACAAGTGTGGACACCCCCAAAATAACCGGGTGGGGAGCAGGGCTGGGGCGCTGGCCCTCCCTGCTGAACAAAGAGACGTTTCTTTATAACCCCAGGGAGAATATATAGGCCCATTGATTCCCGCCACGAGCCCGCGGCCTCCGCTGGAGAGGAAGCAGCCTCATATTTCAATAACAGAGGGAGCTTTGATGGGGCAGGGAGTGAAAACACCCCTCCGGCGGGGCGGCGACGGCAGCAGGAGCCCGGGCAGCCCCGCGGTGGGAAGCATCCCCGGCCAGGCCGCGGCGGCCGGACCCCCTGCCCGCAGCCCCGGCCTCCCGTCACGCTGCCCTGCTCCCCGCGCGGCGGAAACCAGCGCGAAGGCCCCGGGCGCAGGAAGCCGTGTAAGCGCCAACCCACTTTTTAAAAGTTATTGTTATTTTGCAGTAAACAACATTTGCAGTAAACAACAACATAAAATGCCTCTTTTTCTGATTTTTTTTTCACCCTGCTTTCTTTCCCTCTCTGTTCAAATTACTTCAAAAAAGTTAAAAAGGGTCATGCCCCTTTTAGGAGACTTTAAAAGACTCCTGGAAACTGAAATGTCTTGGAAAAGCTATTGCAATTAAATTGGGCTGGCTTCTCTTTTGTGGGAAGTGATGGAACCAAGGTAATTTACAGCACTGGTGCTCTAATCTTGTGTCTGTGCTATAGCTTTCATATCAGTAAGTCTTTCTGGGACCCTATGTATTTTTTTATTTTTATGTTTTATGAGACAACACCTAAAAAAAAAAAAAAAAGAGGGAGAGAAACAGAAGAAATATCCCAGAAACTCAGCCGATATGTATTTTCACTATATTTTCTAATTATAAATCAGAAGCAGGTAACTAGAGAACACTACAACTTTAAATCTCATATAAATCTCTCTAGAATATATTAAAAACAAAAACTAATTCCCCCACATTGCAGCATTTGAAGACCTGATGATGGAACAGTATCAAATATTATCAGTACAACATTGACTTTTATAAATTAGGAAGGCAGTAAGCTTTTCTTGTGCAGATCCTGGACAGAGTGAGGAAAAAATGCTCCCTCATTGTACAAGTAAAAGCTTATGAAAAATTGCTGTAAAGCCCATAAGTGGCATAAGTGACATATCTATCCCTTCTTTCCTTAGTGGATGTGGAAGTGGAAAAAAAATCCTGGCATATAGGAGTTCCTGAATAGTCTGTTATTAGGGAGGGGGGTCCTTAACTGTGCTTGTGAGGGTACAAAATGATTCAAGTCTTTCCCCAGATCTGTTACAAAAAAAAAAAAAAAAGCCTTCAGAACATATATGTGATACAGAAATACAAATAACAATGAGGTGGCTTATGAAACTCTTTTTTTGTTATATTATATGCCATTTTAAACATTCTGAAATCCATACACATTTTATACTGGGCTTAGGGACTTTGCAGTCACAGCTAGAGGCATGGCTGAATGTCTAGTGTAGATTATTTGCTCAAAAGTTATCTGTGGCTGAGGAAGTTCCTAAGCTTCTGGCTGCTGGATACCAGAAGCCTGTATCAATGAAAGACCTACTTTTTTTCCTTGCTCTCTTTCTTGTAGCCCCCTTGCTAAATATTATTCCTGAATAGGATGTTGAGCTAGAAGAACCTTATTTTGAACTGGTATGAATGTTTCCATAGTTTAGGTTCACAGCATGATGAATTTTGCTAGCTGAATATTGAACAATTGTGGTTTCAAAATAACTGTAATTTTCATTTGAAATGTGGGCTTACTCATATTGGTATTTCAAGAATCTAGGGCTAAAAAATTAAAATTCTGCGTAGAACAGTAGGAACTACTGTGCATCGTCTCAAAATAACTTATCTGATTAGCACTTCTCTCACACTTGGACGCCAAATCTGCATTTCTTGTTAGTGATGTTTCTGCACAAATGCCACAGAGAGTTTTAGAGAGAGGCACCCTTAACTCCAGATGAAGAATAATTCCATGTGCAAATCATTCCCCCACATATTCATCTGCTTTGTAGAACATCCGTAATGTCAGGATCAAATCTATCATACCCATAAAAGATGTTACGTTCTTTTTTATTTTTTAAAAGAATGATTTTTAAGATTTCCTTTCCAAATATCTAACTGTGAATGCATGAAGAATGAAAACTGTTCAGCTTAAGCCCAGCCCAGACAAGGTGAATGAATATTGTTTGCTCTTACCTAGTAGCACTGTCAGGAACTGCAGCTTCATAGTCCTACTGATGATTATTCTTCATCACAAATCACAGCAACAACCGAAAAAATGTTCAATATTGTTGTCCCAGTTATTCTGAGTTTTCGTTTTCAATGTGGATCTCAGGATACTATGCAATGCAAAATCAAATATACATGCTGTATAAGACCGCTTTTGAAAATCATCTGGGAATACCTGTGGTACTGCTTACTATTGAATGTTTTTCCAGGTTTGAGGAAAGCATGCTAGGAAAAAAGAGTAACAGTAACACAAGCATCTGATAAACCACAAAAATCAAAGAGTAGGAGTTCCATTGTGGGTGTGTGCGTGTGTTGGGGAGAAGTTGTTTGATTATTTTGAGCAGGTTCTTAAACCTTGTGATCTTGACTTATCCAGTTTTCGAGCACCTAAAAGTTCTGCCATCCTGAAGTTGATCATATGAGTTTTCAAATCACAGTGGTTGGTGTCATTCTCTCTTTTTTTATTTTTTGTGCAACCTTCAGAATATACATCTGACACGAAAAATAAAGTTCCTCTACCATGCAATTCACTCTGCCTAGGATTTGCTAAAAGTCAGGTTTCATGCACAGGTTATTAACTTCCTAACCCATAGGAAATTTATTGTCCATCCTTGTTATTCAACTGTTCCTGATGCTTAATTTACTGTCTTGTTCAACTTTCATTATCATTCTTTTTATACATATCTTAACTTCTACTGAGCATATTAAATGATATCAATCCCAAAGGCACATCAGGCATGACCCCCTTCATATGTTCCCCTAGTTCTGTTTACTGCCACTCATCATTATTTTAAGTTGTAGTCATTTAGTTAGCTTCCAGTTCAGGTGATCTTTCTCAGCTAGACAGGCTTAATGACTGTGAAATACATTCTGTAAAGCATAATAAGTTCAAACTGGGCCCTGAAAACTAATCCTTAGCTACAATACTCAGTGGAGTAACCTGACAAGATTTACATGATCTTTGTGTGCTTTAAAATAAAATAAAAAAAAGTTTACCTTAATTATTGTCCTCCAATGTCACTGAGTTCAAAGTTTCTGTAGCTGTGCAGTTAGAAGTTGTTAAAAGAATCTGCTTGAAAGCATAAATTAAGCACACACAATCCTGTTAGGAAGAAGACATACAGTAAAGTCTAGTATTGCAGTGAAAAGTGTAGGCTAACCCTTCTACTTAGAAAAGTCAGAATAGGCCCTATGACTCACCAGTATAAAGTACAAAAACAGAAAAAAAACACTCATTTAAAATGTAACTTAACACATCTACAAAATTTCATTACCAATATATTTCTACAAAGGAGCAATAAACAGAAATATAAACAAGATGAGAAATATAGCAACATACTTAAAACTAAAAATGAAAACAAAAGGTAATATATTAAAATATTAATTTTCCAAACTGACAGAAAATAAAGGAAGTATTTTATGCCAACTGAATAGCCAGTTTTTCCATTTTTAAATTATTTATATTTTCTCAGTCTTTAGTCCTTCTTTTCACAAGTTAGGTTTTTTACAGTTTGGAGGTGGGTTCCTTCCAGACTAATTGCCAATGTTTAATAAGATTGCGGTTGATATGTTCATAATTGTTTGAAAGTCATAGCTATATAACTTTTATAGTATTCTCATTTCTGCTGGTAAGGAAATGGAACACCAAGGAAAGTTCACAGAAGAATTAGCTTCTCTAGAGATAGACATACGGGCTACGTAAAATTAATTTACACAGTCTTCATCTTGCCTGGTGAAACAGGGGAAACATTTTCATATAAATACATTTTTGACTTAGTTCTTCATCACACAACCTTTACACATTTTGCTCCAGAATATTCATTGATTTTATCTTCTAATCTATACTTTCTTTGCCTTGGAAGTTGATTGGTCTTATTATAAACTTGGGCCAGCTCTAGGCCTTTTTGAGAAGTCTTTTAAATTATTAATCTATTTTTCAAGTGCTTGTGCCTCTTCAATACAACAGAATAGTCATATGTTTTCTTCTAATCTTCTCTAAGCTCTATATTTTGTTTTCTTAGTTATGATTGTTTTTCTAGGAGATCTAGAAGGTGAAGTGGTGGGGTCTAAATTGTGATCAAAAACCAAAGTAGGGAAAGAAGGAAGACAAGAAGAAAGAATTTGTGATGTACTGGGCCATCTGTAAGCAGAGTCAGAAAACTGTTTCGTCTATCAAAATGCAACTTAGCAAAAAAAACCATTTTGGCCTTATATCAAACCTTCTGCACATCTCAACGGTTCTGCAAAAGTTTGTGTGCTACATAGTGGCATAGACAGCCTAGGTAGGTTTCCAGTGTAGTATTTTCAAGTGTCTGTTCTGCAGGCAGAGATATGCTAGCAAGCATTCTTAAAGGGAAATAGTCCTGACTGCGTCATGATGTGTTCTGTAATTCCAGGCCAGGACTGCTATTTTGGAATGTGTTTGTCTTGCACTAACCAGGGCTTTTAGGAGGCATTTGTAAATGCGGAAATTTGTTCTTATTTTCTAATGATTGTATACCCATGACTCTAAATTTTAGAGCACAAAGAGATCAAATCATGATTCTACCCAGCAGCCAGCAACCATACTACTTTGCTATCAAAGCAACAGAACATACTGCATCTGCCTGCAGAAATCGGGCGAAAGACAAGCAGGGAGTGAAGCTTTTGAGTTGGCGTGATCACACTCCAAGGCCAGCTGGCCTAAGAGCTGAATCTGACTGAAAATATGTCGCAGAGTTTTGGGTCACTTTTGGTTTGCACATATTGCTGCCTGAGTTTGCAGATGCAGTCCGATTCTGGGTGAGTGAATACTTTTTTCATCCAAAATTGCACAGGCTCAGACCTGCATTTACAAGCTACTCCAACTAGCTAACTTGGAGAGGCCATAATAAAAGGATCTATGTGTCTCTCCTCTACCTCATTTTACTGCCTCCATACTCTGTAATCTGTTTTACACTTACATGTACAAACCCTCATTCTGCCATAATCCTACTGAAACAAGCAGCAGAACATGATGTACCACTTCTTCTGGACCAGAGTATTTTGGGCAATTATTAACACTAGCAGTCCCACTGAAGTCATCTCGATTGTTATTCTATTTTAGCTAAATATTTCCTGTAGATAGATGAAGTAATATGAACTGCAAGGCTGTCAGCATGTGACTGGTACACCTCTTACATCTCCAAGAGACACAGTTCATTATCTTTACCTCCCAGGGGTTGGGAACAAAATTAAGATTTCTGTAAGAACAGATTCCCTAAAGGTCCAGCGTGACCTCTTTCCTCTTTTTGCGTGATAAAGCCTTGAATTAAATGCAACAGCTTTTAGTTAAAGCATTTCAATTGCTGACAGTATAACATTGTTGGTATTTAGGATTAAATTCATATTGTGTCAAATCTCATTATTTTGTTTCAATAAAGATCATCTTGATTGTAACTCCCTGATTATACTACTAGTTAGGATTCCTTAAAAATAACCAGGCAAAGCTCTATTATCACTTTTTTATTTCTTTAGGTAGTGCTTTGTGGTTTCTTATGGGATATGGCTGAAAAGAGAGGTGTTTCTATATTTGAAACATCTTGTGGAAGATAAAGCTGTCTGAAAGGCTTTATTGTCGGTGTAGTTTAAATGACTCTACTTCAAACTACTGGGGTACAAGCTATCGAAGAATAGTATCTCCAAACAGTTTGATTGATAGTCCTGAGCTGGTGAAAAAGAAGACCATGACAGTCATTTTGTTCCTCTGTTGTGAAGAACTATCTTGGGGCAATTTGTATAGGCAACAGTTCTGGGGTAATATTATAGCAATGACCTGTTGAGCTCTCCAGGCAATTCAGCTTCAGCTGTCATGTACAGCAGTCTGAAGGTTATTTGTGGTGCTATTTAAAAGTTATGGATTGCATGATTCTTTACAAAGAAAGTACTCACTTTGTCTTTTGAGTCCATTAAATCATTTTCTGCAGGAAGTTTTCTGCCCTCCTGTTTTTTGTAATGGAATATCCTCCTTATTTATTTATTTATTTATTTTTCCTCAGAGCACCATTTACACCTGTACATGTGGCCTTCGTAGTGCTTTTTTCAGAGCATATTAAAATCAAGATTAATTATTTTAATATGTATAGGTCCATACAGGTCCATGTAGCTGTGCTGACCCTGGGAAGCTATACTGATAGAATAATGGAAGTTGGAAGTGATGGAAGTAGTTATTCCCACCACCTATTTACTTTTCCTTGGAGAAATTGCCATGAAGAACACCTTGCCTAACTTATCAAGCTCTGTTGATAATGCTGCCTTTAGGTTCTTATTTGGATGGAATGTTTCAAAATGGAACCTCTGTAAAGGTAAATATATTACACATATCAGCATGCAAAACACAGATTCCAAGAACTTAATGCTTTTAAATATTAAGAAGTGTACATTGGAGTCTATTCTCAGCCTGATTTAAAAGGTTATAGACTCTGATTTTTCATGCTGAACAATTTAATGCTGAAAATATTATATTCGTTAAGTTATAAAAATTGGATTACTTTGATCCTTTTTTCTTTTTAGGAGGCCTGAGAGACTTCACAGTTACTGTAAGTGGAAAATCAATATAATAAGAAAATGTTGATTTAACTTTCTGTGTAGAAATAGGTCTTATGAGGTTAGTTAGAAAGAGTCTTGAAGAGACTTTTTTCAAAGGCTTTATTTTTTTTCATTCTAAATGAGAATGGTTATTTAAGAAAAACAATTTAAATGGGAGAAAATCTTATTCAGCAGGGTTAATATTAGCTCTACCTGTATAAACTGGAAATAACAGCCTTTGAAACCATTCATGTGAGAAGGAAACCTAATTTTTTTTTTTGGAATGCAGAAGTTTTATAGTTGTTGTCTATGCCACATTACTAAAAAGGGAGCCCTATCCAGTTGTTCAGTGTACCCCAACATTAGCCGTACTTTTGCAGCAAACAAATATAAATATATCCTTCACCACATGAGACTATTTAAAAGGTACATCATTGGCTTTTGTAGGGGAGCTATAAGAAGGGATGCAGAGGTAAAGAGATGAAAAATATAAAAAGTCTGGTGAAGTTTTGCTGACCAACAGCCTGAATGAATTGCGTGATTCTATCCTTTATGGAGGATTTAAACTAAAATAGCAATTCAGAATACAAGTCCCTGTAGAGCACCAATCATGGGGACCCTTGCTCTGAACTATAAAGAGGATCAGGGTATC
>VWPW01032044.1:0-20950 GCA_013389825.1 Crypturellus undulatus
CGGCAGCGTGTGCCTTGGCCAGATGGGACTGTGGGGGACATGGGAAGCAGGTGGCGGGATAGGAGAGTGTGGGATACAACATGTCCCTTGGCCAACATGGGACGTGGGAAGCGAGTCATAGGATGGGACAGTTTGGGATACTGTGTGTCCCTTGGCCAACGGGCGGTCGTGGGAGGTGAAACACAGGATAGGAGCGTTTGGGATGCAGTATGTCCCTTGGCCAGGTAGGGAGACATGGGAGGTGGGAGGTGAGATATAGGATGGGATAGTTTGGGATACAGCATGTCCCTTGGCCATTTAGGACATCAGACGCGGGAGATGAGACATAGGATGGGACAGTCCGGGATACTGCATGTCCCTTGGCCATTTAGGAGGACGTGGGACATGAGAGGTGAGACATAGGATGGGAGAGTTTTGGGTACAGTGTGTCCCCTGGCCAACTTGGGCTCATGGGAGGTGAGACTAGGATAGGAGGGTTTGGGATACAGCATCCAAACAACCCTTGGCTGGTTGTGGGGACAAGCTAGATCCCAATGCCAGAGGTGTGAATCCAAGTGCTTCCATCCCGGATAAGGGTCCTGTAGGAGGCAGGAGGCAGTGGCTGTCCTGCAGGCTTCCCCTTTGCCACACAGCTCAAGAGTCGCTTGGGTCTTTTCATCTCATCCCTTTTGTTTCGGGCTTATTATGTAAATAGCTGAGGCAGCCCCCGTAATGAGAAAGTAGTTTCTCAGAATACAAAAGGCTGTAATTATCTCATTAGCAGGCAGAAAGGGAGAGGAGACAGTTTCTAAGCCGCTTTCTTCCATTTCCCTCCGCAGCCCAAGCAAGTGCCACCCCTCAGCAGTGACTCCCTGGCCCATCTCGTGCCACCCTCCTCTCAGGAGTGACACGGAGGACCCTGAGGACCTCCGTGGAGACCCACTGTGCTCTCCTCACACAGGATGTTGCTGGCGCGGTTTGTTTTGATGCTCCTTTGAGGTCAGGGATGCACACGCTCTGATAGAGCGATATATAAAAATAGGTACAACCCAGCTGTGAGACGAAGCACCGGGCTGGAGGGTCATCCTGCAGGTCCCTGGAAGCCGTCTGTAGTTACAGAGGATTGTGCTGAAGCAGCATCCTTGGTCCCTGCGGTGTTTAAGCACCTGTGGGAGGCTTTGAGCCTGCTGATGTGTTGGCACTGCACTCCTGTGCCAGGGGCAGGAGTGTCGTTATGCATCCCCGGTGAAGCTGCAGGGCTCCCTGTGGAGCAGGGACTTGGGACATGTTCCCAAACGAGGTGCTCCTCAACAGGAACCCGGGACAGGGTCTGTAGTGGGGAGCTTCATAATGGATTTCTGTGGGAAAAGCTTCTGGGTTGTCTTATCAAACAAACAGAAAAAAAAGCACCTCTATGACCATGGTTCTACTTTCCTGCAATCTCCAGGCTGGGTTCTGGTGTAACTTAGATGCATTTTCCTGCTGGCATGCATCATTTAGACATGACGCAATGCAAAATGACCACAGGGTTGTCCCCATGAGACCATTCTAGGGTTTCTTCGGTGCTGTTTTCTTCCTGAACGGATGCCTTGCTACCAGGTAAATGCTAAGCACTCCCCGGCAGAGCTACAGAGCACTCTCCAAAGCATCCCTGTGGGCAGGGATGTCTCCAGCGAGGCTCCCATTTCCCTGGGGTTGCCTTCTTGCCAGATTTGTGAGTCAAATCAGCTCCAGTTTGGCGGCCGCCCTTGCGCCGGGCACTCAAATGGCACCGGAGAGCTCGTCCGTCTCCCTTGCACAGCAGCAACTGCAAAGTCTTTGCAGCGTCAGACGTGCAGACAGGCAGCAAGCAGAGCGCGTAGGCAGATGGAAACCCCGCTGCAGAAGAGCCGTCTCAGGGTGACTCCTTGATCCTGCCTGAGTTCACTTTTTTGGCCCTGAATAGTAGAAGAAAGAAAAAAATATAAGAAAAAACCTGCATCTTCCAGGCGCAAAACTCCCACTTGCTTCAGTGGGGATAAATAGAAGGGAACTCTGTGTCCCTGGGAGGCAGCAGGAGTTGTTCGCCTCACATGGTCTGGCTTCTGGTGGCGGAAAAAGAAAATTGTGGCTGAAAATCGGGAGACTTGCGTGTTTTTGGAGGCAGGTTTGAGTCCAGCAGGGTTGTGTTTTTGTGTGAGACTTCAGCGGTGGAAGGAAACACGGCAGTTGCCAAGTCAGGATGTCAGAGGCAGGGAAAAGGAGCTGGAGAAGGTGCAGGAAAGAGCCGCAAGAATCCTGTGAGGGCTGGAAAACAAAAATGCTTGTTAGTGAAAGAGTGGAAAAGCTCATTCCGTGCCTCTCCTTGAAATGAGACAACTTGAGAAGGGTAGAGGACGAGGAGGAGATGCACTGAAGCCCGGTCAGAGGAGAGAGGTGGATTCCCTGCCTCTTGAATCAATGTTATGGTGATGCTCTTGGCCAGGCATAGCTCCTGCAACGAAGGGGGTGGGGGTTAAGAGAAAAAATATATCCAGGCCCACCTTCAAAGAGCCTGGGGTTTCAGCAGTGCTTTTTCTCCAGTACTAAAGCTTCTCTAGACAGCGGTGGTTTTGCTCCCTATGGAGTCTGCTGTCTTCGTGCTTCTAACCCCTTCCCTGTCCACACATCTCTCTACACAAAGCTGAAATGCTCACAGCTATTCTTCTTTCTTTCCCTTTGATGTCATTTCTAACTCCATCACCCGGGATGGGATTTCTTTTAGTCTCCAACCATACCTCCACTGCCACCAAACAGAGCCCTAAACACAGTGTGGGTGCTGGAAAAGTGTTCTCCTTGCCTTGGGAATTCCACGCTCTCCAAACCTGGTGGCAGAAGGCCACGGGGACACCTCTTAGAGCAACGGGGAGCGGATCAGGTGGCTTTTTGACCTTCGGATGCCTTTGCCACCCGTCCCGCAGGGACCACATGCCTGGGATGGCGCGCGTGCCGACGGGCCGCGGCGCTCCCGGCGCTTCGTTAGCGCTCCCTGCCCAGCAGCAGTGATTGATTTCCTTTCCCGTGGCACGGTGCCTAGGTATGTCTCCCAAAGGCCTTTGGTGCTAGCGCGTTAACAATTAACCTACTCGGGCAGAAACAGGGCCAGGCCTCCCTAATCGGGGCTCGGTTAACTATTCAGCTGCTTATCTGAGGGCAATTTTTCTTCCGCCGAGCTGGAAGGCATTTGCTAAATCACTCGGATGAAGCAAGTGTGAAGGCGCAGGAGTTGTTTTACGGGTTATTGTATTCGCAGCAGCATCCGTAAGTCCCCCAGTGTTGCAGGCAATGAAGAAAGTCCCGGTGAGAGGCAGCTGGGAGAGCTGGGGAAGGGGAAATGCTGTAGGTCATGCAATGGGGAGGTAGCTGTGGAGCTGCAGGGGCTCCTGAGGGTGTCCGCTCATGCCCTGCTTGTCCCTTCCAGCACAGACATCTGAAATCCCCGTATCCACAGCCGGTTGTGCAGGCACGAGCACGGCCCACAGCACTAGAGGCCTTTTCAAGGCACCGTGCTTTGATGGAGATGCTGCTGGGAAGATGCTTTGCCTGTGATCCACACACAGAAACCCGTTTGGGGCTCCTTTTTTTTTTTTTTTAACACACAATTGCTCGGAAATGGGAAATTAGATCAGTGTTTGTTCTGGAAAGGTTCCCTTCTCCTTTGTGTCTGCAGAAAGACCCTTCGTTTGGGGTTTTTCCTGTGGCTTTCAGGAGCTGCAGGGAGCGCAGGGCTGGTTTCGGCTGTCACAGGCAGCTGCTGTTTTGATAGACGCCAGTCAGGAGCGATTTGGGTAGAGCTGGTTCTCCATGGGAATGACCTGGTGTCTTCCAGAGGCCCCTCCGAGCCCACAGTGCGGATGGAGGGAGAGGTGGTCCTGCTGTTTCCCCATTACAGCATTGCAGATGAGCTGTAACATCTGGAAAGATACAACATCTGGGAAGGCCAACAGGTTGCTGAAGCCTCTGAAGCCCGGCAGCATTTGGAGCTGGCCTCCCTTTCCCTCTTCATTTAAAGAAAGGGCTTAGGAGTGAAACACTCTGTGGTGCAGCCTGGTTAATGACCGCTTCAGGGGTTGCATTAAATAGATTTACAACCGGGAAGTCCCATTTGCCCCCAGATCTGCAGCCCTGGCATTAAAGCAGCACATGTGTGTCAGGGCAGGCTGAAATACGGCCGTAATATCCCCGAGCAGCGCTCGTAAAGGGCAGGACAAGCAATGGCAACGCTCCGACCCCTCTGCAAACCATCACAGATGGGCTCTAGCACTTTTGGAAAGCAAAAATAACCCTGGCCAGCACTGCCTGATGCCCTGTCTTTTTAATTTGCTAACAGGGTTTAAGAAAAGACGTGTCCTTGGAGATCGGACAACTTGTACTATACGGCAGCGTTACAGGTGCTGGAGTGCAGAGCAGTGATTTCCCAGCATTGCAATCCCTGTGCATTTTGGAGCGGCAGGACAGATGTCTGAATGGTTTACTATCTCATCCCGCACTTTAATTAGGCTGCTTGTGCTTAATGAGGCTTCCCATGGAGCCCTGCTCTGTAAACTAATGAAATCCGAGGGTGCTGAGTTGCAGCTACTCATAAATTTTGTGGCTGCTATTGCACTGCGCACCAAGGTCCTTGCAGCAAGGGAAGATGTTCGGTCCCTGTGCCCATGCGAGGAAGATTTCTCCAGGCTCTAGCAAGGACACGTCCCCACGTGTGTCCTGGCAACCTCCATGTCCTCCACGTGTGCAGTCTCCTGTGGTGGAGACCATAGGATTCCAAAGCAGGAAAAGCCAACAACCCTCAAATGTACTCCTGGTCATAACCTACCTCAATTTTACTGTCTAACAGCTCTCAGTGGACAGTTTTCTATCCATCTCCAGATCACTGTCAACTNGGGAAGATGCTCGGTCCCTCCGCCCATGCGAGGAAGGAGGTTTCTCCAGGCTCTAGCAAGGACACGTCCCCACGTGTGTCCTGGCAACCTCCATGTCCTCCACGTGTGCAGTCTCCTGTGGTGGAGACCATAGGATTCCAAAGCAGGAAAAGCCAACAACCCTCAAATGTACTCCTGGTCATAACCTACCTCAATTTTACTGTCTAACAGCTCTCAGTGGACAGTTTTCTATCCATCTCCAGATCACTGTCAACTAGAAAGTGCTGTTTAGAGATTAACAGCATTTCAGGCTAAAAATGCAAGGTTTTTCCGCTAACACCTCCTAGCAGGGATGAGCAGTGCCTGCCGGAGCCAACCTCAGGTTTATTGGAAAGCCTTTACCTTGCTAAAGGTTCCTTCCACAGCCAATATTTATTGTGAAGATAAATTCCTATTTCTCTGCAATGATTAGGAGGTAAAAGGAGAAATGGAGCATTGTGGCATTGATCTACATGCCAAATGGAAGTTTCTCACTCAGCACCTTTGTTTCCCCTCTGGAGAATCACCTGGGAACTTAATTTTGGTTAGTGCTCCCTTGGGCGGGAGCCCTGCTCAACTCTTAATTTCATAGTTCACCTAAGGAATGATTTAGGTACAACCTGGCAAAAAAGTTAAGAGTTGGCCAAAATATATAAAATCAAGAGCTGTTACTCTTGAAAAATGGCCCTACTTGGCAGCTATGCTGCCAAGGATATGCTGGCACTTCTGGAATCTCCTTAAAAACATATTTGAAATGTCTGCCCGTATGCTCTGTTTATCAGATTATCCAGGGTTTACAGTCAACATAAGCTAATATTTTTCAGAATATTTTATTGGAAGTTTCCCAATGAGAAAAAAAAAAAGGAAAACATATGCAAAAAGGTCCATTTTGGGGACCTGCAGCTTGGATGCCACATGCGTTGGACAGCCACTTCCCTGTGAGGTGCTCTGAAGGGTATTTTCACAACTGTGCCCGGGCTGTAGCTCTCACCCAACCAAGGACATTCCCTTCTCCCACACTGCATGGATGTTGTTGGTCTTTTTTTTTTGTTTTGAAGATCAAATTCACCAGTTACCTCATCTTGTCCTCGGAAAGTCAGTGTAAATGTCACTGTGGCATTTACCAAGCTGAGGAAAACGTAAACTGGGTTTCTCCTTCACCAGCTGAGCGAGGCCTGGGAGGACGGCGCGCGGAGGCAAATGCTGCTGCAGCCTTTCCCTTATCCAAAGCCAAGATTTCCCTTCTTGGTAGTTGATGTCCTGTAAGAGATAGAGAGCCTATAAAATCCCAAAGCCACTGAAAGAGAGGTTATTCTTAAAATCAGAGGTAATTAGCAGCATGAAAAAATCTTCTTTTGATTAATAATATCCCCAGGCAACATGGGTTGAGGTTGGCTCTCTTCGGGTCGATAACCCAACCAAAGTTCTATGTGACCAGCATGTGGCTAGATTTATCTCTGGGTGTTGTGCACTCGTGGACTGTGTTGCTGTCCTTTGGAGAGGGCATGTCATTCTTTGGAGAGAGGCATAAGTGGGTCATGATCCCTCGAGTCCTCCTCAATGCACTGGAAGATGTGCCCAAATATTGCATGGCACAGTCCTGACTCAGCCCAGCAAATGTCTGGTGATCGTGTTGTCACTGAGGTTGTGACCATACCTGGATGTTTGTCTCTACTGGTGGAGGTTTTGTTACATATTACTGATAAAAATGTATATGCCTCGATGCTAGTGGATCCCGTGCAGTGATGCCTGTGTGAGTTTCACTTGCTGCTCAGCCTTTGGGCCATAGTGAGCGACGTGGAGACATTTCTGTTTTGGGAACAGAGAGGTGCAGTCTTCAAGGAAGAACATTAGCACTACCAAATGCCCACCCGATGCTCATTACTGGTGGTTCAGTGGAGCAAATCCCATGGGGAAACTCTTTCCTCAGAATCTTGGACATGGTTGGGAGCCACCAGGTTGTTTCCTGGCTGGGAGTCTGGTCATCCTCCAACACCTGACCTGCTTGGTGGACAGCAGGGCAGTGGGGTACATGTCTGTACCCACTGAAAACGCCTCAAACCCTGGAGACTCCTTCCCTGTTCAGCTGGGGCTGTCTGCTTCCATTCCATCACATCGGCATCCCATCTTCCTGGCACCAGAACAAGCCCTTAAATCACATTTTTCCCCCTTTGGAGCTCCTCTGCAGCCTGCTTTGTCTCCGAGGAGCTCTGAAGCTTGTTACAGGCAGCAGCTCAATGGCCTCTTGCTGTGGCAGAGCGCTGGCAGCAGGAGCCCACTAGCCCCACATGGAGCCCAGGTCTCTGTCAGGGCATCATCTAACTGAGGCAGCTACAGGCAGTGCGCTGGGCAGACACCTCCGGAAATGCAATTTAATAAAAGCAGAGTCAAGCAGCACAGACCCTGTTTTAACCTTTCTTTTATATATATATGTATGTGTTTCCCCATTCCATTATTGCTGCCAATAGCAAGACCCCAGAAGACACCGCATTGGAGCCAAGCTATAGACCTAAACTAGCTTGCCAAAGAAATAGCACCAGCTTTTCTGTTTTACTTGGGGGAAGACTGACTTCCTCACCACACCCCAAGAAGGAAAATCCCACAGAAAAGCCCTCCCATGTCCCATTCCTGGCGGCCTTGCCTGAGCCTCCTGGATGATTTAGCCTAGGAAATCCGAAACTGAAGGCTCCTGGCACCAAAGAGCAGCCTCTCCGCAGTGCTGCAGACTCAGCCAAGATCCCATCAGGCTGGTGGCACCTACCAGGGCTGCTCTGAAGCTGAGACCACTGATTTCTCTTAGCTAAAGCCCCCTCCTTGTTAAGTGGTTTGACAAAAAGGAGCTCCAGGAGCGCTGCACAGACAAGGGCATCTTCAAGGACAGACCTTGTTTTACTATCTGTGGCTTACACCATGTCTGGAGACACCTCGATACTACAAGCACAGGCTGAGTGGGATCCAGGGCTGAGTTTGGTGATGAGGTGTGCGGAGAATATACGCAGGGTCTAGATGTTCACTGTGGGTGAGACCAAAGTGGTGACCCTGGAGTAAGACTGAGCATGGAAATTAGGATACCTAAATCAAAGAGAAATGCAACAACCATTTTTATGACATCTACTTCCCAGGTTCTAGTTTCGGCAATCCATGGCACAGACTAACTAAGAAAAAAGGAGAAGAGGACAATGAAGGTTTTAAGGAAAACTTAGAATGGTACTGGACAAAAACTGCATTTTAGAAGTGAGCTCTCTAAGGCCATTTGATATACACCAAAGGAAGAGATGGAAAGTTTTAAGTTTATTTCTTAAGCTTTAACTTTTAAACCTTTTAAGCTTTTAAATCTATCCTAATGGTTGTGCTGTAGGGAGCAATATTGCCCAGGATGGATAAGGGATGGAAACCCTCTATCCAACTATACAAGGTCATTTAAACCTGGGAGCAGTGACAGAAATAATTCAAGCTCAGATTGTGAGCAATTTTAATAAATAATTCAAGCAAATGATTGTGTCCAGCCAATCCTGAAGAGCTGTGCTTGCTAAAGCCCACACAACCCCCTCCATGGAGATGACTCAACCATTGGACCAGGAGCCTTAACAGCAGCTCTTCTGCACAGCAAGGAGAGGGATTTGGGTGCTCCCTACAGGCTGCTCCTCTAAAATGTTTTGGGGTCACAAAAAGGAGTAGCAGCCACTTTCCCTTCCATGAACAGCATATCCATCCTCTGCTCCATACTGCACACCAAGACGGGACAGCTCCTGCCCAGGGATCTGGTAGGTGACGCAGGTAAGGGCATCTCTTTAACAATCCTTTATTTTCCTCCACCCTCCCAGTGCCACTGACCTGTGCCTCCACGTCGCCTCTGAGCTGCCATGGCCACGCTAGAGACGCTGCCGGTTCTTGGTGAGCCCACGTACCCCAGCCAGGAGAACTTCCACACTTTTGCTTCCCGGCCTTCCCAACCCGCCATCCAGAGCACCATGGGGAGCGTGGGCAGCGGCGTCGCCAACGACCAGGAGTTCGCCATGAAGAGCGTGGGCACGCGCACGCAGAGCAGCGGGCGGCAGACGGAGGGCTCTCGCAACGGGTATTCTACGCGGGACATCTCCAACCGCTACTCCGGCGAGGAGAAGACCTACAAGTCTGAAAAGGTCTCCAACTCCCTCTACATCAACGGCGACCTGCGCAAGAGTGACAAAGTGAAGATGGACATCTGTGGGAATGTGACCACCAACAATGAGAAGAACTTGCCGCCTCCTCCCCAGTACCGAGAGCCCAGTAACCCACCAAAGATATTGCCAATCTCTGGCAAGCTAGACCAGGTGAGAACCCTTCCCTCACGCAGCCCGGGTCTCTAAAAACTCAGATCAGGAAGCCTCGAGCATGCTGCAGTCCTGGCAGACAGCGTAAATCTTACTATGCAGACAAAGTAATTCTTATATACAGATAATGTAATTCTTATTACTTCCAGGGGATTAAGCAAAGGGCAATGCTAGTTCTTGAGGAACCCAAGAGATCGATAGCAAACCTTTCACTGCTAAGTTTCCAGCTCATTTGAGACCACGTTGAAGTCATCAGCTAGTCTGACCTAACCGAGATGCCCCGCTCACCTCCCCTGTTGCTACAGAGAGCGCTGCAGTCAGCTCCTTCAGTAGGTCCAATGTCTGAGTCACACTCTCATATTTTATGGGCCATTTATAAGGCATCTCCAATGATCCGCTGGTACTCAGAAGGAATTGCTTGCCCTTGGCTACAGTGCAGCATCTGATCAAAATCCCAGAGTCACTTGTAACAAGTTGCCACAGTTTCAGAACTACCTCTACCAATATCCTTGTACACTCAGGCACGATCCTCAGGGCTCATATGGGCCTCCTGGGATGAACCTCTCCCCGGTCTAGCGGAGCAGAGCTCAGACCCTGTAAAGCACCCCAGGGCCGGAGGTGTTTTATACAGCGTGCTCTGCTCCAGTGACTCCCATAACTTGTGCCGTGGGGAAGCCGCCAGGTTTTCTGCCTTGTGCTGCACAATTTCTGCAGTGGCCTTATCTCCTAAACCATTAATCTGCCACCTTCCACCAGGCCCTAACAGTCCATCTCAAAACCACATGCCACACGCCAGGGTTTTGCTCTCTAACCTTGCCCATTCACCAGGGCTTGTACTTAACTGCTTCTCCTGAAAGGCTTCTGCAAATTTTGCCAACACATGGGGGCTTCCTCTGTGTTAACTTTCACCTGAAGTACAGCAGAATCAATCCATTCTGAGAAAAATTTTGCTTTTCAGGTGTGTTCCCTGGCAAAGCAATGTAAAAGTCTCTGCAAGTTTTAAATTCTTGTAAATCCTTCAGCGCTGTAGTCCCTTCTCCTCCCAGCACTGCTCGTGGCCGCAGGAAACACAGATGTTCAAGCAGCCTCACCACGTTACTTGGCCACCACTGCTGTATTTGGGCCAGCAATGGCCAGGCCCCAAAAGTCCCATATAATCTTGTCCAAGCGTAAGCAGGACACGATGTTCACATGGAGAGGGCAGACTGCTGACAGGAGGGAAATGTGTTGCTCCTAGNTTTGGGCCAACAATGGCCAGGCCCCAAAAGTCCCATGTAATCTTGTCCAAGCAGGACACGATGTTCACATGGAGAGGGCAGACTGCTGACAGGAGGGAAATGTGTTGCTCCTAGGCCAGACTGGCTGCTAATCCAAGGTTTCAGTTTTCAACAACAAGGAAACACCCCCTCACTGCAAAGAAATCCTTCAAAATAGAACGTGCCAAAACTAAAAGAACTGTTTGGGTCAGGCCTGGTAGGCAACACTTCTTCCTGCAGAGCGTGCTAGAAGAACCCAAGAATTTCAGGGGAAAATCATGCAGATTTGGCGTGGGTCAAGATATTTTTCAGTTGTGGTGAGGGGAGATAAAAGTGTTGTGCTGTGAGTGGCCAACATTTCACACGTCCCCCATGTTGAAACCCAATTAGTGCAGGGTTTATTAAGGCTGAGAATTATGGAGCAAAAGCTGGCTTAGCTCCATCAGCCCAGCCTGTGCCGATGTCTCTCTTTTGTGTGTTGTTATGAGCTTCCTGCTGTGTTTGATGTGTGGTCCTTTTTCCTTTTGCAGAGCAATGAGCCCTTAGTTAGACCCTCAGCCTTTAAACCAGTAGTTCCTAAAAACTTCCATTCCATGCAGAATCTCTGCCCGCCGCAGAGCAACGGGGTGACAGAGAACAGAAAGAGCTTGAACCATGCCAACAGCAATAGCCCGTCCGCACCCAAAAGTGGACTCGACAAGACCAGCCTTAACAGGACTACAAACCAAGTGGGAGGCCTTTCAGATTCAGGCCGTAACTCGTTAACGAGCCTGCCCACGTACGGCACAGGCTACAGCCAACACGTGGGTCCAATGAGCGCCTCGACGAGCCACATCAACCGCATCGGGACAACCTACGTGGATAAGAACATCGTGGGATACAACGGGATATCTACCTCAGACAGCGGGCGGTCTTCGAGCAAGAGCACCTCTTCGTTCAACAGACTGAACCATCTCAACGAAACGATGCCTTTCCACTCGCCTTCAACGGACGACATCATCCAAGACCTGGAAGACCGGCTGTGGGAGAAGGAGCAAGAGGTCCTCCAGATGCGAAGGAACTTGGACAAGAGCGAGGCAGCCATCTTCCAAGTGTTCGAGGAGAAGCAGAAGATCTGGGAGCGGGAAATGGAGGACTTGAGGCAAAACTATGCCAACAAATTGCAGCAGGTTTCCAAAAAGGCCCAGCGGGCTCAGCAGGCCTTGCAGCTCCAGATCTTCAAGCTCCAGCAGGAGAAAAAAAAACTCCAAGATGACATGGGGCAACTCCTCCAACAGCGAGAGGAACTGGAGAAGAAATTTGTGGCTTTCAAGAAGGAGCAGGCTGAGTTTCTCCCGAAGATCGAAGAGACCAAGTGGGAGGTAAGGTCCTCATTGTAATAACGAAGGGTTGTACCTAGGTCGGGGGACTTTGCTGAATGGTTTGTGTCTAGAGATTGCAAGGAGTTTGAACGCCAACTTCCCTGGATCTGTTTGGGAGCTCAGCCTACGCTGATGCACTTTGCTAGATTAAGGTTTGCGATACAGACCAAAGCAGTAACATAACTTAATTTGCACTTTGCAAACCAGCAGGTCAGCTCACCAAAAAAAAAAAAAAAACACATGGGGGAAGGCAGATGGAAGGGGTGAGATTTTTCCAGACAAATTAGCAATCTGGACATTAATTAATTGCTGTGTGGACACCAGAAGTGAATAAAACTTATGTATTTTGGCTAACACAGAGACCCTGGGTTTTTTCCTTAGAGGTTGTGCTCTGGAGTGAATTTTGCACAGCGGTAGCTCGAAGTACCTCCTGTTTGTCTTCAGAGCACCCTACAGAGAGTGCCTGTGGGTCTGTGGCCCGAAGTTACAGGTGACAATGTGGTCACACACCTACCTTCCTGAGCCCCAAATCTGTAGTTTTCAACTAAATGAAATGCAAATGAATGCACCTTGTTGCACTCACATCCTTGTGCTGGTTAATAATTATGCTTCACTGCTAGGTCACTCCAATGCAGAGCATTTGAAACCGGTTTCACTGAATACAGATCTTTCCACACAGGTATTTGTGCCTAACAAAACTGAGTTTAAGTCTTTCTTAATTAAATTCTTGCAACATCTGAATTTGGGCAACCACAAAACCTACTTCTCAAATATTTATTTTTTAAATTAAGACTTAAAATGAGAGAAATGAGAATGATCCTGATAGCCAAGTTTACCTCATACTTCCTACTATAATGCACTGTTTTCAGTTGCTAATAAGTTTATCTCCCCTTAAAGACTGAAAGTCAAATTCCTCTTGCTACTTCTCCTCTTGAGTCCTGCACTTTTTTTTTTCCATTTCTATTTTTAGACCATTTTATCAAACACTGTTTGCATAGCCAGCACTAACATTTTTTTTTCAGCTTGATCATGTAAGGAATTTTAATCCTTCTACAGACTGGCTGGAAACTTTAAATTTATTAAGACTGCAGAAGCAAAAACTAGTTCTAGAATCCAGATGACCTTATTTCGCTAGTCCTGATGGAAATCCAACGAAGCTGGGCTTAATTAGGTTCTGTAAGGTGCTATTTGCAGATGTTCAGCAGTTTATTGTTATTATTCATCTTGCTATTAATCTCTGCAAGTTACATCCCAGAAAAAGCTGGCTGTGCTGTCCCACCTACCTCCTTTGCCACTTGGTCTGCCCAGATCTTTTTTCTCTTCCAGCAAGCTAGGGCTGGTTAAGTTCCCTGATTTTGCCCTGGTAAAACTGCAGATGAGTTTTGGATTATCTGCCTCTAGAGCTCGGGCAGCAGCCGCCAGCCCAGTGATATTGATGCAAAGAGGTGGGATTCAGCCTGTGGATCGAGAATCCTGAAATTTGCAGACACCTGTGACAGAGCCACTCTCCAGGCTCTGTGGACTGCACTGCCTAGATTAGCGCAGCCAGCAGTGGGATCTCAGGGGCCCAGAACACAAGCAGCTGCCTAAATTTAAGTATTTTAATCCATAAGATGACTCCTATCCAAGGTGTTCTTCACTGTGTATCTCTCTGCCTTATGGGAAAAGCCAGGCTTTGGAGAGCACATTTTTAGTGAAGCCACATGAAAGGGATCCTAAGTTTTAATTAGGTAATAACTATACTGCTGGAACTACAGCTAAGCCAGTGCGATGGAGCTGTGTGTTTGGAACAGACAGGCTCTGGAGCGGATGTGGGCACTCAGTGTTAGGTCTCTGCATGGGAAACAGCCTCAGCCTTCAACTGCAGGGAAGGCAGCGCCAGGAGGACACGACTCTGGGTATGTCTCCTAGCTCTTCAGGTCTTCGCAGAGGGCACCAAAGCATCCTGAGCTTCGAGGTCTGCCTTGACTCTGGGTAATAGGCAGGTCTTCTATAGCAGAGGATGGGGGAGGTTGAAATGAAGGCAGTAGAGAAGACCTGCTGTTTGGGAAGCACTGATCCAACCAGGCTAGAACAGCAGTGGACCTTGCAGACACCCTAGCATGGGAGAAAGGCCAAGTATTTAACTAATGACAAGAGAAAGGAGTTTCAGAAGGACAGGAGACCCCCACCTGGAGGCAGCTACAAGTCTACTTTGAATAATGCCCTTTGTTTCTGTTCCCCAGCCCAGATTTCTACCAGCATAGGGGTCAGCACTGGTGTCAGCTCATCACCAGTGAGGACCAGAGTGCATAGCTTAGCTGCTGAGTTAGCTCCATCTCAGAAGAGCATCAGGTCTCTGAGAAATGGGAATAAACATGAGATCTCCCACAGAAATGTGGGGACAACCTCTGGGTCTTTGGCATAGCCTGGGTCTCTGCAAGGGCTGGAGCTCAGTATTTGAGCAGTTCCCTGCACAGCCCGGCTGTCCCCTCCGACACTTCATTCATCCTCTCCCCTTGGCCCTCACAGGTGTGCCAGAAGGCGGGGGAGATCTCTCTGCTCAAGCAGCAGCTCAAGGATTCCCAAGCGGACGTTTCCCAGAAACTGAATGAGATCGTGGGGCTGCGGTCCCAGCTCAAAGAAGGTAAGAACTTCCTGCGGGAAAAGGAGGAGCAAATCCTCACCCTGAAGGACTCTTACAGTTCCAAGAGCGTCAACCTGGAGATCTGCGAGAGTGAGCTACAGAGGAAGATGAGCGAGGTCCAGGTGCTGAGGGAAAAACTGAACCACTGTGAGCTGGAGGTCTCTGGCCTGAAGCGGACACTTGCCAGCATGGGGCCTTCAGGGTCTTTCAGCGGGGACCTAGCGGAGAAGCTACGGGACCCCCTGGCCTGCGAGAGCGACGAGGCCAAGATGCAGCGGCAGAGCGAGGACAGCGTTAACACCCTGCGGAAGGAGCTGGAGCGTCTCCAGACGGAGCTGAAGCTGGAGCGGCAGCAGCGGGAGCAGCAGGTGATGGACTTTGAGGAAGAACGGCGCACGTGGCAGGAAGAGAAGGAGAAGGTCATCAAGTACCAGAAGCAGCTGCAGCTGAACTACGTGGAGATGTACCAGAAGAACCAGCTCCTGGAGCACAAGGTGAACGAGATGAACACAAAGGCCACCAGTCCCCCGCACACCGAGGAGAAAAAGCAATGGACTCCCTCCAGACTCGAGCGAATAGAGTCCACTGAGATCTGAGGTGGGACCAAGACAATACAAGTCATTTTTTTTATTGCTGTGCATGTACTACCTACTCAAGCCAGTGATCTTCCGAAGGATAATATGCTACCGTAGGAGAGGTGTGAGCCTGCTCACACTAAGCTCCGTCACCCCTACTCTATTCTTCTGTGCTCTGTAGGTAAAATAACTGTGGATGTGCGTTGTTTTTCTATCGATAATGCAACATCTCTTTTGTTTTTATTTTTCCTAGTACAGCTGGTGAGGGTCAACTGGCTCTTTTCTAATCTGCCGTGACTGTTACTTCGCTAGAGGCTGCCACCCTCTCTCCCAACAGTTCACTCCTCTCTGGTTGGTTGGTTTAGAGGGTTGTATCTGGTTTCTTTTTTCCAAACGTTCTGTGCAGCAAAGCAGTTCAAAGTGGCAGGTTTTTTTTTCAGGGCGTTTTTAGCCACATTGGCTAACGGAGCAAAGCTCTAGGGATCACGAACGAATTCGCTGTTCTGCATCAAGGATGCTGTCTAGACGGTGGTATTAGTGAACTCAGTGGGAGGTTGGCCACTGATTTCAATGAAACCAGACATATCTCTACCAGACGACTCCCTTTTGCCAGACCATGGCTACCATGGTTGCAAGAGGTTAGGACATCCTTGAGGAGCAGGATGAGCATGTCCTGGTAACACAAGCCAACTAGGAACTAGTTGCCCAGCGGGAGCCTCTTTTGAGGCTCAGAAGAGCTTGATATATGCTGCGTTTTCTGTTGGTTGTGGTTTCCTTCTTCATTTCCACTCCCATCTTTGGTTACGAATCAACCTGGGAGCAGAAATGCCCTCTCTCCTCTGCCTTGGTCTCACTATTCTTCCTATATATTCAAGTTGGCCACAACAAGATAAAAAAAAAAAAAAAAAAACTTCTAGAAACCCAAGCTCGTTCATCTTCTGAAGAGCCCTCTTGGTCTTCAACAAGCCCGCAGGGTCAGTGGAATCAAAGCCTGGGGAGCCATCCAGACCTGCGGGATGCTTATGCGACCTGAAGCTTCAGCAATTTGCCCATTAGTGGGCAGTGGGCAATTGTGCCAAGGGTCTGAAGCTTCAGTGCATTTCCTGTGTCCAGGGTCTACGGATGAAAAGGCATCTGCATTTCACTCAGGAGCTGCAGTGAGCTCAAGGCACTGCAGCCTGGTAACAATGAGGTTGGGAGGTGAGCGCTTACCTTCTGCACAGCTGTTTGGAGCAGGGTCCTTAGCAATCCCACGGGGTATGACGTGTTCTGGGGAAAAAGAAATTGCAGGCCCAGTGTAAAAAAATGTTTAGCTACGAACCCGGAGCAGTCATAAGACGGGACAATGCTTAAAAACATACAAGTGCTTGTGCTCCTGGATGAATAACCAAAACTCATATGCATAGTCACTAAGAATGATGCATGTGTCAAAAGAACACAGCTTTCAGCTTTAAAAGGTGGGCAAAGCGGGCCTGGTTTGACCTTCATGGACACCTCTTTAAAATGATCCGCAATAAAAGGTGAGAAGTGCTCTAAAATGGGCCTTGCACTTTGAGCAGTGGCCAAGGGATGACGGCAAATGACCCTCAGGGAGCATTTGCCCTAGAGAAGAGCTAGAAGAACAAGGCCGGAATTCACATTCCGGGCTGTCCATTTGAGGTGACCCCAGGGGGAGTTTGCCCAGACCGTGACTCATCTGCGAATCAAGGAGGAACCTCAGGACTTTGAGCGGCAGATCCTCTTCCAAACAAAAGACCTGAAGCTACTCCATTCCCGTGTTTCCTTCCCACACAGCTCCCTCCTCTCCATGACGGAGACCTTTAAAGGTCGGACCTTTAAGTTCGGATCAGACGGTGTTGTGGTGAGCTCCAGACTGAGCAAAGAGGCTGAGTGAGACACGAATCCCCAGCTTGTCCCACCATCTCCTGCCAAAGCCACCGTGCAGTGTTAGCGGCAGGACCCGCTGAGGGCACTGGTGGTGGAGGGCAGCAATTCCTCGAACTTTGGGAAGGGGAGATGTGTGATGGGACCAGCCATTGCCACAACCTGCTGGAGCCAAGGCAGGAGCCCAGGCCCCATCCCAACTCTCCTATTTGCTCTGGGGCTTCACAGGCAGCAGCCTGAGCCAGGGGCCTCGAGGACATGCTTACACTTACCCATAGCCAAGCGAATCTTAGGTCTTCCTCCATCTTCCTTTCATCGCTGGGCCTTTGTGAAGGAGTCCAACACCCCAAAAAGTGTCTTGTGTCACCTGGGCTTTCTGTGTCCTTCCTTCCCCACGAGACCAACCACAGCGTCGTCCTTCCCAGAGCAGCTGTAAGGCAGCTGTGCTCGTGAAGGGCTTTTGGGGGAAAAAACAGCAAAACATAAAGAAATTGCAAAGAGGCAGCCCCAGCCTATCATGGGCAGCTTTGAGGCCACCAACAAAGAGTAAACATCCCACCACCAACACATGCCCTTGCTACAAGATGGGTCCCACAACCTGGTGGATCTTTTGCCACTTTCCTCCTCCCAGAGCTTCTGATGCTACATTTGTGTTCCCACTCACCTTCACAGGGTGAAGCAGGCATCAGTCTGTGACTCCAGAAAACCATGACGAGGGGTTGAGTTTGGAGGATCTGCTGGGAGGAGGTGCGTCAATAACCAAGAGCAATGGGCACCAGCCCCAGTCTGTAGGACACCTGCTCACTGGAGCTTCTTGCTAATGCACGGGCACCTTGGGTCTAGAGCTGTGATCTAGACTTGTGCAACTTTCAGCGTGCCCATTCCTGGATGACTGGGAATTTTGCCCACACCCACTAACAAGACGTGCTGCTTTTCTCCCTGCTAGGACTCCCAACACTCCCAAGCATTCAGCTGACCCACAGAAACCCCCTCCTTAGCTAAACTGGAGTTTCCAAACATTAAAGGTGCCACAAAGTACAGATATTTTTGGCAAGGACACCACCCAAAGTGCCACGTGTGATTCCTTCACTCCAGGAATCCTCCCCACAATGGGATGCCCTGTTGCCATCACATCCTCTCCCATACGCCAGTTCCGTGGGGCTGCATAACCAGTATCTCTCCGAAGTAACTGCCCTTTGCTCAGTAGGGAAGGAGCAAAACATTGGTGGGACACCTGGGTTCCTGTCATCTGTGCTTAGATCTGGCCCAGACTGGAGCTCTCCCAGCTCACTGCAGACTTTGGCACTGCTTGGTATCAGCTTGACCCCACTGCCTGGATGGGGCCTCCCATCACAAGCTGGGATTGCAGTGAGGCTCTGTGGTCTTGGCTTCGGAACAAGACAACCAAGGGGTGCCAGAGAGGTGTTTTGAGGATGTATCCTAGAAACAGCCAAGGAGAGAAATTTCCCATTTCCCTGGGGTTCATGCAGGGCTGATAAAACATTTCTGTCCCATAACCCCCACCTTCAGAGTTTGGGTTTGGCCATAACCCAGCCCTCCTCTCCACCTTTGCTCTGGAGCAGATGTGTGATGAACTCAGTGCAATTCTCTAAGCCCAGGCGCTGCCCTCAAAATCCTGCAGGTGACCAATGTCTTCATTGAAAAAAAAAAAAGAAAGAAAAATGCAAAAAAAACCCCAGCTCATTTCTAACTTGCCATTGGCCAATAGCAACGGCTGTGGTCGTGGGGTTAGCAGGTTATCCCGGGGTGCTGGGAAGGCACAAGCAGCCCTTCTCACCAGCTGCGTGAAAGGGGTCGCTTTGCTCCGCCGCCCTCGTACTGAGCTCCTGTCTCTGTAAAATGCACCCCGAGCTGGGCTGGTTCCCCCTGGTGCAGCCGCGGTGTGAAGGGCACAACCGGCGCGCGTTGCTGTGCTTTGCACAGCCCCACTCGGCTCCTGCCGCACAGAAATCACCCGTCAACCAAGACAGGAATCCAAGGGTTGCTCCTTTGCTGCTACGTTACATGGAGACAAGCGTACCTGGATGTAAATGACAGTCCGGCTCTGTATATACAACGATTAAATGAACGGACAAGAAAGCTCTGTGGCTCCTATATCGCTCTGTGGCATCAGCAGTGCCTGCAGAGGTGCTGCTCGGGCGCTGGGTGCTGCACAGAGGGTGCTCAGCAGCCTCCGAGCTCTTCTTCGTCCCACTTGGATACTCGCCCTCATCCTCAGCCAGGCCTTCTCCGTGACCAAAGATCGCTGGAGCACAGGCCCAGAGCTGCCTTCCCGCGTTCCCAAGGGAAGGAGGCGGTCGCGGATGGGATGGAGTTGGCAGGGGATAGAGTGGCTTGCAGAGCTGCTTCCCTGGCTCCAGCTGGGAATGTTTGCAGGGCTTTTCTTGCGCTGGTAGGATGGGATACAAAGCAGGTGGTTTCATCCTGGTTCCTGGATGAGCTCACTTGTCCCCGATGATCCAGACGGGTTAATCACTTCCATGTTTTCTGGAGTGCCAACCAGCTCCAAGTGTCACCCAGGAAGAGTCAGCAGCAGCCACTGCTCCGTCAAAGCACCACAGATGCAATTCCTTTTTTTTTTTTTTTTCTCTTGGGGAAAAGAGAGTTTATGTATCTGTTTGCACACCGGGACAGTGTGAATTGGGCAGAAAAAAATGTTTATCCTGAGGGCTGGTGCCCTTTGCTGGCTGGGCCCTCTCCCCAGCTTCCCCAGGGCACCCTCAGCAACCTCCTTCCCAAGAAACCACCTTCCAAGGATGGGCACTGCTCCTGGGCCTGGGGTGCCGAAGCAGGTCTGCCTGGCTCAGCTCCAGGAAGGCTCCTCACACTGGTCCAGCCTTGGGCACGGGTCTGTGTGAGATCTGCCTCCGGGGAAGTGTGGTCGGGGGTCTGGGACACGGACACTCAACATCCCTTTACGGAGCCCCTACTCCGTGGTTGTGCCAGGCCGTCCCTCCACTCGCTCCTACCAAGACTCCAAAAGCCCAAGGAGGTCCAGACAGCAAGAGCCATCACTTCTGTCGCAGGTGGCCTGGGTAGAGGTCCAGTTTGTCCNGCTCCTCACGCTGGCCCCAGCCTTGGGCACGGGTTTGTGTGAGATCTGCCCCCCGGGAAGGGTGCTCGGAGGTCTGGGACACGGACACGCAACGTCCCTTTATGGATCCTCTACTCCATGGTTGCGCCAGGCCGTCCCTCCACTCGCTCCTGCCAAGACTCCAAAAGCCCAGGGAGGTCCAGACAGCAAGAGCCATCACTTCTGTCGCAGGTGGCCTGGGTACAGGTCCAGTTTGTCCCTGTCCTAACCCAACCCTTGGCCTAAGGCTTAAAGATCACTCCATGGGGTTACTTCTCCCCAAGACCTTTGCTTTGCTGAAGATACTGCTCATCGTATTGCCCGTGTCCTACCTCTCCTCCACCCCAGTTCTCTAGACTTTCTGCACTCATCTAGATCATCAGTCGCCACTGCCAAGTTGCAGCTGGTGCCCCTCTGAGCTCTCCCAGATATTTCCATGAGCAAGAAGGAGCCAAAACCTAAAGCCCCCAACAGCAGCTTGTTCCAACCTGACTTCCCAATAGGATTTTCCAATCTGGCAATGGGGCTGTTGCCAAAACAAAAGCTGGGTTTCTCTGTCTGCAGGGCAAACATCCTCTCTGGCTCTCCTGATGAAGGAATCAAGTGAGACCTGGAGATGGGACACACGCTAATAGGAAGGGTTACGTTTATATAAGGCTCCTTTAGAGATCTGTTTGCTCCCTGCTTTCTGTCACAAAGCAATAGTTTCTTGTTTTGTTTTGTTTTCTAAAAAGACTTAAAAGGGGCCACTCCTACCCCTGATACCTGCAGGTGTTCCCTGNGGGCTGTTGGCAAAACAAAAGCCGAGGCTCTTTGTCTGCAGGATAAACCTCCTCCCTGGCTCTCCCAATGAAGGAATCAAGTGAGACCTGGAGATGGAACAAGCCCTATTGGAAGGGTTACATTTATATAAGGTTCCTTTAGAGATCTGTTTGCTCCCTGC
>VWPW01032046.1:0-14314 GCA_013389825.1 Crypturellus undulatus
CATTATGGCTATTAAGGGAAAAGGAAGGCTACAGTGACAATTCAATAGTTATTTCTCCAGATCGGAACAGAATTTACTGCATGGCCTTATGATATGTGCGTGTATGTTCATGCTCCAAATACTTATGTGTGCTAAGTGCACGTATTTGTTTGCCTTATTAGCTGGGTTGATGTTTTTTTTCTCTTGTGGGGCATAAAATGAGCTAAAGTGGATTGAACTGACCGCCTTGCACCTACTGTTTTAGTGCTGAATCCTCACCCTGTCCCTAGTCCTGCTTTGTGCATGGGGAACAGAGCTCCAGACTTGGGTTCCTTCCTGCATAAAGCTGCTTTTGGGTGTTATTGCATAAAACAGAAGGGACCCCTGGGTCTCGGGGCTGGTTGTATGAGGCGCGTGAGGATGCGGTTCTGGGCTCTTGGGTGTTTTTAGTCTCAGTTTCCAAAATAAATCCCATTTGGTAAATGTGCATGTATGTACTTGGTCTTAGGCATATTCTTAAGCAATCTGCATCTTTGGGGCACTGGTCTGTGGGACTGCTTAGCTTTTTTGCCTACTCACCTTTAAAAAATAGCAAGAATAGGATGCTGCTGATGGGACTCTAAATGCTTTAACATGAACAGGCTGAACTGGGGTCTTGCAAGACTTGCTAGACTTGGCCTGAGCCAGGTAAATCCAGACTTCTGGAGCATTGCACGGGCCTAAAATGTGCATTGGCTTCATCAAAGGGCTGATGGTTGCAAAGGGCTTCAAATAAAGTGAAGACCTGCAAGTCCAGTGGTCTGGAGGTGTAAGGGCAGAGATGGGGATCCTGGTGAGGAGCAGGGGAGTGCAATAGGCTCTGGGGATGCTCAGTGCTAGGTGCAATTGCTGCTGCTTTGGGACGGCTTTTGGGTGAAGAAAAATGAATTGCCGCCTTCTCCAGGGGTGAAATTAGAGGCAGAGCGGAAACGGGCTGGGCTCCTCTCCCTGATGGCATTCCGGCTTAAAATCCCTCCTCCATCATCCGGAGGGATAAATTGCGCGCAGAAATAGCTGCCGGTGCCCGGGTGAGCCTGGCAGTTTGCACGAGGGGGCATGCGGGATCTTAACGCGCCGTCGGTTGTAAAGGCTGGGGAAAAAAAAAGAATTCCAACTGCACATTATCCGGGTGAGCGTCCATATTTTACCGTGACACCGACTCCGAGACTCATTTCCCTGGGTTAAGTAGTGTGGGGTGAAGTATCTGCCGCTCTCCTTCTCCCTATCCATCTGCTGCGGTATTCCGGGCATTTAACCTGGAGCGCCTGCTGATGTATGACCAAATCAGAGAAAAGAGGCCGCGCTGGTTAACCCTCTCCCTTTGTAGCTGCACTTAATGAATGTCACCCAGGCCCACTATAGAAATGATGGAGCATCCATTCCGGCAGCGCGAGCAGAGCCCACCGCGCAATGATATGGTGAAATATGCTGAAAATATTCACAGGAGCTGGGGAACATAAACCCATGATTATTTTTTTCCCTTAAATCTCAATATTTTAGCTGCTTTCCGCCCCCCCATATAATAAAAGTGCGGCTCCGAGCAGCTCCCACTTTTTTTGGAGGGAAGAAAACCCTATTTCCTTTTTAATGCGACTACACTGAAATTGCTAACTTATGCTAACCCAAATGTAATTATGTTGTCCGTGCGGTCCCTTTGTCTTTCTAAAAAATGCCTTATAAGATTGCAGGCCTTAACGACTCTCCCCGGTAATTCCTGGCCAAATCCAAGGGTGATAAAAGTGGGCCCATAACTTTGGCAGAGGGTGTTTGTGCACGTACGTGCTGTCTGCATCCTGTTTGCAACCCCTGCCTTCCCCAGGACATAGGAAATGGGAAAAGGGGCCTCCCTCCTCTTGCTGTTCCAAGTTTTTTTCCAAGTTTTTTCCCCTGCTCCCGCCCGAGCTCCTGCGTCGTGTCCTGAACCACTTCTTGCTGCCCAAGCTGTGCAATTCCAGGGAAACCTCCCCCTTGCTTAGGGTCCTGCTGAGCACCTATTGCTCATGCGTAATTCCCACCCTTCCTGCTACACGTATTTATGGATAGGCACAAATTAAATTAAAGTGGTGTTGGACTTCAGAGCTAGGTGATGAGTTAAGTGTGAATCTCAGCTTTATTTTTATAAGAATTTCAGGTCTGTATGTTCACAGGTCTGCATGTTCATGTGTATGTTCAGATATTAAAAACATGATTCATTTAAGTACAGGGCGTTCAAAAGCACCAGGTGAAGTTTCTGATGTTCACATATCCGCTTTAAAATATAATTTCTTTACTTTTTGCAGATTTTTGTAGGAAGCTTTGGTTGCAGTGCTCGTGGCTTCTAACTTCTAAGCAAGGTTGGCCAATAACCAGGTTGTGTGCAGAATTCCTGGTGCTCGGTCTTGGTTCCTGGAGCCTCACAAAGCACCGTCCTTCTCCTGCCAGTGCTGAGAAAAAGTGGGAGTGAGTGGTGCAGCAGCAAAGATGATTGTTAACATCTTAATGTGGTAAAATCTGCAGGTCTGCAGAGGGAGAACAGCTCTGCTGGCTGTGCATGAACGTGAAGGGGGTTTGGGCGAGCAGGGTCCTGCGTGGTGGAGCAGGATCTGGGAAATCTCCCTGTGAAACAAGGAATGGGGAGAGCAGGGATCTCCTTCCTTTAGATGCCAAAATGCTGCTTTTCAGCCTCCTTTCTGCCAATAGGGCTTTAACAAGGAGCTGCAACTGCTCCTCCCCTTTGCAAATACTGGAAAGGGGAAATATTAAATATTGCCGGACCGAAGCGTCTCTGCTGCTCCCTTGCTGTGTATGGGCATCTCCCGACACCAGCGACATCCAACGCGGAGCAGCCGCATCCTTAAGGCACCACGTGGCAGAGGGCGACAGCCCCAAAATCCTGGACCTTAATCACCCGNAGGACCGAAGCGTCTCTGCTGCTTCCTTGCTGAGTGTGGGCATCTCCCGACACCAGTGACATCCAGCCGCATCCTTAGGGCACCACGTGGCAGAGGGCGACAACCCCAAAATCCTGGACCTTAATCACCCGGGAAAGGTCCCGTGTCAAAGCTGTGGCTTCCAGTGCCCCTGCGCTCAGCTGGAGACGCCGGCACCGGGATAAATCCTGCCCCGGGATAAACGGGCACCTTCCGCGCGTGGCTGGGAATGAACCCGGCCCCGGGCTTGTCCGGGGGCGGCGCGCGCCGGGGCAGAGCCGCCTATATAAATCATTATTGGCGAACATCTCAGCTCTTGAGCCAGGCTGTCGCTTGCCGCTGCTCATGGTGCAGCCCAGACATAAATCATAATTCCCCTACAATAGATCCTTTCGCAGCCGCCATCAGGAAAAGTGTGTTGGTTTTATCGATTTTTTTGACACCGGGGCCCTGGCAACGGCCGCTCTGAATCATTATGAAATGAAACTGATTAGGAATTCATGGAATACTAAATAAACTTTACGAGCCCGTTGTAAGTTTTTTGATGCATGGGGAGCGGAAAATGAAAACTAATGATATAAAAATTACACAGCGTGCTGAGTATTATTATACTGCTATTGATTTGTTTCAAACTGTACATCAAAATCGAAGTGTGCTGGGTGTGCTTGGCTGCAAGGCTGATGCTCAAAAGCTTGTGAGTTCTCGCTTTTTTGCTTTTTTTTGTGCTAGATGCAGCATTTTTGCCCGCCCGGGGTGGCGGGTGCCCCCGTGGAACCGCTCGAGCGCCTGGTCCCTTCGCGTGGTCCTGGTTCTCCCGTTGGATGTGGGCGCTCAGCAGCAGGAATCGGATTGACAGGGGTGACAGTGACAGTGGGTGACCGCCTGCCCTGGCGCTCTAGGGAATAGATGGATCAACCCCAGGTTGCCGCTCTCTGGGCATCCTCTCCGGGATGGATAAACCCTGGTTCGCTGCTCCCTCTGCATCCTCTGCGGGATGGATAAACCCCAGGTTGCGTCTCCCTGGGCATCCTCTCTGGGATGGATAAATCCCAGGTCGCTGCTCCTTGTGCATCCTCTCCGGGATGGATCAACCCCAGGTTGCTGCTCCCTGGGCATCCTCTCCAGGATGGATAAACCCCAGGTCGCTGCTCCCTAGAGAATTCGGCTCCTGGTCCTTAGCAGCACGAGGATCCCGAGGCGCTCGGCNCTCGCTGCTCCCTCTGCATCCTCTGTGGGATGGATAAACCCCAGGTTGCCTCTCCCTGGGCATCCTCTCCGGGATGGATAAATCCCAGGTCGCTGCTCCTTGTGCATCCTCTCCTGGATGGATCAACCCCAGGTTGCTGCTCCCTGGGCATCCTCTCCAGGATGGATAAACCCCAGGTCGCTGCTCCCTAGAGAATTCGGCTCCTGGTCCTTAGCAGCACGAGGATCCCGAGGCGCTCGGCAAACCCTGCTGCAAACCTGCCCGGAGGGGCTGTTGGGTCTGCCCCACTGCTCCCACCGCAGCCCCCAGCTGGGGCAGGTATTGATCTCTCAACATTTCTTAAACTTTTTTTTGCTAAATCAAAACTTGCAGATGTGCATAATAGCCCTTCCAGCCTCAAAATCGGTGGAAGTGGTGCAATTTTGGTGTGGCTTGTTGTTTTGACAGCAGAGTTTAGCGGTATGAAGAGGTGGTGATTGACACGCGGTGGCTCTGTAGGAGCAGTGCGGGTCTGTGCCCTGCGGCAGGGCCACAGCCAAGCGAGGAGGCTTCTCGGGGCCGTGGTCAGTGATGCCCTTGGAGACCCTGGGTGCGTGCGGGCAGGAGCGGCTTTGCTCTCCGCATGTTCCTGCTTCCCAGCCCTGGTGCACGGGGATGGTCCCATGGGGACTTGTGGGGACACTGCGCGCTCNCAGCCCTTCCACGAAATCGGTGGAAGTGACGCAGTTTCGGTGTGGCCTGTTTGCTTCCTGCGTGTTGTTTTGGCAGCAGAGTTTAGCGGTATGAAGAGGTGGTGATTGACACGCGGTGGCTCTGTAGGAGCAGTGCGGGTCTGTGCCCTGCGGCAGGGCCACAGCCAAGCGAGGAGGCTTCTCGGGGCCGTGGTCAGTGATGCCCTTGGAGACCCTGGGTGCGTGCGGGCAGGAGCGGCTTTGCTCTCCGCATGTTCCTGCTTCCCAGCCCTGGTGCACGGGGATGGTCCCATGGGGACTTGTGGGGACACTGCGCGCTCGGGGCGAGCGCGGTGGCTGCTGTGTGCCCCTCTCAGCTGTGCTCATACAGGCAGCTCCGTGGAGGAGCCCCGTGTCCGCTCGCTTGGTGATGTGCTGTGGCCTGAGAGTGGAGCCTGCGGAGCGGGAAGGGGATCAGCACGAGCGAGGAGAGNGGTGGTGGATGACACACGTGGTGGCTCTGTAGGAGCTGTGCGGGTCTGTGATGTGCTGTGGCCTGAGAGTGGAGCCTGCGGAGCGGGAAGGGGATCAGCACGAGCGAGGAGAGGGGAACACGGCAGCAGCACAAACAAGCTGCTGGTCCACAGAGTGTAAAGCTGCTGTGTCCCTCGGAGGTCTCCCTGGATGGTGCTTTTCTGCACTTAAGGCCTGGGCATCCTCTCTGGGATGGATCAGCCCCAGGTCGCTGCTCTCTGGGCATCCTCTCCAGGATGGATCAACCCCAGGTTGCTGCTCCCTGTGCATCCTCTCCAGGATGGATAAACCCAGGGTCTCTGCTCCCTGTGCATCCTCTCTGGGATGGATCAGCCCCAGGTCACTGCTCCCTGTGCATCCTCTCCGGGATGGATAAACGCCAGGTCACACCTCCCTGGACATCCTCTCCGGGATCGATCAACCCCAGGTCGCTGCTCCTTGGGCATCTTCTCCAGGATGGATAAACCCGGGGTCACTGCTCCCTGGGCATCCTCTCCGGGATGGATAAACCTGGGGTCCCTGCTCCCTGTGCATCCTCTCTGGGATGGATCAACCGCCGGTCGCTGCTCCCTGGGCATCCTCTCCGGGATGGATCAGCCCCAGGTCACTGCTCCCTGTGCATCCTCTCCGGGATGGATAAACGCCAGGTCACACCTCCCTGGACATCCTCTCCGGGATGGATCAACCCCAGGTCGCTGCTCCTTGGGCATCTTCTCCAGGATGGATAAACCCGGGGTCACTGCTCCCTGGGCATCCTCTCCGGGATGGATCAACCGCGGGTTGCTGCTCCCTGGGCATCCTCTCTAGGATGGATCAACCCCAGGTCGCTGCTCCTTGGGCATCTTCTCCAGGATGGATAAACCCGGGGTCACTGCTCCCTGGGCATCCTCTCCGGGATGTATCAACCCCAGGTCTCTGCTCCCTGGGCAAACGCAGCTCCGCGCTGCTGCCAGGTTTGGGGTGCCAGGAGAGCAGCGGAGGGGGCTTCTCCCCAAAGAAACCCGGAGGAATCCAGAGGAAACCCTGGATTTTCCCACCACATTGCACCACTCGGGCCCAGCCGAAGGTGGTGACCAGGTATCTCGAGGGACAGCAGCTCTCGAGCTGGTTCCTGCAATTCCTCATCAGCGGGGACCCGTTACTTCCATTTATTTAGACATTTGCCCTGGTTTAACAGGGGCAATACCCTAAACGAACCAGTTTTCTTCTCTACCTCCATGCCATGTGCAATGGCAACATCTGCTTTATAGGGCCTGTGAGCGCGTGCGCTGGGGATTTTTCTAAGATATGTATATTGAATTTAGATTTGTGCTCTTAGTACCTTCACTCATTCATTCCGAGCCATATTGACTACATAAATTGAGTGTTACAAGTAAGAGAGAGTTTAGCCATTATTTTCTCAGTGATTTGATTTAATGGCCTGGGTGTTTTGGCCATTACTTCTGCCTTTTCATTTGCATGGCTTCCTGGGCCTGCTGATTAGCATGTTTTTTATATTTCCCATTTAATTTCTCCCCTTTTGGAAATCTGGCTTTTCCATGATCAAATAAATTCCTCTGTTTTTTGCCTTCTGTGTGCCTGTGCGTTCCCAGTTTTCCCTTTCTCCCGTCTCCGCTGATTATACGGAGTTAAATGCAGCTGTCTGTCTGACAGGAATATTGTGTACTGTATGTGGAGTGATATACAGGTCAGTATATTACTGCTGAATAAAAGTTTCCTCCTAAGGCAGCTGCTGCAGATTACTTAGTGCTTGACATGGCGTGTCTTTGTGTCACTGTTACCGGGTGAAATTAAATCAGAACAGGAAAATATTAATTTAAAGTAGGGGATAGAGGCCGCTCACTTCCAATTACTCTCTACCCTGTCAGCTTTATATGGGCGCAAACAAGGAAGGAGGCTGGATTAATTGCTTTGGACTCTGCCCCACTACAGGCCCAATTATAGAAACATATTGGCTCCCAGCACTATTATATACACTGCTGTGCAGGAAATTGTGTGAAATTTTAACGGATTTCAGATGTAATAATAGAGAACACGATTCAGGACGGCATTAGCAGGCTGGGTGGAATCTTTGCGGCTGGGTTAAGGTTAAGCTGTTTGGGGGTCCTTTGTGTATTAAAGGATCATCTGGTTAACCCGTGTGCTGGGAGCTTTTGATACCGGCCTGGGAGCAAACGGAATAAAAACATTCATCCTCCGACAACGAGGAGCTAAATCCGCAGCCGGGTCTGCGTGTTCCTCAAACACTCCTGCCTGGTTTCTGCATTTATGTGAGCGCTGCCTGCGTAACCCGGGTCCGAGCTGGGTGCTCCTAATGCAAAGCGAATAAAACTTGCATTTCAGCAGCACGCCGGCTCGCTGCTTCGTAAGCAGGTGCTGGTAGATGTTTTAATTCAGTATTTTAGGTTAAATGGTTGTTTGTTTTCCCCTTGCACTAAGTATACTGTTTTATTTTCTATATTAAATCCCAAATCTGAGATGCTTTAATTCGTGTGTACGCATATGTACTGCCATAAATGCATCGTTTGCCTTGTGGTAGCCAAAATACAGGACTTAATACAGAGACTTTCTCCATCTTCCCAAATGCACTAGCGCATTCCCGCGTGTCCGTGGACCGCTGGAGCCTGCTTAGTGCTTGGGATTGCTTGGAAGGAAGCAGCATCCACGGCTGCTCTGCATCCAGAGGGGCCGTGGGACTCGCACCCCCTGCAAATACCCGTTTTGGCGCTTGCAGCTTGTGCCTGTTCCCAGCCGGGAGGGGGAAGCATCGCGTTTGTCATCTTTGGCTTGGGAAATCTGTTTTTGTTCCCTGTAGCCGACTCTCTTGCGGCCACGTCGTTCAGGAGCGGGGAGCCGCGTGTGGATCCCGTGCAGGGTGTTATCCACGAGCAGCCGAGGGGATGGAAACTGCTGGCGTCGAAGGCACCCGCGGTGATGGAACGGGAGAGGGGGATGCCGGTGCCCTCCAGCTCATCCTGCAGGTTCTGTGGGAAGGTCCGGAGGTGCCGATGCCAGCAGCTCCGGGCTCTGCCCAGGGCAGCCTTGTCCCATGCAGGAGTTTTGATGGATGAAGATGTTGGGAATGAGCACGGGGGCAGCCTCTGGTACCGGCCTCCCTGCTAGGGCCGGGCAGTGGGTCCGTATGGTCCATCCGGGCACGGCAGGAGGTAGCGGTCCCCTCTGTGAGGCCCTGGGGATGCTCCAGGGATGCTCAGCGGGATCTGAGCGCTCGCTGGCCGCAGGATGGACAACCCCGTCCTTCCCAGTGTGATGAGTGAGACAAAAACAGGGACCTGGATGCAGGGGATGCATCTGGATGCAGGGGATGCACCCAGGTGCAGGGGATGCACCCGAATGCAGGGGATGCACCCGGGATGCAGGGAATGCACCCGGATGCAGGAGATGCACCTGGATGCAGGGGATGCACCTGGAATGCAGGGGATGCACCTGGATGCAAGGGATGCACCCGAATGCAGGGGATACATCTAGATGCAGGGAATGCACCTGGATGCAGGGGATGCCGCTGGATGCAGGGAANCGAGATGCAGGGAATGCACGTGGATGCAGGGGATGCCGCTGGATGCAGGGAATGCACCTGGATGCAGGGGATGCACCCGGATGGTGGAGATGCACCTGGAATGAAGGGGATGCACCCAGGTGCAGGGGATGCACCCGAATGCAGGGGATGCACCCAGGATGCAGGGAATGCACCTAGATGCAGGGGATGCACCCGGATGCAGGGGATGCACCTGGATGGTGGGGATGCACCTGGAATGCAGGGGATGCACCCAGGATGCAGGGAATGCACCTAGATGCAGGGGATGCACCCAGATGCAGGGAATGCAGCCAAATGCAGGGAATGCACCTGGATGCAGGGCATGGGGACTGTCCCCAGGCTCCAGACCAGAGCTAATGTTCTGGGTTCCCGTGGAGCTGGAGCAGCACCGCGAGGGTTAAGCTCTGCTTTGCTGATTTTGACTAGGGCCCTGGTTTTACTGCAGCAGTAAAGTCGCTTGCCTTTTACATTTAAAAGCCAGCAAGGAAAAAGTGCAATTACAAAGACAACTAAAATCCTCACTGGTACTCAACAAGGTAATCAGTTCAATTGATTTTTTTTTTCTTCTTTTTTTTCCTGGCCAGAAAAGTATTTAAAGTTGAATTCTATCTCTGATTTTTATATGGGGAAGAAAAAAAAAATCAGTTCTGTGAAATGCTTCCTGCTTTCTAAAATGCTCTATTTTATTTGCCCTATAAATGCAAACTTATAAAAATGTGATAAGGGATCAGTCTCTGCTCCCTGCACTGACAAGGCCTGGGAATGCTCGGTGCTATTCCTGCACGGCTGCCAATTGCCCGGGCAGATATCACTCCATTAGTCATTAGCATCTAAATCATTCCACTTCTCATTCAGGTTTACTGGGCTGTGATGGCTACTAGATTCATAGGACACCTGAGCCAGGTCTTTTGTACAAGGTCTCGTGGAGCAATTGATTGTAGAAAGACAGCGGGAGAGCGAACCGCTGCTTTCGGTGCCTCTTGAATAGGGAAGATATGGGCTGCGCTACCGTGTGTTTTCCCCATGAATTATTAAAGTTTTCTTGAAATTTTGCGCAAGGATTGTGCTGCGCGCGGGGATGCGGCACCTGGGTGCCCAAACGGAGGGGATTTTGCAATAATTGTATTGACAAGGGCGCTGGGGGTCTCTTTCCAAGGACACGAGCAGGTCCCGACCATCCATCCTGGGATGCTGGGATGCAGGAACCCCCTTGGAGAGCTGCTCCCTGCTCCTTCTCTCCTTGGGGTGCAATGTTCAGCTCATGCTTTGCAGGGACCAGGGCTTATCTGCATGGGGATGCATTGAGAATCAAATACAAACGATGCTGCAGCGCTGGGTACCACTGGGATGGTTTTAAACTCGGTTGAATTGTCCAGCACTTTTATCAACTAAGTACTGAGAAGTCAGGTTAGCCAGTTTTATGAGCTGGTTTCCCCCCAGAAAACAAAACTACAAAATATTGTTTTTTTTTTTTTCCCTATCTAGTAACAAACACTCTTTGTTTTGGTAGGAAAGGGCAAGGAGGAGGCGCTTTAACTTGTAACTCAAAATGTAGCTGTTGTCAGCTTCGTAAACAGCTGATTTTCAAGGTTCTCCTGAGGGATGTGAAAACTGGGAGAACGTGGAGCAGTGCTGGAGTGCCAGCTCCATGGGGACTGTCTGCCAGGGCTCCTGGTGCCCGAGATGCTCCATCCTGCTGGGTTTTGCAACGTGTGTGTCTGCATTTTGGGGCCTTTTGTGTTGAGTTTTGCAAAGAACCACATAAATCTATTCCTGGAGGCTTGGAAAGGTAGGGANGTTTTGCAATGTGAGCGTCTGCATTTTGGGGCTAGGAGCAGCCTTTTGTGTTGAGTTTTGCAAAGAACCACATAAATATATTCCTGGAAGCTTGGAAAGGTAGGGAAAAAGAATGGCAAGCTGCTGAAGAGCTGTCCTACAGCCCATGCTTTAGGGATGGGTGCAATCCATGAGGAAAGGAGGAAATGCCTCCAATTAGTTTACTTTCCCTACACAGTTTTTAAGGGAAGAGATTGGCTCATGGTGGATGTGCTGGTCCTGGGCTGCCCTTCCATTTCTTTGCTTACAAAGCAGGGGCTGTAAGGAAGCTCCCATAAATTCCTGGCAATAGTATCCTTAGAAAGCCCTCAGGCTGGAGGATCTTTAGTCACTTTGGATTGGACTGGATTTGAAAATAGGTCCCTAAGGTGAAGGGCCAATATATCAAACCAGTAAATCATGTTTTATACCAACTCCTAATAATGAATGAAGTGCCATTTCATACAATACCTAAGTTAGGATTTTATTGATTAACTCTCATCTTGGTGTTCCACCCAAATCTAAGATGTATTGCCTGCTGTAATTTTTACATTAGCTGTCAAATTCATCTTGTCCTCGCAGGGTTATGATGTGCACCGAGCAGACAATAAACAGCATCGCACTTTCTGTGTTTACCTAATGAATATACACAGGCCAGAAAGATTAATAATGATTTGATAGGCAGAGCCAGGAGGCAGGAAATACCCGTGTTGAGGGCTGGAGCAGAGGACCGGGATCTCAAGTGCATCCAAGGGACTAGGGGGAAACGGTTGCATCCCGTCCCCTGCCAGCAGGGATAGACAGGGCAGAACCCTGGAGCAAGGAGATGGCCTGGGCTTGGTTGGTATTTTGGATGGTATTTTGGTATTTTGGGGATGGGCTTCTTGATTTCTCATTAGCAAACGCTTTGGCGATGGCCTTGCCTTGGGGATGGCAAGATTTCTTAATCCAATGTCTCTCATTCCCTCCAATGTCCCCTTATTTTTTGCACTGCCTTTGCGGCCCCCAACCCTGGCGTCACCCCACGGTGCCACCTGCGCCGCAGCTGACCCAGGGCCTCCAGGACACAGAAATGCAGGAGCCAGGACAGGACAGTCACCGTCTGGCCCATGTGCAACCCCTGGCACTGCATCCCCATAGCTGCACCAGGGTCAGGTTTGCACCACGCGAGCGGTGGGGATTTGTCCCCATCCCCAAGGGTGACGACGACCGGGTTTCTCCAAGGCGGAGGTCGCAGCCTCTTGCAACGGGAGAGGGAGCCCTTGTCCTGTGTGCGGAGGACGGCGGCGCTGGCACCGCGTCCCCGGCTCGGCCAGGCTGCGGGGAGCTGGGCTTGCTGCGGAAATCCCTCTGCTCCGGGTTCCCATGGAGAGATCCGGGATCCCATGGAGAGATCTGTGCTCCTTGGGGCATCCCTGCACCTCGGCTGCTCTTCCCTGCTGTTGTCCTGCATCACACGGGGAATTCAGACCCGTGCAGGTCTGCGTTTCCGTGCTCTGCAGATGGCTCGGAGCATCCCGAGCCCTTGGGTGCGCTCGGCAGTTTTGGTGCACACGGAATATTTCAACCAACCCCTCAATCAACTAAACACACAGATCATAAACTCTTGAAAAATGTATTTATTGGAAGTGGTAACTAAACCTCAAATGGAATTGCTTCTCTGCCCACCTTCCTCCCTTTCTTCCTCTTTGGTCTGTGTTTACGTTTGCATTTTTTCCCCTTTGCACGTCTCAGCACGAGCCGGTAGCACGTTACAGCGCAAAGCAACACGCCACTTATCTAATCGGGAATAGAATACAGGAGAGGCACTCTGCGTGGAGGGGGAACGCAGCGGAATACGGGCGGCAAGAGCTGCGTGGCCAGGGACAAAAGATTGCAGCTCTGGAGCGAGTTAGACAATTGAGCCGATTACACTGGCCCTCGAGGAGAGCGGAGCGCGATTCCCGAGCGCTGCTAACAGGGATTTGTGCTCCTATTCACTGCGCTCCTGCAAGGCCGCTCGCCAGCGGGACCCATGTGTGTCCCCAGCGCCCGGCGTGTCCCTCTCGGCTTGTCCTGCTTGGAATTCAGTGCCCCAAGTGCCCGGCATGTCCCTCTCGGCTTGTCCTGCTTGGAATTCAGTGCGCCAACTGCCTGGTGTGTCCCTCTCGGCTTGTCCTGCTCGGAATTCAGTGCCCCAATGGCTTTTTGTCCTGGTCAAATGCATGGAATTGTTTCACTTGGATGAGCGATGCTTGGAGTCTGCTCTTCCAAACGTTGGTTCTGTCCAAAGGGGCTTGTTCTTCATCTCTGCGTTGGCCGAGTAGATGCAGGAACTTGCAAAAGGCTAAACTGGCCCTGGTGCAGGTGTTGTAAAGAGCTCTGATGTTCTGGGTGAGAGGAAACCGAAGCACCTGGGTGTCTTTTAGCACCATTTAAGCTGTAAAACCAACCAACCAGCTCCCTTCCCGGGCTGGGGCTAGGATTGCCTGCAGCCGTGAAGATAACAGGTGGGGAGTATTTCTCTCTCAAGAAGCTCACAACTGTCTTAAATCAGCTGGGTGATCCCCGAGCACCTCTGCTCCGGTCCGAGTTCTCAGCATCCCGCTCAGGGACATAAAGACACGAAGCAAAAACATCACCTGAGAAGTGTTGCCTCTTCTTTAGCAGTAACTCTGCTCCATAAACGCAATTGATCTCCTGAGAGAGGAGGGATTTCTTCAGCAAATGTGAGATTTGTGGGGAAAAAAATATATGAGCTGCTGGGTTTGTGTGCGGGTTTGTGAGTTACCGACTTCTGGTTGGGTTGCATGGATGTATAAAAGTTGATGCAGACTTTAAACCAAGCAGTTTTCACCATGCAAACCTAGCAGGAAGGTTTTAATTTTTTTTTTCATTTAATTTTTTTTTTTTTTAATGGGATATTTTTTGCTGTTGTCAGCTCTGTGCTTGATCGTGCCTTTAAATAAGTGTGAACGGGAGGTTCTGGTTGAAACAAGCCTAAGTCTGTCTGGGCTGGGAGAAGCTTGAGCATCTCTGGTGAAAAGGGTAGTTTTGCAAAGGGGTCCGAGGGGAAGAGCGTGTAGAAGTGGGAGTTTTGGGTGGCTAAAAGGAAGCTGCTAATGAAGGTGCCTCCTCAGCCAGAACTGCGCCGTGATTGCGATGCCGACCGGTGGGCCGGCTTCGGCAAGGTAATAAGAGCTGCAATCAGTATTAAATAATACGTATCTTCCTTTAGGGGAAATAAATGTATATTAAATCAAATATTCATGAATCCAAGTTAGTCCTCATGCATTACACAAACAGCTTTTCAGAAACGCGGCTCGNTCAGTGTTTGCCATCTCCTCGTGTGCTGGAGGGAGCGTTCGTGCAGCCCGCGGGTGCTCGGATGGGAGCAGCGTGCACGTGGCTCCCAGTTCTGCAGCTCCTGCAGCCTCCCTGGGGCCTCGCTGCCTCCCGGCTCCGTGGGGATGGGATGGGAATGGGAATTGGGATTGGGATGGGATGGGCAGGCAGCGCTGAGCCCCGGTGCTCTGCACTCTCGGGGACCCTGGCCCTGGCTCCCGTACTGCATGGGGTCGAGTTGGCCAAAAATGCGTCCTTTAAAGCCATTTAATTCAGTCGT
>VWPW01032051.1:0-13150 GCA_013389825.1 Crypturellus undulatus
AGACCGCAGCTCCTGCCCCAGGTGCTGTCCATATCCTGGGCCACCTGCAGGCGCTTAACCCAGCAGGGCCGCCGCTTGCCCTTGTCCCTGTCCCCATGCCTATCCCAGCGGGGGTTTCGTTCTGGAGACTGGGACGGGCAGGGGCAGCAGACGAGGTGCCCAGCGGCACCGGCACCTCAGCCGGTGCTGAGCGAACCCAACGGAGTCCCCCCGGAGCAGCGACGGGTCCCGAGGTCCCAGTGCTCGAGAGGAGCATCCCAAACCCCCAGGCTGCCACATGCCTGGTTGTAGGGGCAGAATCATTTTGTTTGTATTTAAATAAATGTGGTTTCTTCGGCCCCACAGGGGCAGAGGGAAGCTGGGGAAAAGCTGCTCCCGCTCCTTCTGGGCATAAAGCGCCCCAAGACACTTACACACATCAAAACTGAACACTCCTAGGATGCACCCCGCATTTGCTGGGCTAAATCACCCCTTTTAGCTGCTCTTTTGCCTCCGCTAAAAGAAAAGAGCACCCAGCCCCTCCGAGCACTGCCCCCATCCATCGCGTTTTCTAATCAGGTGCCTGCTAAGAGGGGGCTTGAGCAGCACCGTCACTGTCAGTGATTGGGGTCAGCCAGCAGCTGTGGGCTGAAAGGCAACTGGTTGCAACACCTCTTCAGGGAGAAAAAGGAGAAAAAAAAATCAATTTTCCTGCAAATGCAGGTGGCAGAACCCAGTTAGGATTTTCTTCCTTTGATTTGGCAATTGCAGCTGTGACTGTGCTCAGCTCCATTAAAATCACAGTTTAGAGTGAAACTGGGACGTGGGCACTGGTTCAGCGTGCCCAGCTTAGTGAGGCCGAACACATGAAGCCTCTGCAAATAACCACCAGGCCGAACCCGATGTGCACTAAATCATGGGCTGAAAGCTCTGCTCCTGCCGCGCAGGGTGAGAGCTGCTCTCTGGGCTGGGGTCAGCAGAGGGACAGGGTCACCCGTGTCCCCACAGTCACAGCAGCTGGGGATGGAGGGGCCACGAGGATAGGGGTGGATGGGGACGGCAGCGGCCTCGTTGCCCCGCTCCAGAGTTGCTGGGCACGAGGCAGTGCTGGGCCTGTCCTGCTGTGGTGCCGCGGGGCTCATGGGGCTCTTGAACACTTCAAAACATGCGTGTTTGTGCTCCGACATAACCCCATTCTGCAGAATAATCTTCTTGAAACAACAGTCTAAATAACTCTTGAGCTGGGCAGGACTGACTCACAGTCCCAGTTTCCTCTATAATCATCATAGTGTTCAAAATAAAAAATGAAAGTCCGCAGCACCCTTTCATTTTGAAAGGGAAAACAAACATCTTGGTGCTTGAATTTCTTCCCTCAGTGACGCTCCAGGGCAGTGACCTGCAGGGCCATCTGGTTTCACGGGAACGGCGGTCTCGGATGAGAAGAGGTTTGTTTCAGTCCTTCCTCCCAACTGTGCTCATGGAGAGCCAGAATGGGGTGGAGGATGGATGGATGGAAGGAGGGAAGGGAGGGAAGAAGGGAGGGAGGAAAGAAGCGAGGGAAGAAGGGAGGGAGGAATGAAGCGAGGGAGGCAGGGAGGGAGGGAGGAAAGAAGCGAGGGAGGCAGGGAGGAAGAAGGAAGGAAGGGAGGAGGGAGGAAGGAAGGAAGGAAGAAAGGAAGGAAGGAAGGAGGGAAGGAAGGAAGGAAGAAAGGAAGGAAGGAAGGAGGGAAGGAAGGAAGGAAGACTGATGGAGTTTCCTGTTTTTCTGTGGCACCAGAGGCTTATGGAGGAGGAAGAGGACAGTGAAAGGGGAAATTCTGCTTGGAGGTCCGTGTCTGAGGGGGACAGCATCGCACTAGCACTTGGACTCCTTTCCTGTCTCGCACTTCTCCAAATCTGCCCTTCCCTCAATAAATTGTTCCAGCTATTTTTGGTTGTCTCTGGCTTTGAGGATCACAGTATAGAAGGTCCTGGCCCTAGTTCTCATCCCAGCCGAAAAGCTGTCCTGTGATCCTGTTACCACATTAAGTCTTTCAGAGGCTGGGTAAGACGTAAAGATCGAAGGCTGGAAGCAGCCCTTAGCCAAAAAGCTGCCAGGAGAGTTTGCAAAACCACAGCAGATTTCTCCTTTTGTAATGATAAGCATTTAAGTGTAGGCAAACGTTAAAAATTTTTCCTGTTAATGACTTAATTTTCTCTCCAACAAGAGGATGTGAGGTGGGAATGCGGGAGCAGGCAAGGACAGTGCTGAAGCTGAGGAGACACCAAGGAAATCAAGTGAGACCAAAATCTGCACCGCTCTCCAGACAGAGAGGTGGTCCCCAGACAGAGAGCTCTTCCCTCTAAGTCTCATCCTCATTCAAGTCTCATTCAACACCCAAAACACACAGCAAGGCAGAGGGATGGTTTTTTAATGTTTTTATTTACTAAGGTTTTTATTGTGTTTTATATTGCAAACCCCAGCCCTCGAACTCTTCCCTCCCTTCCCCCCAAAATAAAACAAAAAAATAACAATAATAATAATTATTATAGTTCCACCTACTGAGACAAGCCTAGTGTTGACTGGGGTCCAGTCAGAGTAACTCAATATTGGCTACTGCACCGCTAAGGACTGGAAAACCAAACAAGATCCCCCATGGGAACCAAAGCAAAGGAACCCGAGCGAATGAAGGGTGTTGGGTGGCCGCAATACGTGTCCCAGAGATGGCCCTCGAGGGCTCCTGGGGGTGCCTGAGTGTCCACAGGCGCTGCTGGATTCGGGAGCAATGCAGCCCGCATGGGACACTGCTCCAGGAGGGCCACGCACGGCCGAGCTCAAGACTTTTCCCACCTGGTTGAATCGCACTTCCCGACACCTCAAGCCTCGCTCCCAACCTCCCAACACGCTCCGTCCAGGGGAGGCCACCGGCACACGGGGAAACGGGCCTGTCAAAGCAAGTGTTAAAGCAAAAAAGCTCTTCTGAGCGGCCCTTCTCGGGGGCATACGAGGGGTCTGCGGATGGGCTGCCCTTCCGTCACGGAGCGGCTGTTCCGAGATGCACCTGTACATGTCGTAGAAAAGCAGGGTCTGTACATTATAATCACCAATCGGTCCTACAGGAGGGTCAAAACTGACATGTATTTTAAAAGTAAGAGATCTATATATATTTATATATATATATGAATATATGTGTGTGTGTGTGTGTGTGTGCTTCCACAGGTGCATAAATAGTTTACATATGTGTCTAACTGTATATTATATATATAAAAGTATGTGCGTGTACATATATATGTACCTATACACACACACACACACACACACACACACGCTCCCNAGTGATGCTTGCAGCAACATTCAAGATACAGGCACATGTCAGAGTTTTGCAAACAATTTGGTATAAAAATCAGCCGCCAGCCAGTGTTTTGGAGGGGGCCCTTTTGTCACCGTGACTGTTTTGGCACTGATGCAGGGAGCCCTGCTCTGCCCCGGCCACCTGCATGGGCTGCTCACAGGGAGTTGCCAGAGATGCCTGTCCGGATAGGGGAAAAAAAGGGGAAAAAAGCAAAATGGATAGAAAGGATTGGAATAAAAGAGATATTTGCTATAGAGGTAAAAGCTCTCTGTGCTGTGTGCACCCAATGGCCCCTTTCTGTCTTCATCTCACTTCAAAGGCCTTAAATCAGGGGAGCCCCAAAAATCCATCTAAAGGACCCTGCCAGGTCCTAGATGTGTGGGGAGCGAGACCGGAGCCAGTGCAGGCTGTTATTGCTGGTGAAATCAAGCAAACAATTTCAGTTCCCCCATCCGAGGAGAAGCATGGACCGTGGCGGGCCGAATTGCTGGGTTAAATCTTCTTTAATGGCATGCACGTAGCTGCAAATCGGAAGGGTTTTTAGCTGGGTTCCAGCAGTGCCTCAGAGCTCAGACTCCCCTGGGCTAAGGACGAAGATGGGGCAAGCGCGCCCCCGTTTTGAGCTTATTCTCCCCAGTTCTTCTCAAAGCAGTCAGCCCATGGACACTGAGACGTGAAGGTTGAGCAAGGTTAAAGTGCTGTCTCTTTCTCCATCCCTCCCCTTCTCTTCTCCTCCCACAAACACATCCAGGACGCTTACGGAACTACAGAATTTACCGCCTTCCCTGTGACTTACAATTATTATTTCTTGTTCCCACTAAAGCATCGGTGGGATGAGAAAGAGCCCAGCATCCACAACCAGCCCCGCACATTCCCTGTATCATCTTCAGATGGAGTCCAAGGAAGAGACAAAGCAAAACCCGGCCCTTCTGCGCTCCCCGGAGGGGACCGCATCAGTGCAACTCACCCCTCCTCTCGCCTCCTCCGCAGCTTGCGGAGCGTAGGAGAAACCCGCGAGGAGCTGGGACCTCCTGAGCCGACTGCGAGCCCTGACGCAGGACCGGGGTCGTGTGGCCACTGCCACCGCGTCTGCCCGACACCAGCTGGAACCCGAACCCAGCGCTCCCGCTGGGACCCGCGTCAACCTCGGACCTTGGTCTCAACAGGAAAATGGTTTTTGGTGGCTTCTACGGCTGATCATTTACAGGTTCCCGCTCAGGCACACGCCTTGTCTGTGCGTTACCTCGTTGGATTAAATTTTCCAATAGCCTTTTGCTGCATGTATTAAAATATTCTATAAAATCAAGTGACCAAAAATCTATAGCTCTAAGAATACCCGGTTATCTTCTTTTTTTCTTGTATTTTTGTTTCTTTTTTTTTGTTTGTTTGTTTATTTCTAATAGTTGAAGCTAAAGAAATGTGGAAAAAAAAGAGGGAAAAAAAAAAAAGGAAAGGAAGAAATGATTCATGAAAGTCTAATCAGGAACTGAACTGTGCGGCCGACATAACCAGCTTCCAGAGGAGTCCTCACAAGTTGGAGGGCAGTTTGGACCTGACGGGCTCCAGGTCCCCGCTGAGCACGAGGGATTCCTTCCGCCCGGCGGCGGCGAGGGCGGCCGCGCCGGCCCCGAACACCAGCGGATGGGGCAGGGAACCTGAGGACATCTGGCGCGGCAGAGTCATGCGCCCGGGAACCGAGCTGCAGGGCTTGCCGAGGAGTCCCGCGGCCGCGCCGGGGAATGGCGAGAAGCTGGACACGGACTCCCTGGACGAGTGGGGAGAGCTGCGGCTCAGCGCTTGCGCCAGCTCCTGCGGCAGCGACGGCTGCGAGGCGGAGATGAGCTTGAGGTCCTGGCTGAGGCGGCCCGGCGCGTTGCGGGGCTGCGTGAGCGGTGGGGCTGGGCTGGCCGCCTGCGACAGCAGCAGGGAGCCGTGAGAGCCCGAGGCGCCCGCGGGGCCGCACTGGAAAGTTCTCGTCGCCACTGGGCTCTGACTGGGAGGACTAAGGCCAGAAGGGGTGTAACACGGAGAGGCCACACCGGGCGGCGGGAGCGGAGACATGGAGGCAAAAGGTGACCTCTCTTGGTGCAGCTGGGCTATCGTTCCAGTTAACGATCCTAATGCACTTGGATGGGGTTGGCACAGGCCGGAGGAGGCGCCCCCGGAGGCCTGGGCCAGCTGGCTTAGGCTGGAGGATGGAGAGTTGGAAGAAGGAGGGGGTTGGAAGTGATGAATTCCCCCCACGGTCCCGGCGCCTGAGGGCTGCTGTAACTGTCCCCCCTGCAGCGGCCTCGTGCTGGGCTGGAACTGGTTGAGAAGCCCAGGAGGCGAGTTGGAGGAGAGCTGGGTGAGTGACGGCGACGGGGAGCTGCTCGCGGCCTGCTGGAAGTGCCCAAACCCACCGCCGGGAGGGGGTTGTGGCGGCGGTGGCTGCACAGGTTGCCCTGTCCCCAGCGGGGCCGCAGCCGGCGCCGGCGCGGGGTGGTTGAGCCCTGCTGCGGAGGTGCCGCTGGCAGCCGGCGTACCAGAGCCGCCCGGCGGGGAGCCCGGCGGGCCCTGCTGCAGGTGGCCGAGGCCGGCGGGGGCCGAGAAACCCGCGAGCTGCTGGATGTGGAAGGAGGAGGCTGAGGGGGTGTCCGCGCCCGGCGTGTGCAGCTGGGACGGGGTGCTGGCCGGGGAGCCCACGGCGGAGGGGCCAGCGGACGGGATGAGCGACTGCAGCCGCCTGAGCTGCCGCGGAGTCTGGCCGGGCTGCTGGCCCAGGGAGCCCAGCACGGACACGGGCGGGCGGAAGATGGCGGTGGGCAGGCGGGGGTGGTGGGTAAGGGCGATGGCCACCGACGTGGTGGCCGCCGCGGCCTGCAGGGGCGCCTGGATGAGCGGCGTCCAGATGACTGGGGTGGCCGTGGAGGCGGCGGCGGCCGCGGCGGCGGCCTGGACGTTGTGGGCACTTTGAGCCATCTCCCTGTCGTGCTGCACGATCTGCTGGATGATCTCGTTCTCCTGGTAGTTGAACACACCCGAGTTGAGGTCGTGCTGGACTTTATGCAGCAGAATGGAATTCTTCTTACCTGTGGAGAAAGGAGAAAGAGAAGGCGTGAGACTGACACGCAAATCAGGGGAAGCGTCCTCAGAGATTCCCAACAGACTTGCCCCAAATTGTGGGCACTGGCACCTTCTACTTTGAACAAGGACGGGCCAGGACGCCACACAGTCCATCTTCAGCTGTGGTGCAGAGGCTGCAGGATCCCACAAAACAGGCCTTACAGAACGCAGTCTTAGAGGGTAGGGTCAATATCAACGAGTAAGGTCAATATCCAAGTCCTGGCCCTTACACAGTCTGAGACCTTTTGCCATCCTACGAAATATTGCTGAAACCGGGAGCAAATGCTGCAAGTTTTTCTTGAAGAAGCCTGATATTTTCCTTGAAATGTTGCCTGCTGTTCTCTGGAATTACACACTACATACTCAGCTCCAGACTGCCTATGGAAGAAACCTCGGCTGGTTTCTGATTTACATATGTTAATCAGGCCTTTCATTAATGCATCCTTAGCTAATGCCCAGCACTTCTGTTGCACTCACGATTTTGCTATGCTTGAAAATAATCCCCGTCATCCTGCCCTCTTTGGCAAAGCCCTGCAGCCAAGTGCCTCAGCTCAGGCTTCACGACAAGCTGAATCCCAGATTCCTGCTCCCTTCACGTTGCTCCCAATGGTCAGTGCACCCTTCCCAGGCTCGTGAGCTGCCTCCAGCAGAGGAGAAAACCTGCAGGGACCGCATGCCGAGAGAGCAACTCATCTGCTGGGAGTGTTCCTGGCAGAAAGGGGGCTCTGCTGCCCAGCTACGGGCTGTGGAAAACCACAGCATCCTCTGGACAGGGCGCTAGTAAGGTAGAACTGGCTACACGAGAATCTCTCGGCACATTGCAAACCATTTCGGGTGGAATCTTGGCTCCTGAAAGGTCGCTGGAATTTGCCATCAGGGCCAGGACTTCATCCTAACACTCACAGCTCCCAGNGTAGAACTGACTACACAAGAATCTCTCGGCACATTGCAAACCTCCTGAAAGGTCGCTGGAATTTGCCATCAGGGCCAGGACTTCATCCTAACACTCACAGCTCCCAGGAGGAAGAAAGTCAAGCACTTGTTTCTAGCTGAAGAATCTCTCCGTGAATAAGGGGCACAAGGACATCACAGGACAGAAGCGCAAGATGTTGCAGTTACCATCTGATGAGGTTGTGAACTTCCAGTCCCAGCTTTAAGGGAAAGGCAAGCCAGCGACCCCCGTGTTCCAGCGGGACTTCCTAGCCTGCAGAAAAATACAGCTCAACACTGTGTCCTTTTGGTGGGCTAGAAAATATGGTGTAATGAGTTTGTCTGGCCTCAGAGACCACCTAGCACAGGAGAGACAAGCCCTGGAGCAAAAGATCGAACCACTCAGTGTGAGGATAGGAGAGCTGCCCTGACGCCCTTCCCCTGCAGCACAACCCCTTCTCCGAGGAGAGGCTTCCTGATGCAAGCACTCTGTACCACAGCTTTCCCATCGCGTTATGAACAGGAGGAACTGTAATGGCACAGATTTGTGCAGAGCTGGCGCCTCTGCCCTGGGTTGAATGATCCTTGTACAAAACCAGGGTGCATGAGATGTCCTGTGCGAGCACCCTGACAACACAGGCCAGCCTGAGCGGAGCACAGCACCTGCGCAGGCCTTCCCTGGGCTCTGTTTTTGGGGCCAGCGGGAGACGAAGCTCGGCCTGGTGGCGGTGTGCGTGCAGGAGCATGCGGGAGTGTGCAGGAGAGGGTACGAGTGCACAGGAGCAGGCAGGAGCACACAGGAGTGCACAGGAGCGTGCAGGAGCGCACAGGAGGGTGCATGAGCTGGCAGGAGTGCACAGGAGCGCACAGGGCTGCTGTGGGGCTCCGTGCTTGTGCACTGCAGGAGCGTGCAGGAGTGCGCAGGAGTGCACGGGAGTGTGCAGGAGCACATAGGAGTGTGCAGGAGTGCACAGCAGCGCACAGGAGTGCGCAGGGCTGCTCATGGGGCTCCCCGCTCGCACGCTGCAGGGTTTGTGGCAGTGGCTTGGCGCGTGCATGCAGAGGGTCAGCTCTAAACGCACCAGCCAGTTTGCATCACATCAAAGCTCCGTTCACCTTCCTCCTGAGCCAAACGTGTCCCCAGGCCCTGCACCCCTTGGCACACCTCTGCTCTGATGCAAATGTCATTTCTGCTGGCTCCCGTCCGCTTGTTCTGGTTTCTGTGCAGGGCCAGAGCACAGGGACAGCAACCTGCCGACTGCAGGGGATGTGCAGGGTACAAGGGCACTGCCAGCACTGAACAGAGGCCTGAAGCTGGAAGGGCCTCTCCTTCTAAATTTTAATCCCCAAATCATGGGGATTGAAAGGAATGGGGTCTCTGCTGCAGCCTGCGAGACCAGATGATTGGGGAGACGTCCCTGCCAGGCGGTGGCTCCCAGGGAGCTTCCCCAGCTTTTGGCCCCAAGCTGGGCAGATCCTTGTGCGCTGGTGACATCCAGGCTGGTGGGTTTTCTCTCTCTCTCTCTTTTTTTTTNTAGGCTGGTGGGTTTTCTCTCTCTCTTTTTTTTTTAATAGCACAGTGTATCTTTTATATCCTTCCTAGATGAAGAGTTAGGTGGTGGGACACTTATTGCACAAAGGAGAAAACTATCCAGCCGAAGAAGGGAGATACTTGTCACTACCACATACATTGCCAAAAGGACCACTGGCCTGCAGTACAGTGCCCCAGGACTAGCTGCAAGACTTGAAAAAACACATAAAATATGCGAAAAAAGCACAGAAAATCGACTTGAAAGCATCAACAAATACAGAGGCACAATGTATTTAGCTTTTTCTCAGAGAAGAGGTGACGATACTTGTTTTGCAGGAAGAGGAAGCTGATAAGAACCATTCTTCAAGGTTTTAGAAAGAGCCACAAGATCTCCTGGTTTTGACAAGTCCGGATGAAAAATAAGGAGCAGATTAATAGTAGAAGTAGGTAAGCATTGGAGGAGCAAATGAAGGGGGGTTTCTTCACATTTTACAGTCAAGAGTGGATCTCTTCAGGGAGGTTACGTGGTTCAAGTGCAGTATGAGAATTCTTGGCTGAGATTCCTGGCACACGGCTGTGCCAGCGCTCGGAGCAGCCTGAAACCCGCCGCTCCCGGCCGGCCTTTGCAGCGGGCTGAAGGGCACCACCAAACCCGGCTGCTGCAGGGCTGGCAGGAGGCTCCCGCTGGGTCTGCACCCGGGCACCGGGGATGCATCCCCTGGGGGTCACTTAATGCCTTTGTGCTAAGCACCCCCTCCAAAAAGCAGGAAGGCATCTGGACAGGCAGTTTGCTTTGAAAGAAACACCCGTCCTGGAGGCCAAAGGGAGAAAACAGCACCCTGAGCTGTTCCTGTAGCCACTTATACCAGGGAAGGCTGGATGTCACCTTTCCGCTTAGGATACACAGTGAAAGGGGGTGAATGGGGACGCGGAGAGGCAGCTTGTGCCTGTGCACGGCTTTCCAGGCTGCCTCCTCTGGAATCACAAACAAACCAGATCCCAGAGGGCTGCTTCACAGAAACAGAAATATTCACGGTTCCAAGGCAGGAGGGAAAGAACAACCCAGCTACGTGATTCGGATGCTGAGGAAGGATGCGGCCAGCGCGTTCAAGGTGCAGAAGGACTCAGCCTGTGGGTTCACAACGCTGGAGCTGAGGGTACAAACCCCAGCGTGGGCCATTGGGTGCCCTCCTGCCCTGTTGCAAGCTCAGGACGTGGCTGGCACAGCCCACCCCGCTCCAGTCGCCTGGGATTTCCACGGCTGCCCCCATCGGCACAGGCACGCGGAGCGGCGCTCATCGGAGCTGCACGGATGCGTTGAGAGGCCTCGTGTTTTCCTAAGTGGAGCTCCGGAGACCGCCGGAGCGCCCGGCTTCCCTGCGTGTGCGCTGAACACAGAGGCTGCTCGCAGCTTCCCAGTGTGCCGTTCACTGGAAAAACCCTCTGATCAAAACTCCTTGCATTTATGTCACGCTGACAAAACCCTTCCAGCAAAAACCCTTAAAATACTTCGTTTGGATCATTTTTAAACATCTTTCCTTTGAAATTACACTACATTTTAATATTTTATTTGGCTCAAGTCAAACAAAACTATTATTTACCAACTGCCTCATTTTATGCTTTTTTGTTTCCTTTCTATTACACGAAGCAAATCTCACACTTACTCAAATGTTCCTTCTTAGTCTTGAAGGGAAGAGGAATTTTTCAGAACCCTTTTTTCAGTGTTTCCCCCACTCCAGTCAACGGCACCGCTGACCTGGTGCCTACATGAGACTTCGGTGTTCCTGGGGGACAACCTCCTTTCAGGCAGCACTAGTTTGCAGGAGGCGTGTGGTGGGGCTGGGGGACATTTTCCTGGCAGGTTTAACTAAAGTCCTGCAGGATTTATGTCATCCCGCTAAGGCATTCCTGCTTCCCTTCGGTTTAATGCTGGGAGCACAGGAGCTATGCGTTACCAGGAGTTTCTCCTTCTGGTTAACCACGCAGAAACTGAAATGCTGAGCAAGATCTAAGACACGAGAATAAACCACCCACCCAAGCATGGCCTCTAAACCCCAAAATACTATGCAAATTTATTGCGATTCTAAAGAAAGCAGTAATTTTAATTCAGTACATTTTGGTGGTGACGCAGAGGAGAGCCCGCCTGGCACCCTGCACATAAGCGAGGCCCAGGACCGCTGGCACATGTGAGTCGTGAGCGCAGCTTGGCCGAGCTCGGAGCCTTGGGAGCCCAGGGTGGGCTCCGGGCATGGAAAGGGCTCTCGCCAGCCCAGGAGGCCGGGCTGGGTTTGTGACGTGTCTGGAGCTCGTTCTGCAGGTCGGGGAGGGTTTTAGTCACCCGCCGCTCCAGGAGGCTGCTCTGCTATCCCGCTCTGCTCCCCGGAGAGCCGGGCTGCAGTGAACATGGAATTCATCCCATTCCAGCAAGGCTGTGCGGGTGCAGGTGCAGTGGGGCTGTATTCAACGCCAGGCTCATTCCCAGCGCTGGCATCGCTCTGCTTCCCTTGACAAAGGGAGCCTTTCTCCTGCTCGGGGTGCTCCTCATCTTCCTCAATTCTCAGCCTCCTCGGAGCGGACCCGGGTGCTCTGAGGTGAAGAGCTGCTGGGCAAATGCCGCATGTCTCTGGAAGCCTCATCTGCTTTTAGGGGGCAAGGCAGCTGGTTCCACCTCTCCCTGCCATATGCTGCATTCGTGCTCCCTGTGGAGCAGGCAGCACATCTCGGAGCAGACTCTCCCCGTTGGATGCACCCAGGACCGCAGCAGAGCCCGCACTTGGATCTCTGCCATCCAGGATCCATCCAGGATCCACGCCGACCTGCTCCCGAGGCTCCCGAGACTCCCGAGCCCCTTCCTCATCCCAACCAGATCTCCAGCCTCTGCTCATAGGTGCCACCTCAGAGCAGGGCCCTACACAAAACTGAACCTCGAAGACCAAACCGGTTTTTGAAGCCTGTCCTCTTGCCAAGAGCCTCTTCCACATCTCCTACCCTCACCACCCCATCCTGTGTCTCCTGGCTTTTCCACTGCTTTTCTCTCCATGGCCAGACAAAAACAAATAGCATTAACTACCGCAGTGGATCCTATCCTTCCCCCTGCTATTTTTCTCTCTACAACAATAGACTAAACACAGGAAAAGAGATTTAAAGCCTGCAAGTTGCTTCTAGCAGAGCTGCCGGAGCTCTGAGGTGGATTGACGTCTGCGAAATTGTGGAAACTCAACTAATAGATGTTGCTGCCTTAATAAAGAATTGCAAAGTCCAATATCCCCAACTGCAGAAAGCACACAAAGAAACGCAGAGAAAGGCCCCTGCGATTTCACAAAAAGAGCCAACGCTCCACAATAATTCTTCTATCAAAATATCAAAATTAGCTTTCTGTTGTTAAAATTCCACCCAGACACGGGGGAAATTAGCTGCGACTTTGTGTTCATTTCTCTTTTCATTCTCTCCAAGTCCACCGGCTGCAGTTTAAGAATTCAGGTCACTGAACGGCGCTCTGAATCTGCATGTATTTGAAATAATCTGACTTTATGAGGCTGGCTGCTGCCCTAGCCCGCTGTCACCGCGGCTGCCTCCTGCTGCCGGCCTCCTGCTCTCGGCTCCTGACTCCTCTTATTATTGACACGTTTGGGCACGCGGTGCCCCGCTTGGATCTCCGGTCGCAGCAGGAAACTCACTCGGGAGGGCTCCTTGCCCTTTGGGCTACCTGTGTTCTGGGCTGCTCGCGTCCACCTTGCTGCCGTCGTCCCCAAAGCGGCCCTGGACGCACACGTTGCCACAGGAGAGCCCTTCAGCAATGGGATCGTGTTGGCTATGGGGTCTGCACCAGCCCTCGCCTCTCTCAGGACCTGGAGTCCCTGTACAAACAGGGAATCGGCTGCATTGGGGGTTGTGAAGCAAGTCCTGACTCCCAGGTACCTGCTGGTCTCCTGGTCAAGCCCGGCTTTCCCTCAAGTTTAGGCTAACCCAAAGCAAACTGCATTAACTGCCATGTCTCGGCAGCTTAAATCCTCCATCAGAGCTTCCATGCAGAAATTCAGGGCACTTACTTAAAAAATCTGCTCTTGAAATTAATTTAGATTACATTTCTGAGAAGCCGTCTATGGGAACACACGCAGGGTAGATGCGCAGTTCTCGACACTGCTCTATAGTAGCAGCTTTTCTCTCTTGCTTAAGCCTGAGTAAGCTTTGGGGGCACGTTTGAAGCAGATCAACATCCCCTCTCGCCTGCTCTGCCCTCACTGAACCTGTCTGTACAGAGCCAAACCTGTAC
>VWPW01032052.1:0-15300 GCA_013389825.1 Crypturellus undulatus
TTTTTTTGTTGTTGTGGGTTTTTTTTTGTTGTGGGTTTTTTTGGTGTTGTGGGTTTTTTGGTGTTGTGGGTTTCCATTTGCAGCAGCTTGTAAATAATGATGTTGCAAGATATGACAAAATTCTTCTGAATTGTGTCATAAATAGAAGAGATAGAGCAGTAGTCAGAGCAGGCTTGTAACAAAATTCATTATTGACTAAATTCTTTAAATATTTTGTTATCTCTTGGGAGGAAAACTACTTTTTTTCTCAATTTTAGGCTTAAAAATGACAAATACAAGTGCTGTGCTTGATGCTTGACACATACTTGTAGTAGGGAAGTTTCCTCCAGTAGTTCTTAGAACAGGAAGTAAACGCTGCATTGGGGAGAGTTGCTATTAGCTTTGATAATCGGAATGATTCTCTTCCATGAAAGCTATTTAATTCCAAAAACCTATTTAACAATGGTGTGCATACAAATAAGCTGTATTTTCAGCAGTATTCTGTACTTTTCTGCTTTGATCAGCTGTAGTACATTCTGAGTACTTTTGTATATCATTGAAATGAGAGACTTTACTGCATTTGGGAGATAAGTGTTTACATTTTTAGATCCTTACATTTCTTTTGCAAGGTTTCTTTGATCTAGATATGGTGATGTGGAGAACAGTAATATTCAAATTATTGAATTTGACAATAATATACAACAATTCAACGGTGAACAATAATATTCAAAATATCAGTGTCTGGAAATATTGCCTCAGATTTCTAAACTTACTCGAGTAGAACAAATGAGAACCAAAAATGCAGATCCCATCAGTAAGGCTGTGTCGCAAATCCCATCAGTAAGGCTGTGTCGCATGTCTCGGTGAAACAGGGAACATTAATAGATCTCTTCGTGGTGCTCTGTCTGATTAGCTATATCTGAAAAACAAGCCTTCCCAACCGAAGAGTTAGAGGCATGTGCTTTAACAGCCGTAAGAGATACAGGAAACGGGCTGTGGTTGGTAACCATTCCTGCTGGTTTTATCTTTACTACAATAAGAGTACATTTAAAAGGCATTGTAAGGCTTATTTGTGAATACGTTGTGTCTAGGTATTGAGATTTCTCTTTTCATGAGGATTCTAGGATAGGAAGTGTTTTGGTAGTAATTCTCTCTCTCTCTTTTTTTTTTCCCTCTCTTCTTCTTCCCCCTCCCTCCATCATCTTCAGAGCAAGGGATGTTATTTACCTTCATCCCAATACCTTTACAATAAGTGTTTCTCCTTCCCCCTCACCCCACATTCTGCAGACTCGGAAACAGAAGCAGAATGGTAGGCTCAAAACATTTACAGAAGAGTGGATCTTGTTCAGTGGACTGCAAGCCTGAAGGGACTCTGTTAATGGGGAGAAAAAGAGAGGGAGAAAAAACTTTGCATCTATCCCTATCTGACTGAGTCTGTAGTGAGCTTCAAAGGTCTGACATCTGTGGAAAGTGATGACATGAAGAAACTATTCAGCATGGAATATCACATAGAGATCAAGAGATTTCGAAACAACTCAGCAGTATTAATATCTCTAAAGAAAGACTTGTAGAAGAGAAAATAGAAGATAAGTTGGAAACTGTGCCTAGTATAAAAGGTTTTAGGAGCAGTAGGCATGAAGGTGAGAGCTGAAGCAGGAACAGTTAAGACCATAAATGTGATGAAGACCATAAATGTGATGATGGCTGTAGCAGGATGTGAAAGAAAAGAGAAGTTGGATTTTATAGGGCTGAAGAGAGTTGAAGAGTGGTTCATGAATTTCTGCAGAAAGTACTGGGGAAGAGGAACATGACCAACCTCACTGACAAGGTGAGGCTACTTGGAGCATTTATGTGATCAGATCAGTGGACAGACATGTATTTCTACTGGGGCAGTTTTCTGTTAAGGCTAGCATTCCTCCTAAGAGGATTATTGCCTTTTTGATTGGTACTGATTTCGGTAGAGTCTACTCTTCTGAGTGAAATTCTGCATGGTTGATCTTGCTATGAGAACTGTGTCTCACTTGCAAATATATTTCTAGCTTGTCTAGTTGTGAATAAGGTTCTTCCCCTCTCAGTCCATGGCTAGGCAGACTGGAAAGAATATTGACGAAGTCTGAACTCATTCATTCATCTTTATGGCAAGTGACTAGGCTTCCTTGCCTGTGTCCATCCTTTTCAGAGCCATAACTTCCATTGAAAATAAAAGCTTCTCTTTAACCTAATTCAAAGCCTCAGAATAAAACATGTTGTGTGGTTAACCTTTAATACAATCCAACATTAAAAAAAAATAGTTTGCATCTTTTACTGGTAAATTACTACATAAATATTTAGATTAGGTGTGAGTAGGAACGTGGTATTATTTATGGATCCATATTTCTTTGGCATTTCAGATGCATGGTTGTTTTGCTCCTTAATAAATGCAGGCATTAAAAGAACAAGCACACACGAAGTGCTAATTTTAAAGTTTTTCAGCTCTGAGGAGAAAATTCTCCCCATGTTTTGTTAGAACAGTCTGGAAGGCTAACACTTAAGTATGTGTATTTACAAGGAATAAAAAAATCAATATGGGGGTTGGGGGATGGATTGTAGCTATAGAGAAGAGGTTCTCTCTCTGTTCACCACTGTTGTATCTGACTCCTCTGGCACATCCATGCACATCCAGATGGTATGCCCTGTTTGAGAAGTCCTACAGAATGCCAGCTATTCTTCTGGGGTAATAAACATGACAATATAAAGATGAGAAAGGTGGTGTTCTCCTTCTAGGAGATTGCGCTTTCAGAGCACATGAAATTTGTTTTTCCATGAGGGCACATTAGCTTCCAGAATGTCTAAAGTAAATGTCAATCGGTCACCATCACTATGGAAATAGACGTTTTGTGGCAAGACTTTTTTTCTAATACAAATGTAGTCAGCCAGAGTAAGCATCTTTTTCTCCTTGAATAATAGAAAGTTTTAGGAGTTGTATGTTGGGTCCTGGAAGTTAGTCTTTGCTATGGATACTTCCCAGTAGAACCATTTCAGGTCATCCGTGTGGGGTGTGTGGTTTTTTTTGTTTGTTTGTTTTTTTTTTAAATTCCTATGTAATATTAAGGCACATCTTCCATTTTGAGCTGTGTGGCATATTTTGAAACACAGTTATTGCAAAGAGACTGCCACCAGGAAGAAGCAGCAGAACACACCCTGTTTCAGATGATACTGTTTGAGACCTTAGTGCTGTAAATGTAGAAATGAGCACATATTAATGAGAGGTACAATAGGTTTCAGTGAAAGTGGGAGATAAGATGCGTTAATCTTGTATATTAAATAGTCCTACAACAATGAACCTTATAATGAGGTTATTATTAAATCTTTTCTTTGCTGGCTTCAGGTCAGTGTAACCCGTGCTTTTCAGTTTGGTGTATTTAAGGCCAGTTTTTACTAGAAAGGACTCACTTTCTGAGGCCTTTGATGCCATTAAGAAATACTTATCTAGTTAGAGATGTATGCATTGCTTGTGATGGAAAGAAACAATCTTTGCAGCAATCTGGGATAGAAGACCCCAGATTTTTGGGTTGGGGGAAGACCTCTTTTAAAATTAGTATTAATGCTTGTATGAAATATCATTTGACCTCAGCTACCATTTTGAAAAAGCAGTGTTGCATTTCTTTCCTCAACACTGCTGCAAAGAGATTGCATTCTAACAAGGTTAAAAAGATTGTCAAGATAGCAATAGTTTTAAAAGGAAAAAAAATCTATATTTTTACCTTGTGATGATTTTTTACCTTGTCTGTTCTGTTCTAGTTGTAACACTCAGGGCAGTTCCATAAGAAGAGCAAGATTTTTTTGGCTTGAATTATTATTATTTTTTTTTATTCTTTGCTCTGTTGGTCCAGCAACATTTACCAGTTTTCACCTGATTGAACTAGTCCAACCTGATGTGGATTGTGTAAGATGGAGGCAACGGTAAACAAAAGCCTTGCCCATACCAGGCAGGTTTCCTTTCCATTAAGGATCTGGACTAGGAATTTCTCCTTGAGAGAGCAGTGGGAGCTACCCCCTCGTTTGAAGCAATGTTTGCTTTTCTCAGCATATTTTCTTAGTCAGCTACTCCCATTTGAGGCCCGTAAGCAAAAGGCTCCGTGTGAGACATCAAGTATATAAAATTAAGTGTGACGATGGATCGTTTCCTGTAAGGAAGCAAGAAGACAGACCCCACAGGGTATTCTCAGGTGATCCCCATTCTGGTAGTAACCAAGACCAAACCTGATTACCTGTGTTTTAAGACACGTTGCTGTTTTGTGATCTTATATTCTCATTCTCTGCAAAGCAGACACCTTTTTGATTTCCTATGCAGACCCTTTAAGACCCTTTAAGACCCTCCATCCTTTGAGATGGAGATGCTGTAACTCTGCTTTCAGTAGTTTCAGGTTTTGCATCCACCTTCTCTTTTTCCTCTTCATCCTTTTTTCTCTACACTTCTGACTCTGAGCTCACCTTTTATGCTGTTGAATAACTCCTGCTCTGTCTTACCGTAACAGGCTGAGCATCCTTGCTCCAATGCCTCGGTTCTTAAATGACCTAAAAACACCTTATAACCAAAAAGGGGCTCAGCTTGAGTGAAGAACACGACCATCTTAATACCAAGAGTTACTGGCTGGACTGGTACTGGCTACCAAGAGGTAGCTGGACTGTAAACACAGTGATTACTGAAAAACATTTTTAATTTTCACGAAGGCCTGCAAGTGAAACAACAAACATTTTCAATGATGGTAAAGGGATACTGTGACTGAATATGTGGATGGAAGGGGACTGAAATTGAGGCAGGATGGTAGCAGGAGGGTTGCTAGGCTGATTTTTTTTTTTTTCTCGTTTCAAAGTGATAATTTAGATACCTCTGTGTAACAACAACCCTCAGGATTTGATTAGCGCCCTGTGCAAGTTGAATTAGGAGAGCTGCAACAGCCAAAAAAGGCACTAGGTGGAGCCTCAGGCTCATTTTTTTCCCGGGGCTGTGACTGACCAGTGCTTTTTCAGCTTTGCAGATGCACGTGTGTTGGGATATTATCATTTTATGGTTACAATTATGAGCAAATTGATAGAAAATGAAAGCTAAATTATGCAATGTTCCTTTTATTTCCTTTTATTTAATTTTTCACTCTAAATATGTAAAAGGAAAAAATAACACACACTGTGTGGATGGTGATAGGTGTACCTTGTTTTTGGCTTCATATTCTGATATAGTAGAGGTTGAGGTTATTTTCTTTTGTGAGTGATGAAATGTGTCATGGTGCTTTCAGAGGCTGGGACAGAAATTATTGTGTGTGGACAAATCTCCAGACTTCTTTTTTCGATAAGAAATATCTTACACTTACCAATTGACGGACAAATAGGTTCCTTAGCAGTTGCTATCTAACAAAATGGCATAGGAAATTTTTAGATTCTGAAAATAACTGTAGACTTCTGCAAAGCATCCGTAAAAGGAGGAGTTATGTTCTGACCAAGGTCTTATCAGTGAGGAAATTTCTTGCCATCACAGTTCTTAAGTCAGAAGTAAATTCTCGTTATAGCACATGCCAGGACCAGCAAGTAACTTGATGATCCGAGTGGTCTATGTTTGGTTTATTCAGGTTCTTTTTTTTTTTTTTCCTGAACTCATATTCTTAACATTCATTTTTTGCAGTAAAGCATGTTTTCAACAGCATGAGTAGTGGGATAACTTGTGTGCATTGTATTTTGCCTTCCTTTTCATTAGGAGAAGGCTGTTAGTGCAATCTGGCTGTAACATAAACCTTGTATTTTCTTTTTTTAATTTATTTGTTTTTAAGTATTCTTTTGTTTGTATTAATGAAGATGAGGCTAGAGATGTGTTTTCCACTTGGAATGGAAAGTGCAAGCCCTGAGATAGGATTTGCATTTATTGATCCAAGCACATCTGCTGGCATATGATGGTGTGTGATATTTTTGTCCTTACCCACCTTTGAACCACGGAATCTGGCAGATAAGCTGACCAGTTTGATTGGCCTATCCTGTGGAAAGTATTTTTAATACCGAGGATCAAATCTGATATCCTAAACTGCTGTTGCATTTTTGAAGTATGATAGAGACTTCTGAGTTCATACGCTATGTTGGGAATTAGTCTTAGGTTTAAATGCTTTCCTTGATTTTTCTAAATCATACTGGTTATCATTTTGTTTGGTCAGTTTTAGATGCACTGCATTTACGTTGTGCATCTCAATATTTTTTCAGTAGTTTAAAGTGAATTTGGCAATTTCATCTGCATAGAACAAAGTATCTTGGTAGATATAAAACTCAGCCTATCTATAAAAGAAACACATAAAAAAATTACATGTACTAGAAATAAACCATTTTGGCAAATTTGACCAGGGTAGACAATCTTGTATATTTTATTGCTTTTTTTAGGTTCTATTTTAACAGTTGCTGTACAGGTGGTATGGGCGGAGCAGGAAAGATTATTTTTCCAAAGAAACCAATTTGGTTGTTCAGGAAACTGCTTTTTTGTCAAGTTCTGTTTCCACCTGGCATCAGTTTATCTAGACAGTAGATCAGAATTTGATATCTGGCATATGCTGCTTGAGAGCCCCAAAGGGCTGCCCTACCTGTGTCCCTAACTTTGTTTTGAACTCTGTACCTTTTCTTAAGGCAGCTTACCCTAACTTAACTGATTTGTATGCACCATATATTCTTGGCTCACTTCAAAGTGTAATCAAGTCATGAACTAATTACAATATCATATTTCCAAAGAATGTAATTTTCCCTTCAAACAATGGGAGTGTATTAAGCAATTCTTTTATTTGAGAGCTGTGGCATTAAACAATATAATACTGATGCTTCAAACAGGAGTGACATTCTTAACTTTGGTGGACCTTGTGACCTATCTCCTTATGCATCTTCCCTTTTCATTCTTACATCTGGAGTTAATTTACTGACTGGATAAAAACATTTAAAAATATTCAAGTATAAATTAAAATGTAACTGTTGGACTTCAGATTGCAGATCACTGTATCTTATTGTATGTGACTTGGCTCCTTATTGTCTTTTCAAAAATGTGCTTCCTGAGGATTTTGGATCACAAGGAGATTGTGTTTTGAATTGAAGGATCTTAAGGTTCAGACCTGCACCAGACAATATTCTTAATGTATTAAAAAGTGGATGTGTAGAAGGTTCCCTACAGGTTCTTAACATCATTGTGCCAAGGAGTACACATAAACTCAGTTATATAAGAATGAGCGAAGTGAAGTTGTTCATAAAACATTTTATTACTTCAGTCTTTGCAGCATCTTCAGAGTTTAGATAATAAACCTTCATAGAACTTACTAGTCTTTACCCTTTCACAGAACAATGATTCACATACATTCAAGCCATTTATTTTCTTTCCCTTAATTTTAAAGGCAGAAGAAACATGTTGAGGCTTAATTCTGAAATCAATCCAGGCATAGATCAAAATGTAGTCCTCTTGCTGCTTTTCTGCCATGAGCTGGATCATGAGGATACAGGAATGTCCATGTATTAATTTTAATATACAACTTGTATTTAAATATGGGTCAACTTCTAATGAAATCCATAGCTGTTTAACATTAAAGAGCCTAGACTATCTTGGTTTGTATTTGAAAGTGTTCCTTTTAGGTATTAATTCATTAATACTAGCAGTTTATTCATATGATTTTTTAATATGGAAGTAGCTGAAGCTGCAGTGTTTTAAGCCTTTATTTTGATTAGGAAGAAGAGAGACCCTGCAGGTAGAAATTAGTATGGCATATATATGCCATCATATATACATGTATGTATGCCAAGTGTTGTGTGTATGTTATGGTAGGAGATAAACCTGGTTGCCTCATATGTCAGAATACTGAAAATATATGCTTGGGTGATGCATAGAGAAACACAGGTGTCGCGTGTGTTTTGCGAGATGAAACTCAAGACTGCTTGTCGCACTGTGCTCAGAAATCACTCTTACTTTCTCGCTGCATCGGTGAATCCACCCGGCTGCTGTTTTCTCTGAGACTCAAGGTTGCCGACTGCTGTTTTTCTTCAAGTCGTCCGAGTCTGGAAACCCGCCGAGCTGCTGTTCTTCCGAGCCGGGCTGTTATCTTCGAGTATCAGGGTCAACCCGTCGGCCGGGGGGAGGGTGCGGGGAAGAAATGCGGCTGACCCAATATGAGTAATAAGGCAAGACTTCATTTATTGCTGGTGCATACAGGCATTATATACTTTTACAATTGCTGCTAAAGCCACACGTCCTTATACTATTGGTTAACTATTCGTACCCCACTATACCATTGGTTAGCTATTTATGTCCCACTACTTATTCTCTGTATCACACCTGAGTGTTTGCACATTCTCAGCATTGCTTTCCCACCTATTCTTGGACTGTGCTGCAGTTTCTCACGATGCAAACCCAAGGGCCTAACTTGGGCTAAGACCCTAAGTTACTTATGCTAAGAGCCTAAAATCCAAGACCTTGATTGTTCACACAGAATCCATGTCCCCGATCCTTACACCATTCTGCAACACATGGGTCTGACTTCAGACTGAACTTGCTTGTGCTGGACTTCCCAAGGAGAATGCCCTGGGCACTTGGGATTCAGCAGATGGTTCACAGACCTTTTGGCATCTCTCTATTGTATTAGGACCATTTAAATGATCATCTTACTTGTAGATATAGGGATAGGATTAGTTTGAGACCCAGTCCTGTTGGGTCTTAGCATTTGCTTAAGTTTAGTGAAAAGCTTTTCTCTCTCTCTCTCTTTTTTTTTTTTTTTTTTTTTTTTTTTTTTTTGGGGCACCTTTTTAACGCTTTTTTTTACATTTTTTTAGGCTTNTGCGGCAGCATTTTAAGGCATTTCTTAAGACTTTTTAAGGCTTATAGCAGTGCAATGGGAAGTTGTGGTAGTACCAAATGCCAGACTTAGAATGTCTGTTCAGACAGATGCGGGTGTGCTTTGACATGGACCAAGTTACCAGACACAATCCAGCTGCACTCTGGAAAGGGTTAGTGAGATGTTGTGACCAAACTAATAAACCTCACCAAGGCAAAGTACATGAGACTGGGCATGATGCTGTGCTGTTGTGGCTGCTCAACTTCTTGAACAGGGCTGTCTCGTACCTGTGGAAGAATGGCCTGGAAAACGGGATACTTGGAGAAAACCTAGGGCCTAACAGAAGTTTTGGCATTACAGAAGCTTGCTTGGGATGATACACATCCAGGATGGCTGGTATGTGCGGAATCTACCTCTCCACAATTCCCTTGGCAACACAATCTGCCCTCCTAGCACACATTGATAAGAGCAAACGAAGAGTGGAGCAGAACGGAGACACCAAAGTCAAAACTTTGCTGCCTTCCCTGCGGAGGGGATAATCTGATGGTACCGTGCAGACACAAGTGAATGGAGGGTGGAGCGGAGTGAAGACACCGCGGCCAAACTCTGTTGTACTCCCTGCAGAGGTGGCAACCTGGTGGTACCACACAGCTGATGGGCCACATAGTGTGATGTCTGGTGCTGGGCCAACAATGGTGGCAGATCAGTCCCTTATGATAAGCTTTGCTCAAACTTCGTCTCCTTCTAATCTCATTATAATACCAATACACAACCCCATTCCACTGAACATGTTGTCTAGATTAACTTGGGAGACTTTTTTAAATCAATGAATAACGAAAGCAAATATGACTAGAGTCACTCAAGCTCCACATGAATGTACAAGAAAATATATAAAAGGCAAACTAGTAAGAGAGGCAGAAGGGAAGCAGAAGAAGAAGGAAGAGGAAAGACTCCATCATAACTTCTGGGTCAGTCAACATGCTGATCCTCCTCTTTCCTCCCCTTGGGTCGGGATGCTGCCTGAGGAGACTCGAGACTGAGAACCCTCTCCCATCTTCTGGGGTGAGTGATGATTGCACATTCGTACATCAGAGTTAGCTAAAAACCCTATGCTGTAGTAGAGAATTTCCTATACTGACATCTGAAACCTGCTTTGGAAATGTTGCATTTGAATAAATCCTGCTGTTTGTGAACTCGACTACTTGTTTGGGGGGGAGGGTGATCAGACCTACAGTTGACAGACTTTGTGATTCCGATACTGCCAGAGTCGAGCTTATAGTAGATTATAATATTTGGGAACTCGATTCACTCCTAGGAAGGCAATCGGACCTACGGTCCTCAGACTGTTTGTGAATCCAAAATTGCCAGAGTCGAGCTTATAGTTGATCATACTATTTGGGAACTCGATTCGCTGCCACCACTACGGCTTTCAAACTGCAACATTTTCACAGTACCCTGAGAGTTTGGAGTTCAGGCAGGCAAGCACAGGTCTGCCTGAGTAGATCTTATTATTATTGTTGAGAATGAAGACCTTTCTCTGAATGCCTAGACTGGCTTCAGCAGTCTGAGGCAGCAACACTTCCTCAGCTTCTTCTCTCTCCATTTTTTTTCGCAGCCTTTGCCTCAAAGGGACAACCTGAGGCAACGGAGGAAGTTTGCTCTTCGAGACTGCCAGTATCAGCTCTCTAGATGCATGCCCTCAAGCGAGTATTGAAAAAATGGATTTGGTGGTTGCAACATCATGGATATGATACTTAAAAACATGTTTGTCCTTTGATTTCTCCTGAGAACTAGGCACTTCATTTGCATTTCTGTTGATAACTGATTATTCCCAGAGAAACAAGGCAGTTCATTGAAGTACCCTAACCAATGTTGTTCTTGCTTGCCATTCTTTCCATTGCTTCCATGTGCAGATCTCCATCCTGAATCTATCTTGCCTAAGACTGTGCTTTTTGAGCCCTTCTTCTTTTGCTAGAAGAATCTTAAAGTCTTATAATGCAACTAGAAGGTTTCCAGAAGGTGGACTGATTTTTGCCTCACAGAAGTTCCCTGATCTCTAAATTGCATAGAGAGAGTCTGTTTAGCCTGTGCAGAGGGGTACATAGGGGTACATTTTTAATTCCGTTCAGGAAACAGGTAGTACTACTTCTAACTTTGTCTTCAACAATTTATTTTATCCTGTCAATTTTTGCTTTGATTTTGATATTGAGCTACTTATCACGTCTTCAGCATCTCTGTGCATTATTCTTTCATTCTTTTGTACATCTCAGACATCCATTTTGTGATGGCCTTAGTTGCCTAGAATAAGAAACTTTTTCTCTGAGAATGGGTGGTGTCAGGCTGCTCATCTGTGACCTACAACTAGCTTGGGGGATCATGATGGAAACCAGTCCTGAGGAATCCACTTAAGCCAACAGCACACCCAGGTTTTGGATGATATTTCCTCTCTTTGGCTAAGACAGGCTTGAAAGCTTTCATTGATAGTCTGTGTATTTTGTCGCAGGTTAGTTACTGGTATAAAGGTATCTAGTTTTCCATTGCATCTGCCATGCCCAAAAGTATAAATTCAGCAGTCCACCTTCATCTCTTCTTGTTCCTGATCACTCTTATTGGGGCATATACAGGGAGTATTTCAAACTTGTCTGGCTTCTCTATTTGTGGGATGCTGTCAAACTCGTGTTTGATCCTGTTATTTCTTTCCTCTATACTTTCAGAAAGTTTTGTCCACAAATGCAGATTCAGATGTTATGTCCAAGCTTGTCTTGGTATTTTATCTATGGTTACGTAGTCTTCAGCTCCAACCCAGCAGGTCTGAAATCACCTTAGCTCTCAACCCATTCAAAGCTCTGTAGGCATAGATTAAAGACTGTCAAAGCATACTTCAACTGGTCTCTTTCATAACGTGCAACAATATTTCTGACTTTGTTGAGAAGAATTAGCTTTCCTCTTCAATTTTCTCTATTGACTCTTGATGAACATGGAATTACTTATATTTTGTCTGCATTTGGCTTTATAAGTTTTTTTGTTGTTTTTTTCCTCCCAAACAAGTTCTTCACAGTGTACTTTTCCTTATGACTCAGAAACAAGGAAAATTTCCAGGACTACCTTATTGTTTCAATTTTCCCTAGCATATGATAGCTATCAAAAAAAAAAAAAAAAAAAAAAAGACACTGGGCTGCTTGTTGTTGGACTATGATGCTTTTTTTGCCTTTTTGTTTGTTTGTTTGTTTCTGTGTTTTGTCTCATGTCTTAATACTTGAACTGTGACCTCTTAGCTTTGTGGTGGGTCACTTTTTGCTCCGAGAGTTGTGCAAGACAGGAAAAGGATGTGCATCCTGGTGTAGCACATCATTGGGGTATGTCACTAGTAGCACAGCAAGGGAGGATCTTAGGAGTAAGGACTGGGAAGAAGGAGACCAAAAACCTTCCCTACTGCTCCGAGTGCCTCTAACCCTGGCTCCAAGCTGCTGAAGCTCCCATTTTCTCTCCTCTTCCACCTCTGCAGCTGGAGTTTGAGAAAAGTTGCCCTAATTAAACAAATTTAAAGATGGGCCTGAAAGAAACCTTCCTGAGTTTTGTTTGAATCCTGATCATTGAGAATTTTTTATTCTGTTTTTTGTTTTGACTGAGCAAAGGAAATCCTGGATATGTTTAAATCAGTAGACGGTGGCTTGCTACCCAGTTTCCTCCTCTTTGAGATGCCTAGGAGAGGTAATAGGCCTTTCCCGTTTCAGATGTCTGTTGATATTCCTTGGTCATCTGTGCTTCAGTGTGAGATGCCATTCTGATTTTCCTGTCTTGCAGGTGTGCACGGGACTGCACAGTTACACTCTAAAGTGTCTCTTTGTTCTGCTCATTATGAACTTCTTTCTTGTTCTGCTCGTTCTGCTCGTTTCTGGTTTCTGTTCATTTTTCTCCTTTTGTTCCATTTTTTTTCTGACTCATTTTCAGTGCTGCACCTGTACCTTAACATCATTCACTCTTTGTTTCTCTGGCTCCTTTTTTCTTAGGATAGAATAATACTGACCACGAGACTTTCCCCTGGCCTTGGACAGGTATTTGAAAGCATTTCCTTTTGGTGTTTAAATGACGGATTTTAATGTTAGAATGAGGAAAGCAACAGGTCAAGAGAACTGCAGTGTTGCAGAATGGTGCAAGGATCGGGGACATGGATTCTGTGTGAACAACCAAGGCCTTGGATTTTAGGCCCTTAGCATAAGTAACGCAGGCTCTTAGCACAAGTTAGGCCGCGGGGCTTCTGTCCCGTGAGAAACTGTAGCACACTCCAAGATTAGGGAGAGAAGCAGTCTCATGAGAAACTGCGGCACAGTCCAAGATTAGGTGGGAAAACAATGCTGAGACTGTGCAAACACCAGGTGTGATACAGGGAATAAGTAGGGGAATATAAATAGTTAACCAATGGTATAGTAGGGTATAAGTAGCTTACAAATAGTTAACCAATAGTGTAAGAACGTGTGGCTTTAGCAACGGTTGTAAAAGTATATAATGCTTATGCGCAGTAAAATAAATGAAGTCTTGCCATATTACTCAAATTGAGTCAGCCGCATTTCTTCCCCGCACCCTCCCCCTTGGCCGACGGGCTGACCCTGAGACTCAAGATAACAGCGCGGCTCAGGAGAATAGCAGCTCGGCGGGTTTCCAGACTTGGACAACTTGGAGGAGAACAACAGCCGGCAACCTTGAGACTTAGAGAGAACAGCAGCTGGCAGATTCACCGCCGCAGTGAGCAAGTGAGTGAACTCCGAGCGCAGTGCAATTAGTAGTCTTGAGTCTCAGATTCTCGCACGCGTGAATCGGACGGAGACGAGCACGCAGTAGCCGCGCGAAACGGATTTGATACGAGCGCGCGGCACTGCAGCGTTTTCAAACTTTTGTTGTTCTGTTACAAGAGGAAATGGAGGTACATAGGAGTAAAATGACTCTAGTAGCTGTGCACGTGCATGGCTGAAATACCATCCTGCTGCTTAGCTATGTTGACCTAATACAGCCACTTTGTTAACTTTCTATTTTTGTTTGTTTTAGCCTCATAGATAGGGGACGCTAATTCTGAAATCACATTTTCCTCTTACCTAATATTGCTCCTTTATAACAAAAGTTAGCTCTCAAAATTTAAAGAGACGTTGTGGTAGTAATGAAATAAAATTGCTGGGAAAATGGTGGTGAGATGATTTAAAATGGCACTCTAGCAGAGTAAATCAGCAACTGGAACATGGAGCTTCCTTTCTTTTCATGAGATAAAGTTAATTTGATTTTAAAAGATACTTAAGGTGACATGAACTGAATTATTCAAACTGGTCTTCTCAGCATTAACTATAGGTTAATATCTCATGATGCCTCTGGTTTCATTATAGGAGTTAAGTGAAGAACTCTGCTGAACAATGGGCTTTTGCCCTCATATTAATAGAAAATACTATCTGTATTAAAACATAGTTAAATCCCTTCTATCAAATATGATTTTTGGTTGTTCTTTCTGCGGCTCCCAAACACTCAGCCTTTGCCATTTTCAGAAGCGTTGCACAGAGGTGTAAAGAAAATTGCCCTTGTTTTAGGTAATCAGGGCTAACCTAGTTATATCGTCCCTGCTCATATAGTCCTCAGTGGCAAGAATCCAGTTTACTTTGACAAGTGTCTGGCTGCTGAAAGCTTGTTGGAGATGTCCTACAGCTTAGCGTAGGACTTGAATCCCAAGATTGGGAGAGGAGGCTGAGTTTTTACAGGACTGGAGTTCTTGGGCTGCTTCTAAAAGAAGAAATGTACCTGTCACCTTGTCTATTCATGCTAATCTTTGAATTTACAAGTGCAGCTGGCAGCTTTTATTTCTTATTTGTATAAGGTTATCAGCACATCTGTTAATTCCCTTGGCTTGCACAGTTTGTTCTGTATGTCTGTTAAGGTTTCTGTATGTAGAAATGTGATAGATGTGGGTAGAATTTGAGATGGAAAGGACTATCAAGAATTTCTTATTTTCAGTGGGGTATCTCCTCCCTCCTTTTCCTGTGCATTACACTGCCTGTCTCTTGTTATATTTGAGTAGTGCTGGGGGCCCTCATCAGGAAGGAGGTACTGTTGTGTGCTAAGCAGTGTGCAAGCCTGCTATAAGACGTGGTCTGCTTTGGGAAGGTTGTAAAATCTTAAGATGATGAACTTTCTAGGGGATGCTAAATTTTGTAAACTTTTTTTTTTTCATATTACTATTTCTTTTATTTCTCTGGTGCATTTTAAATGTTGTTGACATAATTGTGGTGTCATTTTGCAATGAAATCCAAAGAAAACTTTCTTGAAAGGACTAGGAAGTCTCACTTTCTTATGTCAGTGACTAAAATTCTTGTCCGTATCATTGTCATTTTTTGCCTTAATAAGGGCGATTACGTACCAAAGCTTCAAATATTGATTATTTGAATTTTTCCTTTGAAAGGGATATTAAAAAAAAAATCAGTCAGCAGAAGCCCTTCCTTTCTGTTTTTCCCGAAGTTTTTTTTTTTTT
>VWPW01032062.1:0-27728 GCA_013389825.1 Crypturellus undulatus
CTAATATAAAAAGAGTTTCTTCAGGACTGTTTTGTAGAATTGAGTAAATAAATTTTATATAGTCTTCTCCGTCAAAACTTCAAGTCATTTCTTGCAGATGAATTTGGGGAGCTTCTCAGACCGTGGTGTCTGGATCTCCTGGAAACCCCCCTGGTTTTCCAGTGGCTTTAGCCCCAAGGGGTGAAGGAAGAAGGTGCATTTGCTGCAAGGGAAAGGCAGCCCCGTAATGTGCTGAGCCAACCCAGAGCACGAATTCGTCTTTGAGTGCTGCAAGCAAAACACAGGGATGCTCAGCCTCAACCCAGGCTTGTAGCCCCTGAGCCAAAAACTCTGTCCCACCTCCTACACCTCTGTCCTGTGAGATGTCATGTCTCAAAGACATCTCCGACTTTTTATGATGAAGGTTCCCCAGTTTCCAGTCACTCTGATGGGTTTTTCCCATAGGTTTGGGAAGGGATTTGTATACAATGAGGATATTGTTTCTAAGTTAAACATAACACAGGCTTATTTCATGTCTTTCAAGGAAGGGTTGGAGAGCAGCCATATATGTTTTGAAATCCCTGGAGCAGAAATAAGCCATGAAAACGAATTTTGCAACATGTGGGTTTTTACAATAGAGGGAGGGATTGGATCACTCATTCGGTTTGGACCTTAGCGTAGTATTTTTGACTCCTGTTCCAAAACAAAAGCAGAACAAATTGGGTGTTGCAAGTACCTTACTCAAGACTATCCCAATAACATCAAACCTTCTGATCGGGCTTCTGTGACCGCTTTTTCCCAAGATATTGAGAGGAGGGCTCTGGCTTCAGCTGAGCAAGCAGCTAACACGTTCTCATGTGAAACACTGCAGGAGGCAATGAGGAATCTCTTAAAGCTGAGCCCCGCTGCAAGTTATAACCTGCTTGGGACCTTGGACATCCTGCTGGATATTTTATAGGTCTATCCCAGACTTCGCATGGAAGACTAAGAGAGCAACAAACAGAACACAACTAAGCGTAAAGCTGCTTCTGACACTCTCTCTGTCCTAGAGAAAAGTCTCTGAGTTTTATGTAGGGGAAAAAAAAAGCCCTTAATATTCCCCCTTCAAAAAATGCTATTATTTTTAAACGTGCTTTATAATCACGAGCACCATTTTCTTTATTCTTCTTTGAATGAAAGTGATTAAACTGTCAGTTGATTAACTCAATTATGTGCAGCTGCTGGCCACCTCAGGGGCTTTATAATGAGCTCAAGGGGGTAGGATAGCTGTTTGCAAGTCAGCCCAGACTCCTGCTCAAGGTTCTTCCTGCCCCCAGCAGAATATACAGCTTGGTAAGACCAAGAGTTTCTGTTTTTCTTTCTCTCTCTGGAAGAAGCTGCTTCTACGAATCTCTTGCTATGTCTGAGTAATTTGGTTTTAATTTTAGATGAAGAAGAAGGACTAGTAAAGTCAAGGTGTGCTCTGTGCATGTCTGTATTGAGTTTGCCTGTAGGTTGATCTGGAGGGAACTTGGATCTCTTCTCCCTAAACTCAAGCAATCATCCATTTTGGTGGTCTTTGGGCCCATTGTTTTGCTTTGGGATTGAGCTAATCAGTAAATTTGTTTTCCCTTTGATAGGAGGTTTCCTGTTATCACAGCAAATGCACAGAATAGCTGGTAAGCCCAGCTCTGAGGTTAAGCAGGTTATCCCACGAGCTGCCTGGGTCATGTAGCAGGGTTCAACTTTGCGGCTGAATTGCCGGAATGTCTGAGCTCTCCTGGCTTCCCCGAGGACTTGGTCACCGTAGCACCCCCTGTCCTGGGCTGCTACTGCTCCCATACCTGCCTGTGGGAAGCAGAAATGCCCCTGATTCCCTGCTTATCTTTATTTCACTATATTGCTTTAAAACAGGAAAAACCTGCACATAGGCTCTGCTGGTACCTTAGGTAACCAAGAGACACCCTGCCAGCCTTCCTCTTTTGCTTTCCTCTTGGCCTACTACAGTGTACATGCACACACATATATATATATTTATATGTGTGCACACACACATATCTATGTATGTGCATTTTCAGTTCCTTGCTTGGCTTATCTAAGAAAAGACCACTCTGAGCAAATCTCTTGAAAGCACTTGGAGGTTGCTCTGTGGAAGGACTGACCTGTTTTTCAGCCATCCCTTGTGGTTTTCTATAAAGTGTGGATGGAAAAGAGCACCTCGTAGGGTGTTGTGTGTTTTCTCTTGACCTGCAATGTGAGTCACTGCTCTATGAGCTTGTTTTAGTGGCCCTGGTCCTGCTGCCCCTGTGTTAGGGCTCTCAGCTGCTTGGCTGGGCACTGCAGGTGCAGTTGGACCCCATGGATGGGTGATCCCCCAGGGAAGGCGATGCTACTCCCGCTGCCTGGTCCCTGTGCTCACTGAGGTCCCTTGGATGCTTTAGAGATCTGCTTGAGTTTTTACCATTTAGGAGCTAATGAAGCTCTGCTGAAAGAGTAAGAACAGAATCAACTGCAAATCAGGTGCACCCCTGCAGATAAATATAATGATTTTTATTTAAAATGCTTTCCTGTTCCTTCAGTTATGCTTGTGTACCCTCTGTGGGTGTTCTGCATATCCTGTAACTAGATACGGGAAGGTTTACAGTGTATTTTTCTTTCTGTGCTTGCTTAAGCAATGACTTTTATTGAGGCTTCAGTCTGATGTGTGGAGAGGGAACAAGAAAAATGCTGTTGCTTTGGTGGGGACTGGCCCTGCTGCAGGGTGTTCCTGGTGGGAATCCCGCACTCCTCAGTGCTCACTCACTACCAGGAAAGTGTATTTGAGTTTAATCACCTCACATCTGTTGGATACTCATATTTACCTTGTGGGGCTCATAATCTTTTGGCAAGAAGCTTTCTTGCCTCCTTGAATTTTAAGCTAGTTAAAAATGTTGCAACATACGTGGTTTTTTGTATATCATCACTTTGGTGTTTTTCCACAATTACAAGCCGAGCTCCACAACTTGGTTAATAGAAGTGGGTTTAAGCAGTGCTCTTGGTGTAAGGAAACTGGAAAGTTGAATGTATTTAATGGGAGTCTTGAGGGGAAAGTGCTGCTATTTCAGGTCTGTCCATCTGATATGAAGGTGTTGAGTGTTAATCACTAACACCTGGGCATCTCCCACTTTCACAGATATACAGATAAAATGTCTGGGGACCTTAAAAAGCAAGTAAATCCTTAAAGCCCCTTAGGAAGCTGGCACCATTTTGAGTGTCCGGACCCTCAGTAACTTCTGTGAAATCCACTCTTAGTCTCAGAATCAGGCAAGGATGGGAACAAGCTGGATACTCTGATATGCATCTGAATGTTACTGCAAAATAATAAAATCAGCTGCTCCTGTATTGATTCTTGGCAAACAGTGCCTGGATCTGTGGTTTCCGAGCTGGGGAAGTGCTGGAGACCACTGGGTCTTGCTTGCATGACACTTCAAAACAAAAAAAAGGAGAAGAAAAGAGAAGAAATGCTGGGGTCAGTGCTGAGCGTGAGGACTCAGAGCTGCCCTGCACTTCATTAGTGATGTTTGGTGGAAATCCACTTGGTGTTTGTAAAGACCCAGCTGTTTTCCAGGGGAGAGCAGCTGCCTGCGGAGCCGGGCCGGCAGAGGCACTATAGCCATGCGTGCACATGGTTGCTGTTTCCGACCAAACATTTGCTTTTTATTTGTCAAGTGTGTTTCCTAGCAGATAAAAGGCCATCTCTGCCTGGATCTGTTTGCTAGGGAGGCTTGAGTGCTGTTTGAAGATGAGGAGGATGAGAAATGGCACGGGAAGTGCGGAGGGAGCTGTGGACGGGGAGTGGAGCGCTGCTCGTGCGATGCAGGGTAGTGTTGGTGGGAGCTCCGTGCCCATGGCCGGGCTCGCAGCTGAGTTTTGCAGCAGTGTCTGGTACTGGGCCAAGCTCTGCTCCTGGCGCCGCTTCTTCCCGTGAACCGGGTCTGCCCTGGTCCTGCATCTCGCCTGCTGCTGCAGCCTGCCTTGCGCTCGCTCCTTGCCTGTGGTTATTTTATGGTATTTTATGTTAACTGCTGTTTTAACAGGGGAGGCTGTGGCAGCAGCTGGTGGCATCTGTGAGCTGAGCTCTGCCGTTCCTGCGGGCCCTGGGCTTGTTTTGGCTTGTCCGAGGCAGCTCTGACCCACGATGGCAGCAAACAACCTCATGGCCAGATGGATGGCAGGGGGGCTGTCATTATGAAATGTAGCTCTGGGCAAGGGGCTCATTTAAGAGTGAATATTCGTGTGAGTCAGCGGATCCACATCAGGGCAGGCTGGAAGCAAATGGGAGGACAAATCCTTCCAGGCCTGTGCAAAACCCCTGCCCAAACTGCTGGGAATGCCAGAAGTTTGCCAAGTCATTTACAGCCACTGCATTTTGAGGTAAAACAGTAAAAAGGAGCAACAGGAGAGTTAAAAGTCCTCTACCACCTTTATTGCATGGAGGAAACGTGGCAAGAGATGAAAGGAAGAGCTTTATTTACTGTCGAAGATGTTAGATTCCATGGGGTAGGCAACATCCAAAAATATGAAGTCACTTCCAAAAAACACAGCTGCTGAGCGAGCGCTATGATTTCCATATGCCTGGTTGTCCGAGAAGACCGCGGTGGCAGCCCCGGGACAGGAATGTCGTCATGAGCGCACTGAACCTCCGCACCGCGGGCTTGTTTTCCCGGTCATGTTCAGCAATGCTCTTCTGGAACTCAGGCCTGCTGGAAAAAAAAGGCATTTCCCTGCATTAGCACATTACCAGCTTGTTTAATGACACTTCTGCCTCTAAGGCATGGGGTTAAGCAGTGTTTTCTATTCCTCTGAAATTTTCTGCATGTTTTAGCTCCACAGATGCCTTTTAACTCAGGCTGTTGGCAAATGGATGGAGCTACTGGGAGAAATCCTGGGAATAGCGTAGCAGGGTGGCTCAGCTGAGAGGGCTCTGGGTTGTGGGGTGCGATGACCTCCCTGAGAGCGGGAAGCAGAGCCCTGGGTGCTACTGACAGTCATTGGGAGCTGGTGTCTGAGCATCCTGTCCCCGCTATGTTCTTTGCTTGCAATTGCTTACAATTCCATAATTGCAATTTCCTTCTATAATTTAAAACATTCAGTTCCACTCTATGGGGAAGATTTTTTTCACCTCTCCCCTTTCAGTGAAAGAGCAGTAGGATTTTTTTTGTTTTGACATTTGTTTTAACACTAGTGTCCAACACTGCACTGCAAGATTGACATATGGTTAATGGGGGCCCCTTGCTGCTGTGTGGTCCAGGCTGTGACCCCTGAGGAGCCCAAAGTGCCGCTGGCTGCCCCAGCCCCTTCAGGTGCTGCCTGTCCCCATGCCAGGCAAATAAATGTGGCAATCCTGGGGCTGGGGGGAGAAAACAAAACCTTGGGGAGTGAAGGAGCCAGAGCACAACCCATCCTGGAGAGGAGGACCGTGATGGGTGTCCTGTTCCCATTGATGTGTTGGGTGTGTGTGCTGGGGAGGGAGGAGAGCTGCCTGGGTCCTTACTGGAGTGCAGCCCCGAGGAGCAGAACTTCCCAAACTGCTGCCCAGTCTGCAAAAACGGCACTGGTGTGACTGCTCTGGGGCTGACAAAGGGTCACAGGCTTTGGCTGTGGTGCAGCAGGAACAAACCTTGCCTTAGAGGCACTTGAAAATGAAGGGTTTGGTGCGCACAGCCTGAGAGGCGCTGGGTTTTCATGCGCACGTGGTGCCACCCCGCTGGCTTTCCTCGAGTGCCACCTCAGCACGGCTGCCGCCTGCTCCGACCCTGCCTGCCTGTGTTAACAACCTGCCCCGTGCTCCCTGGCGGGCAGGTCGCGTGGGCCGTGTTTGCCGTGCGCTCACGGAGCCGCAGGCTGCACTCCTGGCACCAGCACTTGTGAGCGGAGCGCTTCGGAGAAGGGGCTTGAGGCACCTTGGGATGTTCCTTGAGTTTGCAAGTTAAATAAGGGACTTGTGTGTTCCAGATAGGGACTACAGCCATAGGTAGGGTCTATGTACATATTCAGTGGACTCTGCTAGCGCTCTGAACCAGTTTTAGTTCTCTCCAGTCCCTCCAGAAAGTCAAGTGCTTGTTGACATCCCGAGTTTGCTGCTGGGCTTATGTCTATATGTAAGTTTCCCCTTCGTGTAAGCTGTAGATCTTGGGAATTTCCTATAGGCCACTGTGGATTTTGGAGCTAGCTCACAGGAGAGCAAATTGCTTCCCTTAGGCCTGTAATGAGGGGGCAAACAGCACCCCGAGCTGCTCCCCTCTGCTGCTGGCCTCGGCAAGCTGCTGAAGGGCTTTCCAGCGTGTGCTTAGTTTCCCATGGAGAACAGCTTGTTTCTTCCTTTCAAAGAAAAAAGTGGGAAGAAAAAAAAAAAAAAGAAAAGAAAAAGCATCCCCACCCTCTGATCTGCCTCATCAGAGCTCACAATTGTAGCGATTGGGCAGAGATGTGGATGTGGCTCGTTGGGCGCCTGGCCGGCAGTGTGCTGCGTGTTCAGTAGCTTGCCTTGGCTCAGAAGCTCTCCCAGCAGGAAGCTTATAATGAAAGGGTTATTGAGCAAGGAACAGAGAGATTTAAGCTAAAGTCACTCCAGAACGAACAGCTGGCTTTGTTTTTAATTTGTGCTATCAAGAAGGGATGGAGGGGGAGAAAAAAAGGAAATTCTCCCTCCATGTCGGGGACATCCATGACCTTCAGGTGCTAAATCACAACATCTAACCGCATTCTTCGTGCTTCCATGTCTGCTATGTCTCCTCATGTGCTTTAAAAGTGTGTGGTTGGGAATTGAATGGTCACTCCGTGCCTGGGAGCAGCTGGCAGCAGCCAAGGCAGGGAACAAGCGCCTGGCCCTGGGGAGCTCGGTGCTGGAGCCTGGGACACGGTGCTGCTCTGCGCTTACTTTCCTGATGAGCATATATTTTCTGGAGGCCCGGTATGTGTCAGGATGGAAGGGAAGGGTGGAAATCTGGGGCTAGAAGTGTTCTTGCCAGCTTTTACCATGAATTAATTGTATTTGGCTTGCCCAGCTAGTATTCATTGCCTTGAGAGCACAAACAGTTTTGCAAGACTGAATTGTCCTGGCTCCAGCTGTGACACTTCCTACCCTGAACACTCCAGCAAAACCCCTGTGCTCTACCCTTGATTTGCATTTTGAGTACTAACAGTCCCATGCTTGATAGCTGCCTGTTGCCATTGCATCCATCCCCGACTTCTCCCCTCTGCAACGTGTCCGGTGCTGCCTGGTTAACTCCTTCAGTCCCAACACACTAAACCCATGTACCTAGCTCATACAAGGTCTCTAGCTCATAGCAAAGGTCTCTAATGTGAGTTGCTCTGTGCTGGGTATCGTCAGTGCGGCCCCTCTTGCAGAAGCTTCTGGTTGTTCCATGTTCGGCAAATTGCCTAAAAGCTCCTGCCCTGACACCTGAGGGCTCGTGAGCTTTGTGGGTGGGTGTCAAGGGGCTGCTCTGGGCTGTTCTCATCACCTCGACCAGAGCGATGCTCAACTGTGTTCAACGAGGAGCCTGCAGGGCAGGGAGGTGCAGTGCAACCCCAAGCCCCAAAGGCTTCAGGAAACCTTTGCTCTTACCTGTCTTGGTGTGGAGGCTTTAATTTCATGATGCACTGGAAGCCCAGTACAGAGAGCATGAGGACCCCCAGCTGGTGGGGTGGCTCTTGGAGAGGGACAGTCCTTGTTACAGCAGGGCATTAGCCTGGGCAAATGGAGCTTCCCAGCTGGGAGTATCTGCCCCTGCATCCTGATTTCTGGTGCCTGTGCTGGAGGGGTGAGTGCTCATAACCCCTGGCAGCTCCGTGGGGCAGGTATGCCAGCTCCGAGTCCACACGCACATCGAGTGCGGGACCCTCTTCCTTGTCCCCTAGAGCCCAACCCGTTCCTCTATGATAAATAAATGTTTTGTTTCCCTGTGGAAGGAAAAGGGCTGAGGGCTTCCTAAAACCAATTGGGTAAATTGTTTATTGTACAAATTTCAATGAGGGTTTTGGGAAGGAAGCGGTCTGTACGCCCTGATAAATGCTGTGTGCAGATAGCAGCAGGGCTGCGGCTCCATCGGGGTGCGTGGACACGTGAGAACAAGGAGCTGGGTATCCCGAGCTGCTGGGGCTCCTGCCTGCTCCTTCCCAAAGCCTCCAGCGCCGGCTGCCCTTGGAGCCAGGGCTGGAGCGGGGGCGCTTGGCTGACCTGCGGGCAATGAGGAGATGCTTTCCTGGTTGTTATGGGCATATATTTATTAGGTGATATTGTAAATAATGCAAATAGCTGGGGCATCAGCTGCTGCACGTAGTGCTGCTCTGACTCGCAAACACTGATTTTTGCTCTGTCCTTGGAGGGCCTGGGGGTAGCAAGAGGTTGGTGCAGAAGGGCTCCCAGAAAGCAGGGTGAGCAGTAGGTCTCGCATGCGTGTTCATTTTCTAGACAGTTTTTACAAATGAAGCGAGAGCTGAAGAAGTTCAGAATGGAATGAAGTATAAAATGCACCTCACTTACAAAATATTACTTTTTCCTAACAGTAAGGAGGATTATAGCCCTTAGCCTAGAGGCTATATTCTAGGGACTGCACATGTTTAGGCCAGAAACTGGGTTTCTATCAAAATAACTTGTTAAAGCATAGGTGTTGCTTTGCAGTCACTGTTATATAAAAGAAAAATAGTGGTCAGCCAGAGCAAAAGCTGTTTTGAAACTTTTATGCAAATATCATCGGATGCTGATTTGCATTGGTCCTGAATTTATGTAATATTTTTCAGTTTTGAAAATTATTTCATCTGTCTCCATTTTTTCCTGCTGTTGCTGAGAAATCCCTAGATACAGATGCTCTGAAATCTCTCAGGTAGCTTAAATAATTAAGGGCCTGTTCCTGCAAACCTGGAGCAAAGAACTGGTAAGTGACAGCGCAGTTAGAGCGCTATGGGATGAGATGGGCCGGACTCGGGTGCTGAGAGCAGAGCTCTGCGGCCTGGGGCGCGCGGGCTGGCGGTGGGTCTGCCGCAGCTGCGAGGGTCACTGCAGCGGCCGCAGTGAGCTCACAGCTCACAGGAAGCCCTGGAGTTTCTCCTCTTCCAGATGAGAGAAGTGTTTGTGTAGGAGTGTCCTCCCCGGAGCTGGGGAACGCGGGGCCAGAGCGCGTTCGGAGGTAGCGCCGCAATCCCCCGAGGTCGGGGCAGGAGGCTCCTGCCCTCGGCTTGATAGGAGAGGTGGAGGGGAAATGGTTTTCCAAGTCACTCCCAGGAACTGTGCGTTTTCTTGCTGAAAAGGCAGGCTTGGCGGATCGCGCTGCCAAATTATGGGCTGAAGAGCAGCTCCTAGGAGCTTGTCTTGCTGCCAGGAGGTACTGGATGGCTGAGAGCCTTCTGGGAATAAACCTTTGCTTTACAAATTTGGAGTTTTGGAGGATGCATTCATGGCAGAGGACTTGATGCTGCAGGGGGACTCCACAAAAGTGTTTGTTTTACAGAGATGGAGCAGTGTGTGGTGGTCTGGGCAATATAGGGTGTTATTACAGTATGCATCTGTGCCTGGTGTCCTCCTGTTCAAGTAATTCAGGGTTCAACCAGCAAAGCCAGGAAGCGGGTTCTATCACTATTTTACTTTCACTGTGACCAAAAGACCAAACAACTTTACTGGAGGGTGAATTGACATCATGGTAAAGCTGGGGTTTGTGTCCTCTACCTCCCAATCCAACAACATGGCTCTGAGTGAGCAGAAAGTTGCTGGGAAGAGCTGCCATCCCGCTCGCTGATTCCCCGAGCGCCCACGGGATTAGGTCCTAACCCCCTGGGGACGCCTGGAAGCCCGTCCGAGTGTTTGTTGTGGGGTTGCTACTGGAGGCTGTGGTGCAAGGGAGTTTCTCAGGCATGTTGGTGAGTCATTTGATATAGAAGGAGCCAGAGACCAAAATTACTTATTGCCCCCTCACCCAGCAGTTGATTCTGGACAGTGGCTGCTATTTAAATCGACAGCAGAAGTGTCAATGTATCTGTGACATTTTTTCAAAGATGGTTGAGGAGACCAGGAGCTGACAAATGACTCTTCCACTTCTCCCTGCTAATTTTGGATGAGCTGCGTTTACAAACAGGTGTCAATGTGTCCTCACGCTCCACATTGCTCTTCTCTCCAAGGTTTCTGACAATCCAACCCCCAAAGCTGAGAGGGAACCAGCTTACACAGGCGTGCGGAGCACAGACTTGCTCTTGGTGACCTGCCCTTTGCACTGTATGGAGACATGTCCTTGGCACCAGGTTTGTTGACCAAAGTTTGGCTGATCTTGTAGTATGAAGCAACAAGAGACAGAGCTTGTCTGTAACTGTGCCTTTCTGTTGGGCAATGCTTAAACTTCAGCTTGGCTTGGCTATGCTGAGGCCAACATGACCGGCTGCAAGATACCAGTCATTTGCACAGGCATCTTGGGCAAGAGATGCTCATGTAAGACGTCTTATCCATAGTCATTTCTAGAAACAGCATGTTTCTCTGAGGCATTTCCAAAGGGCTCTGTTTTTCCAGCTTCTCGGTGGCAGTTTCTATGGAAAAGGAAAATGAAAACCAAATAGCTCCTTTTCAAGGCTCTTTGGTTTTAACCACAACAGCCTCATCCAGTGCTTGCTGGCCATCACCAAGGCAGTCATCTCTGGAGTTTTTTTAAGCTCTTAACATGATTGTCCTGGATACTTATTTTTGAATCTGTGTAGAACCAAAACACCTGCAGCTCTGCAAACTCAGCAGGCCTTTTTCATACCAACCCTGGATACTCTTTCCCATGGGAGCCTATGTCCTCCCCAGAGTCCTGATGTTACTTAGTCTTCCAGCACTTGCTGATTTTGCTCTTCAAGCTCAGCTCAGTGACTATCAGCAGTGTAAACATTAGGAATAAATTCTTCTTCAGTAGCTGTTCTGAAGAGATGTAGTCTACAGAATTTGGTTATGCAAGATATAATTAGAAGGTTTATACCTGATAATGTGCAGCTTTGAAGTATATTTATTTATCACTACCCATTTTTTGACTTCCTGCAATGCTTGCTTCAGTCGGAAGTAAATATTACTGGCAAAAAAACAAAGACATGAACTCCCTAAATCAACTCTACCTTGGTATATGCACTTTAGAAGATGTCGAAGACTAGGAAGGGCATGGATAAGAATCCAGAACTTAAAGGATGCCATGTCTTTGCCCAACTTGCTTTCCAGGCTGCCCTCTTGGATATTGACTGAAGTCTAAAGAAAAATATTGCCTAAAATCAACATCCTACCAGGTCACAACATTATAGAAAATGACTTCTTGGAGCTGCTACAGGCCTGGACTGTCCTGGGAACTACACAAGCGTGAGAAGTCAAATGCGCTGACCTGAATAAGAATGAGGCCATTTTGGGTAGCTGAAATTTTATGTGGTGCCTGAATAAAAAGGCTTTCCAGTTCACTGGGAGTAAATGTGAATAACTTACTGTTTCTTGGCTGGGATCGGTGTTAAGAGCAGGCAGCAGCATTACACAGCACGCTTTTCATTACTGATGTCAATTTTGATACAGTCCCACTGGGACTATAGAAAACACTTCCCCATTTTGCTGCAGAACAATAGGATCCTGCAAAAGAAAGCCACCAAATGTGACTGTGCCAAGCTAAATCCTCTCCAATTTCAGCTTGAGCAAAAACACTCAGGAAGGAGCATCCTTAAATCTTGAGGTGGTCAGACGTGATATTCAGACCTGTGCAATGTTTTTTATTGCTTTTCATTATGTTTATATCCTAACTCTTGCAAGGATGACATGCGCTTTGCTGCCCTGTTGAAATGCTGTTACATTAGTGAAATCGTGTTTTGAAGCCTGAATATTGTTTGAACACTGAGTGCCAGCAGTTGCACTTTATGCTACAATGTCAATCTGCCAAGCCCCTATCTCATCTTCAGTAGTAAAGGTTGATACAAAATTGACGTTTTACTTTTTGAGTGGTGTTTGGTTTAAGGCATGTTTAGACATTTCTGTGAGTTGCTTTCAAGGACAGCACAGCTGCTGAAGCAATGCTGATGCTTTGTTGACCAGAAATTTTGACAGTCATTGAGTTTTCAACATTTTTATCAGTGGTCACTTTATAAAAATTCAGATTCTCCTTCCAGTGTCCATTTTCAGAGAAGCTAATAGTGACTGAACAACCTTATTTGGGTTGTAAGATGAGTTTATGCTAAACAGCCAGTTTTTGCTAAGCTGCCTGCTTGGAGATGGCCATCAGGTGCAGCAAGCATTGAGTTCATCCCTTATTTTTCATTTAAGTGCCTTGGTACAAGAACTTAGTTTCTGTCACTGAGAAAGAATATGCCCAGATCTTTCCCACTGATTTCTGAATATAAACCATCCTCATTTAATTATATCATGAGGATAATAAATACATCAGAGGAGTAAACACCAGGGAGGAAAAAGAACTGTTTAAACTGGACAATGTTGGCATGAGAACAAATGAGTGTAAGATGACCATAAATATCCTTGGGATGAGATTTGGAAGGAGGCTCCTAGTCAACAGAAGAGAGAATTTCTTTAAGTTTGGGAGTGTGGGAAAGAAACTAGATTTCCTTTAAGATTGAGCTTGGTAAATTTATGAGGGATTATATGTCACAACCACAGCCAGCAGTTTTAGAGGTGCTTTCCAATCCCTTTCTATTTCAAAGGAAACATGCAGCTCTGTCACCCGACTTTGGTTGTTTTTATAGAACTTCTGTGCAGTTTCTTGAAAATGATCAGAATTCTAGTTCTAGACAAAGACCAGATTTTGTTGCTGTATACAGAACAACTTGGAGCAATGGCTGAAAAGTAAAGTTGAGAACAAATTACAAAAACGAACTGGCATCGTTCTGCACTTCCTATTTTCAGCACTAAAAATAGTAAGTCATTGGAAACTGAAATTTGGAGAGAATCATGTCAATACATAATAAACTGCAGGGAGAAGGTAATAAATCTCTCTTGTCTTGTCTCTCTAAACCGTATGATGAAACCTTGAGGTTCTGTGAGGTCTTTGAGCACGGTTCGTACTCAGAGCTATTATGACTCTTCCGCTTCTGAAATGTGAGACTTCAACTGATGCAATGTGACTCCTGGGCCTCCTCATGCCCCCTGTTCGTGATGGAGTGCCTTGCCAGGGAAGCACACACAGCCCAGCAGGCTGGGTCCTGCTTGCTTTCCTCCTGGAGCTCACTCCTAAACCCTCAGGCTTTGCAGTAGCTTCTTCCTTCAGTGCCATCCAGGATCTCCTTTTCTCCCCGGCGTGAAGAAGTTCAACAGAAGCAACCCAGAACTTTGTGAACTTGTGCAACTAGTTCAGGAGCTGATTATTTTTTCTTAAGTCTCCCCGTTCAGATCCATGGGCAAGCCCATGTCTCTTATGTGAATCATCTTTCCTTTTCCTTGGTTCTTTCCCCTCAAATCATTTCCAGGTCCTTGGCAGACTGGTCCCTTGGAAGGTCCCTCAGTGCTCCCCCTTGGGACTTGCCCTCCCAGTAAGCTCCGGATAACACTCCCATCATATCTTACACGTACATGCCTGCTTTGTTCCATAAAATACCTTTGTACTGAATTTTAGAAAGCAGGCCAGGAATCTGACAAATCTGGCTTTTCATGGTGGTGTGGTGGGGAGAGGCTTCCCGCTTGTTGAAGATGAAATTTTGGGCAGGAGAAAGTTTTCAGTTGAACCTTTTCTGCAAAGCTTTGATCCAGGGTTGAAATTTCTGGACAAAGTTAAGATGAAAATTCAAGTGAGACTGAATTGTTTGTTTTCTTCTCTCAGAATGTTTGTCTTGTTCAGTCCTAAAAGTTCTACAGTGCCCACCTACATCCAGTTTGCTCACAGCTGCTTTTTCCTTTTTCTTTTTGGAGGCATTTAGCTACGATCCACCTTCCGCATTAGTTCTAAGTATCTTCATAATCATCACTTGAATCTTTAGCTTTAGGAACTGCATGGTTTAAGATAGGGTGACCAGATGATGTGGAACAGACTGGTAGGAACAAAACAATTCCTGTTTATGTTGGGGTGAGGTTAATTTTTTTGACTTTTTCCCTAACAATCTGTCTGTATTTTTCCCAAATAATCCAGTTTCAGGAGACTTTGCTGCTCCTTATCATTATACAGCAAATCTGAAACTGTTTTATAAATAGATACTTTTTTTTCTCTGAGCTTATTCTAGCAGCATGGCTGTAATGTCACCTGAAAATTTGGGTTAGAAATAATCAGAAATATGGAAGCAACAATCAAACCAAGAGACCCAAGCCACTAGGAAAGATGAAGCTGTTAGATATTTTGGTTATGTTTTTACAATCGGATTTCCTCCCACAATATAACCTGACTTTACTGCAACTCCCGCTTTGTTCTGTGAAGTCTTCCAATGGTCAACATGATTTATCATCCCACCTTGGAAATGTTTACGGTTCCCAGGACACTGAAGGTGGACCAGATGCCGGGCACTCCCATCTTCCAATTCTCCGAAGAAGGGAGCTATCCATGGGGAAACTCTGTTGGTGATCCATGCCAATAAACATTTGTAGGAGTCCCTAAGCGAGGGAATGTGTAAGCAAAGCCTCCAAGACTGATTTTAATGAATTTTTGTAGCTATCTTCCCTCCCTCCTTTCTTGTTTTTCCAAATCAACTGTAGGAATAAACTGAAAAGCACTGTGTACGTTAAAGCCTGCAAGGCAATAAGCCAGAAAGTGATAGGGTAAGGCTGAGTTATTAAAGTTGGGTCATACCCTGGAGGAGATTGCAGCAAGATGAGCCAACATAAATATACACTATATTTCTGTCATGTGTCTATGTTAATACGCTGGGTGACCTGCAGTCAATTAACAGGGTGAGGGGAGAAAAGTAGATTACAGGGCTGTTACAGGCTTCAAATCCAGGTGGTTGGAACCCAGTTCTCACTAATTTATACTCTCTTTGGACCAGAGTTTGATATTAGTTTGCTCTGAATCTGGAGTGATACCTCTGCTGATGTCTTTTACTGAATGGAAGTCCTGCTGATATTGGAGTCAGTCCCTCCTGCCTCTTTCCTTGCTGAATGTTCTTAAGCCAGTTTATATTAAATGGAGGTTTGCTTCCAAAGAGGCAGGCCGGGTGATAAGAAAATCCATGTGCCATTAAATGCAAACCTTGCGCAGTCGGTCTGTTTTACAGGTTTTCTACATTAAGACCTTGATCCTTGGATAACCTACAAGGGAGGCATACCAAGGTTTTGGAGAGGGATTCCTAGTGCTGGAAGACATTACCGGGTTGGCCATGAGAACAGAGGGCGTTATCTCGTAAGATGTAGAGCCAAATCCTGGTTTTCATTAAAGTGGTGCAAATCTGGAAAATGCCTTGAGTGTGTTTGCTCAAGGTCTGTTCCCAGTGTAATGAGAAACAGAGCCCTTGTCCAGAGATAAAACCATCAACTCAGGGAAAGTTAAATCCTGCTGCTCCTCCAGGTGTGTACGCAGGTAGAATCCTAACTTAGGGCAAAAACAAGACCTGGACTAAGTGGTTCTATGAAAAACCCAGAAGGTTGTGCCCAGAGCCCTGTCTGCTCCCCCTGCCTAGGAATAAGTCACGTCTGGCTCTCAAGGATGAGGCTGGGGGACCTTGCTGTTGCCTCTGGCTTTCTTAAGCTGGGCTTTGCAGCCATCTCTGTGTCAGGTAGCTCTGTGGTCTTGGTGTCCAGCTCGGCCTGCTCTTGGGCTGCTTTTCTGTGCTCCAGGTTTCTTGGACTTTAGCTCAACGATCCCCTCTGGGACTAGAGAGGAGACCAGGGACGTGTGAGCTGGCTGGTGCCCGGCTGCGCGTGGGGAGCCTCCCGGCTCCCCCAGCCCTGCGAACACAAACACCAGGGAAGGGAAGGGCAAACCCCCTCGGGAAACCTGCTTGTTTGACTTTGCCTATCGCAAATCTAAACACAATATTTTCCCGTTCTTGGGCCCATATCAACTGCTGACAGTACAACTGGGGCTGGCGCCCGGCGCGCATTGTCCGCGGGGGCTCGCGCGGAAGCGCCGGCTCTGCTCGGCCCCTGTAAATATCCTCCCGCCGCCGCGGGCGATCGCCCTGTGGCCGCCGCAGCCCGCGGGACACCCTGGCACCAGGGCAGTGCTGGGAAAGATCCGCTGTGTTGATAAGGACGGGAGTGCGCTCCACCCCTGGGAATGCCCTGCTGAAAGCCCGGATTCCTCTGCTTGACCACCAGGAAAGGGCCTTTCCCTGGTGTGGTGGCAATGAGCCCCTTGCTGCCCGGGCTGCGGAATGCTCACAAATCCTGCACCGTGTGGGGCTGGGAGCAAGGGGAACGCTGTGAAACACAACCTGCCGTGTTGGCGGGGTGTTTGCCTCGGTGCGGAGGGTAGCTTTGTGATGGGAGCTAATGCTTGTTCAAAAGTTGCGCTGTGAGCAGCATCCTGGGTCCTCAGCAAGGGTAGAGAAACATATTTGCAGGGGCAGACAGGTTTACAGCAAACAGCTGTTTTCTGAAAGGGAAGATGCAGATAAGCAGAGATGCTATTTCAGCAGGAGCGCATGGGGCTGCTTGGGGATGTGCAGGAGTGGGCTGGGGGCAGCCTGGTCCCCTTCCTTGGCCCTAGGTCCCTGTAACTCCTCATTTCCTTGTTAACAGCCTCAGACTGCTTTCCTCTGGGTGCTTCATGCTGCTGAATCCCATGTTTTCCTCTGTGCCTCCAGGCTTGTGCGGCCCAAGGACATGCCAGAAACCACCGCTTTGGTGGAGAAGAGCCACCTGGCCCTGCACAGCGCAGCCCACAGTAGCTGCCTCTGCCATTAAGGGTTTTCTTCCTGAAGTCCAGTATAAACAGTCTCTGCTCTAATGAACGCACTAATAAATCAAATCCGGCTTCGGCGACCTCAACGTGGAGGAGCTGGATATGATACATGAGCAAGAAATGTCTCTGTGACTCTTGAAATCCATCACAGTGCGCTCAAGGGCAGTGTTACTGTCTCGAGCTTGTCTGCTAGCTCGAGGCTGTGCTCAGGATGTGCATATCCCTCCCACGGGTGCTGTTCCAGCCTTTGCCTTAGCCCCAGAGAGGCTCTCGAGCCCTGTTTTTCCCCAGTTTGCTCTAGCACATGAACACCTTTTTGGTGCATAAGTTTGTGCTGGCAGTGGAGATCAGGCTGCGAGTAGACACAGCCGTACTGTTCCCATAACTGGGGGACAAAGCACTCGAGAGCTCCTTGCGTCCCGAGATCTTAATTTCAATGTATGTTGTTGCCAGGAAGCTAGAGGTTGGAGTCTGTTCCCCATTACACATCATGTGGCTAGAAAGCACAGCACATCCTGCTCCCTGCTGAAATGGGGCTGTCCTGGGAGTGTTGCTGTGTTCACGCAAGGTCTTTTTGCTGAGAATCTTTATTTGCCCTGTTATAGAAGCAGCAAGCGTGCAGGAGCTGCTCCTTGATGGGTGGTAGGAGAAGCCACTTGTCCTGGCAAAAGGGCTCTGCTTGAGTACTGGTGCAGCCCTGCTCTTTGGACTTATTTAATCTATCCTGCTAAATAGCAGAAAGCCAGAACTCTGTTTAAGTAAGCTGAATTAATGAATGTGGGGAATTCACCACACATGGGATGGTTCTGTTGGTGCTGACTTTCCAGCGGTTGGAGAAGGGATGAACGCTCATCCAACCAGGCTGGTCCTGGTGGGGATAGAGCAGCCGATGGCTTTGGTCAGGGATGGGCCCCGTGAGGGGAGAAAACCCTTTTTCTAGGGATCTGGGAACTCATCCCTATGCAGATGAAAACCCAGGTCCCAGGGGCAACCCCAACCTGGACTGGCTGTGATCGGAGCATGCTGTTCCCAACAGCTCCATAAACAGACGAACGCTTCCCATGCAGCTTTTTCCAGCCAAAAAGTGCAGACTTTGTCACGCCAGGATGTCTTCTGGGTCTGTGGTGTTTACTGAAGATTTTGTTTAGATTTTTAGGTTTTTTGGTTTAAAGACAACTTCAGTGTCTTTCTCGAATCTTTTCATAATGAAGGTGTTGCTGCATTTTGGGATGGAGGGTGGTGGAAACAGAAGTTTCAGCATTTCCCTCAATTGAGTAATTAGAAGGAAAAAAAAAAAGAAAAAAAAACCTTAAAACCACAATCTCAAATGTTTGGATTTGTTAAGCAAATTTTTTTGGTCAGTCCCAAATAAAATTTCAAGATTGCTAGGCTCCTCAGTCTGTCCTGATGCCCCCATTGGGACAAGGGGCTGTGACCATGTTAATTCTCCCTAATTCTGTAGGGGAGCTCAGGTTTCAAGGTTCCACTGAATAGTTTGAAGGAGTTTCTCTTCATTCCATGTCCTTTTCAGTCCTTAAAACTGCCCAAGAAGGACACGGAGTGGAGGAACAAAAGCTCTGGGCAGGGGTATGCAGGGGCCAGGTGCTCCCCCTGGGACTGGGGCAGGTTTTAAGGGCTCAGCTGTGCTTGTCATGGCCAGGATCCTGGTGCTGATCCTCAGTGCAGGATTCACCCCCTCCTTTCTAGTGAAATTCGATTTTTTTTTTTTTTTGAGCTAGCTCAGTCTCTGGGTTTGGAGGCTTTGAGGAGGATTCCTGCTTCTGCTGCTTTAGCTGAAGATATTGCTGGATGTTTTATGAACATCCCTGCATCAATGGCAGATTTCTTTTTGCAGAGAACCATCCATAACAGGGAATGAAAAAGAAATGCAGAAGGAGAAATCAAATACAAAACCCTGGCTCTGCTCAGGAAGCACCTTAGTTACTTGTAGGTTTAAAAAAAGGGGCTGGAGACAAGACCAGGCTCATTGAAGGCGGTAGAAACTGGCTGGCCTGTATGGGCTGCGGTGCCCAGCTGTGCAGAGCAGCTGTGTGCAGCTGGCAGTGCTGCCAGATGCCTGAGTCCCCTTCAGCTCAGCAAAACTGCCTTGCTCAAGAGGTCTCCTCTGAGGGTCCCTTTGGGACCTGCTCCCCAGCTTAGGAACCTCAGTGTCACTTTTCCCCTCCTTTCTGTTCGCCCTGCCGCTGGTGGCACCGGTGGGGCAGGGAGCTGAGTCCCTTCTGCAAATCCAACCCCAAGAAATCTCTCCACCTTCTCTGTTAGGGGAACTTGGGTGGCTCATGGACCTGCATGGGCTGGGGGATTGGACTTGCTCTGCCTTCAGACTTCATGAGAATTTGAATTATACTTTCCATGGAAAGAAACAGAAGGAAAAAATTTGCCTTGTCTTGGCAAGCTGAAGAGAAGGGGCATGTGGGCCAGCCCAGCTGCCCTCCCCTCTTGTGCCGCACACCAGCAATCCTGCTTCCCCGGAAGCTTTCAAATAAATAACTTGTCCCAGCACCTCATTTGGCTGCGAGCTCCTTTGAAACGGGCTTGTGAGCCTGGCTCCTAATGAGCTGAGAAAACTGCACCTAGGCTTGACATTCACCAGAGATTCAGCTGCTCTTAGTGCTGCGTTGTGTGTGAGCAAGTCAGGGATTCAAGCATGAGAAGGGCTCAGATGCCCTGATGCTGCGTGAGGAGGATGCCCAGGCGGGCGCTTTGGCACAAGGGGCATGAACACGGCATGGGTGCTGGGTCCCCTGGACCCATCCCTGGGCTCGGTACTGTCGTTCTGCATTTTCAGAGCTTGGATTGCAACCAGGGTGCTGCAACTGCTGAATCAGTTGGGAATGGGCCAGGAACAAGCCTGGCCCCTTGCTCACTGTGAATCACATCCGTTGTATCTAGGGGTGCATCACGGCTCTTTGATGTGAGCTTTCTGCAGGATTCCTCAGGGGGGAAAAAAAAACTTCCCCTAATTAAATTAAAGGAAAAGCATCATTGGGGCTCAGAGCCTTGGTTAGGAGGAAAAGCAACCTCAAGCAATAAGCATTTAAACCCCTTTCTGGCAGGACACACTGAGTTCTGCTTCACGCAGCCAAGAGTTCCCACATGGTGCAGAGCAGTTGCAAAGACGAGATGGAGCTGATTGTAAAAATTGCCTTAGTGTCTCCAAAGTGGTCAGAGACAAGAAGGGAAACCCCGCATCTGCCCAGGTAGCAGCTCTGTCATCCCCCAGGGCTGCGAGACCCCCTCCAGGAGGGGTGGTAGCTCTCGATGGTCCCATCTGAGCATCCCTGACGGCATCCGACAAGGTCCCGGCGAGGCTGTTGCCTCCTACGGAGGCTCGCGGACAAGTCCATACGCTAACTGACCGATTCAGCAAAGCACTTAAGCACATACTTGAAGCTAAGCAGCTTTTTAAGAGCCTCTATGAGCTGGAGCCAAGACCAGTGAATGCACCAGATCCTGCTTCCTTGGCCTAAAGTCAGCGACATGGTCCAACACAAGAGCCATCTGCAAATTGCCTTTTTTCTTTCTTTTTTTTTTTTTTTTCTGCCTGAGTCAGAGCTGAGTTCAGAGCGGTCAAACATTCTGCTTTTGTGGTCTGTGTGCGGGGCCGCATTGTGCTCAGGATGTGCCACAGGCTTTGGCCACCCATATCCAACCCCCTTCTGTCCGTGCCAGTGCCCCCCTCTCTCTTTTCCCCAAACTTTGATTCCTACAAAGCCTTTGTGTGAGGAGTTTAAACAGAGACTGCAGGTCTTGAATGTTTGTGCATTTGTGGATACAAGCAAGGGGGAATGACACACTTCATCTGGACGGAAACATGCTAAATGGATTTTCCTCTAGGATGTTTTATAATCAATGATTAATTTTATTAATAACTAGCTGTACTTTTCTCTCAGCTGTGATTTTTGTTTGGGGCGGTGGCTGATTTTGCAGAACAGCTGCCAGGAGGCAGCAAAGGCTCCAAACTCAGCTCTATGTCCAAGCTGTCAGAGGTCTGTGCCCGCTTGGGAAAGCAGAGGAGAGAAATTATTCTACTGTCTGGCTTGTTGGCTCTGTTTTATTCGCTTGAGGCAATTTCCTTTTGCATTGAGAGTCAAGTCATAGGGGGAGATGCTTGCTGGAAGAGGAGCTTTAACTGAGATGCCAAATCTCCTTTCTGATCTTACCATTCTTGGCATCCCAGGTTATTGACTTTAGTGTTATTTAACCGGGGAGCAAAGTACATAACCGGGAACAGGGAGTTGCTGGGATCCCTTAGAAGATCCTTTGTATTTGGGCTGTGTTGACAAGAGTGTTTTCGTCTGCGTGGGGCTGAGTCTGCAGCTCAGACCTCTCATGGTGCTCGGATGGGCGCAGATTTTGGGGAGCTGCTCCCGGGGTTACTCCGGTGAGACCAGACAGAGCATTCCCTGCTTTCCGATGCGACAAGCGAGAAAATCCGAATAAAACCAGAGGAGTGTTTGGTGAGGAAAGAGAAATGAGACAATTCCCTGCCAGTAAGCAAAGGAAAATAAAACCAAGGGGGCTTCAGGGATCTCACCCGCAGGGCAGCGGCATTTGAGGGGCTGAGCTGTGTGCTGCCTATCACACCCTGTGGCTCCGAACTGGCTGAAAAATGTCCTTTCCAATACGTGTGTCTATGGGGACATGTAAATCACTGCGGGGGAAACGGCCTTGTTGAGCACACAAGCCTGGTCCAGATGATGATGGTGTTGGCTGGCTCTGCTCAAGTCTCTCTCATTGCCGGTCTCACCCACACCCATAAAATGCTCTTAGCTGTTGGCACTTGGGTGATGCTCACTGCAAATCCAGGAGGCACAGGAGAGGCTGTGCTGGCTTCGGAGTCTGCAACGGGGCTCAGGGGCAGTCGACTCTGCGGGAGGGACATGGGGAAGGTGAGGACAGGGTAGCACTAGCTGCGCTAGAGCTCATTTCGGGTGCTTGGGCACCTGCAAAGGCTGCATGCAGCTGCACTGCTGTGGTTGCATGGGACCAGGACACTTGTGTGCTTGGGACTCGAAGCAATTGACTTCGCAGCCGCCTGGTGAGCTCTGAACAGCACAGCAGGCTGCTCCAGAAGCAAAGATGGGATGGACAAAGCTATGGCAGGAGAGCTACGAATGGTGGCGTTCCTAGACGGACACCCATGGGAATGGGTAATCTGTGAGACTGAGGTCTTCCCTCTGTGTGCATTTGGTAGATGCTGCTCTCCTAACACAAGGAGGGTCTTTTCTCCATTTTTATTCAATTCTTGTACCTGCACTTGCAGAATCAATGTCAAACTGGAGAGCGAGCAGGTCTCGCGCTGCCTCCCTGTGCTGCCTATCAGCTGTTTAGAGGCGAATGCAAACCAACCACAGAATAGTTTGTATGTATGTGTGGAATGACTAAGAAAAAAATATATTTTTATTCATTAAACAGTGCCAAACATTGCTAATGTCTAACCTGTTGGAAAGTGCCAGCCTTGCAAGTTTAGTCTTTCCTGGGCTAAGAGGAATGAGTGAATTATGCAGAATTTCATGTGTTTCTTCTCTCAATTTGTGGTTGTTGAGTTCAGCAGGTTTTTTTTGTGTGTGTTTTAAGGAATGATTCACTTATTTTTGCTCAGGGCTAGTTCAGTTTCAGCTAGGAGTGGGCCAAGAAGGATATGGGTTTGGTTTTGCAAAACCTCATCAGTGACTTTCAATTTGCTAATCCAAATGCAGAACTAAAGGGTGGCTCCCATCCAGCTTCTAATTTATCTAAAACCAAATGATCTCAAACCAAAGTGGAGGGCTGGGAACATGATTCTGATTTTAACCCTCTCTTGCTCCATCTTTACCTTTCAGAAAGAGCGAGCAGAAGTTTTTAAGTGGTCTCTAAATGCCAGAAAGCTTTTCATGGCATTTGGTTACAGAGCTGCCACTACCCGGGTTTTGTTGACCCCCTCTTTGCTGCTTCCCCCTGAGTGGGAGCAGAGCGACGCTCTTCCCTGGTGTCAGCTGGATCTGCTCCTACATCAGTTTCCCAGCTCAGAAGCAGAGGGATGGGTCTGTTCCATGTCTCTAAATCTCTACTGGGAGGTGAGGTACTTCTTTGTAATGATGATTTCAAGCTGGTTTCCTTTTTTTTTTTTGGCTGAGCTCAGCTATAAACTGCTTTGGAGGTAAAAGTGCTAGAAATGAGTCTCTGGGCGGGACAGTTTTGTGTCTGGAGCAGCACCGGTGAGGTCTGAGGTTTGTGATAGTCCCAGTCATGGGTCTTCTCCCAGGCCCAGCCCTGTCCCAGGGTGTCACTGGGCAAAGGGCATCATCCCAGTTCAAGGCTGGAAAATGAGGCCTCAGGGAGGAATAGTTTGCCCAAGGACACACAGCAGAGCCAAACACTGAACTGGAGTTTTTTNAAAATGAGGCCTCAGGGAGGAATAGTTTGCCCAAGGACACACAGCAGAGCCAAACACTGAACTGGAGTTTTTTTGGCTCTGGTCAGCTCCCTCAGATGCAAGAAAACCCCAAGAAAGCAGCTGGAGCTGGGGGAGAGCTGCGTTTCCCCTATGCAGCAGCATGGGAAAACTTCATGCTGGCACCAGCACACTGAGCACGATACGAGCTGTTTCGGCCCCGTTCTGGCTGTGTCTGGAGGAGGCTGTCCTGGTTTTACAGGGAGCAGAGCCCTGTGCGCAGCCGGCACCCGCGGCGGGAGCGAGTCACGGAGCAGGGCTCATGTCAGAGGGTTTGATTTCCTCTCCAGCGGAGACCTCCGAGAGCCTCCAAAACACAGAGCTTTGCTGTCTCCGACCGAGCGCGGATTGAACATCTGGTAAAGGTTAGGGTCAAACATATAAATGGGGGAAGCACAGCACATTTCATTAAAATACTCAATCTGTGACGTCAATTGAACTGATCAAGCCCTTCTGTGTTGCAGTCAGGGAACCATTAACTTTATCCAGTGGAGAGTGTTTATACGGAAAATATGAATCCAGGAAGTTTCTCCTGATTGTGATATTAAGGCTATCAAAGTAGCTGGTTCTCTCTTTTCTCTTTTTTACTTTCTATTGCTTTTCTGCCCAATTACCACAACTCTGGTCTCTTTACTGTCTCCAGGCCAGGCAGTTTGTCCCATCTCAGCTGGTACCACTGCCTTTTCCCTCCTGTGCCACAGATACTGCGGAAGCCCCTGGCTCCAGACTCAGTGCTCACGTTTTGCTGTGAGAGTCCTACAACACGTGCATGTGTTGGCCATGGTCCAAAATATACTTGGAAGAATTAAGATTAGGTTTAGGAGTGCAATAAAAAATATCTTCCATGGGAACAAACTTCTTACAGTTTAAAAATTAAGACAGTCCATGTGAAATATCAGGGGATCGACTGTGACACCCCTGGTGCCCACAGAGTGCTGGGATTTGTGGAAGTTTTGTGTAAGACTTTCAAGGCTTTTTATTTTTCTCCAGTAATTCTGATTCCTTCAAAGCCAGCTCTGTTCCTGGCAGGAAGGCGACGATCTTGATTTCTGTGCGGCCAAAGAAAAAGCTGCCATTGAATGACTTGATTATAGCGTCTGGCTCCTGGAAACCTGACTGGTGGTAAAACTGAAAGCGTTCATTATGGGAAACTCCCCTCCTCACCGTCTCCAACTCATTATTCAGCTCTAAAGTGCAGCTCTTCCATGGAAGCAGCTTTCTAGCTTGTGAAATACGGCCGTATTTCACATGCAGTTGGCTCCATTTGAGCTTCTAGGGCAGCTGGTACCTCCTGGAGGCTAAATGTTAAATGGGAGGTTGATGTGTCTGGCTTTTGGGGGTTCTGAGCTATGGGTCTCCTGTGCTTGGACTGTCCAAGCCCTTTACTGCTGCAGGACCAGTTGTTTCAGCTCAATCAGGGCATCGGGGCTGGGGACCATGGGATGAGATCCCTGAGATCCCTCTCTACCAGGGATGCTGGTAGAGAGGAGATCCCTGGCTGGGTGTTCGGCCTGCTGAGCTCCCATCTGCTCATCGCAGTAGGTTGTGGATCTTCATGTCCAAGACTAGAATTAGACCAATGACTTCTGGTGCTCTGCAGCTCTCTAGGGTGGCACTACCCATTTGAGACCCTGAGGAATACCTCAGGAAAAACAGGATCGTGACAACTGTCTCTTTTTTGTTCTTCAGGGTATTCAGTGAACAAGATGATGGGAGGGAGAGATGGAGTTATGAGTGGCCCAGGTGGTTGTCTTCCTTCTCGCTCTGATTCAGGAAACTTAACAGCCCTCGTCCTTCCCTGCCAGCCTTGAATTTCGCTCTCACAGCAACTAAGGGCTGAGGTCTCACATGAACTTTGTGGCTGTGGTGGGCACTGAGCTTCCTGGAGCCGTACAACCAGCCCTTAACCTTTCTTAGTTTTCCTGCCATCTGCCAAGAAGTTCTGCTGCCTGTCTTAAATTCTGTGTATATATTTCTCTTGCCAGTTCTCCTAAATGAGTCTTTTCCTGGAATCCTTTTTTCTTAAGGAAATAGTCAAACAGGCACCGTCTTCCCGCACCACGTGCACACCTTGATGATGCTGGTCACGGGCCAGGTCTGCTGTGGTTTTCTTGGAGAAAGAACTCCAGAGTCACCTCTTCCTTCACTGGGAAGGGGGCTCTCTAGGGTTGTTTTCTTTTCTTAACTTGAAAGAGCTTTTGTTTTACTTCTGAGCAAGCCCTTTGCTTTCGGTGACCTGATCTCAGGCACACAAAGCAGCTGGGTAAACAAGAGTGCTGTAAAAGCAGCATCCACCGAAGACTGCACCAGCAGAAACCATGAGAAAAAGGTTATTTTGCCGTGCGTCTGGGTGGTCCACATGGATCCGGGGTATCTGATGGATCCTGTGAAACTTAAAACATGCCTCTGGGCACAAATATTGCCCCTCCAGGCTCAAATATCTCCTGCTATGTCCAAAGACTTGTTTCACTGTTGAGGTGCTTGAGCATCCATTTGATGAGACAGAAGTGAACTTCTCAGACAGGGATGTGAAGCTCTTTGGCTGACCCACCCCAATGTGCTATTGAAAAAACATTACCATAGTCAAAGAGAAATCATGTTTTCTCCTTTGAATTGCAGCAATCAACTGAAGTACTTCCAGACCAGAGCCAACTGTTTGAAATAGGAGATTTGATTTGTTTTGTGTCACTTAGCACTAGTCTCCGTGATGTCTAAGTGAGGAGGGGAGGAGAGAGGAGGAAAAAAAATAGGAAAGAGGCCAATTCTTTCAAAGTCAGAAGGATTTGCCAAACATGACAATATGCTTTTGCTCTCTAATTAGATAATCTGCCAGAGTAAGGACGAAAAGAACACTTGGCTGCACTTAGTTTATGCAGGTACTGCTCAAAATTGGGTGATACCAACGGCTGGGTTGAGACTTTTCAAAAGGTCAAACATCAGTGACCAGATTTAGCCATCACATAACCCAGGTGCAGTCAAACAAGTGACACCAGGGAGGAGGTTGGCTTGTACCAGCCTCATAAAAGTATCCTTTGTTTTGGTTACATCTCTGCCTGAGAGGATTAAGAGTCCTGTGCAAAATGGTTTTGTGTGGTCAACGGCTGCAGGGCTACTGGAAGGTATCACTGACTTACGGGAGTGCTGCTCATCAATGGAAGTTGCTGAGCAATTGACTAAAACATGTTAAAACTGTTCTCCAAATGTCACGGTCAGTTTTGCTTCTGGATTGTCTCTACTGAATGGCCCAGCATACAATTAAGTGTTAGTGCTACTGGGTAGCTAATTATGGCATAAAGTAATTTTATTCACATGTGTATGAAGTTGCTCATCTGCTTGAAGAGCTGTGACTCTTACCAGTCACCTGGAGAGAGGAAATGTTGGTTAAATGTCAGTTTAGTGACAATTAAAACAGGAAGGTTCCTCTGGTTGGAAATGTAGCAGACAAGGGATTTTACAAACAAACATTTACCCATCTGCATGACTTAAGTTTTATGAAATCATTCCATCGGATTCAACATATTGACTTGTTTGATGAAGCCATCTGGCTGTGTTTCTGTGGAGTTGAAATTACTTTTGATCTCGGCATTTCAACCCCGGTTCCAGACTGGAGTGGATCTTGGTTGTTGCATCTGTATACTGTCAATCAAGGAAAGTGTTAATATTATCATTTTGGGGGGAGAAGCAACCCAAAATGTCAGCGCAGAACACAGCCAGGACTATGGCTATTGAATGGATTTTTCATCAAGCACATGCAAACCTATGAACACATTTCCATATGGAGCCATCCTTGGGCAGAAGTTCACACAAAGCAAACTCCACGAAGCATCCTGAGGCTTTCAGCCATTCGAACAAAACTCAACCACGCTGAGGACAGCTCAGAGCAAACGGGCTCTAATTTCATTTCTTGACTGTGAACGTTTTCGTGGTCTCCTTCACGCAACCTCGACTTTCCCTTCAGCTCAGAGCTTCTAGGTCAATTGGAGGCCACATTTGACTCGAGTTCAGCTGAGCTTTTGCTAAGAGAGATTGATATGGATCGACAGGAACAGGCTGGAACCAGAAGGTTATGAATTAACAGAAACAAGAGCGCCCATGAATGACATCAAAACCTATCAGAAGCTAAGCCTCCAGTGATATACAAAATGCCAAGAGAGAGATAGGAACCCCAGAGGAAGCCAAAAGGAACAATGTAATAGTGATAAGATAGCGGCCGCTGAAAACAATGCAGAAATGATTGAGACTGAATGTGCAGCAGTGCAGAGCCTGGAGCCAGGGAGGAAGCCGGAGGAGCATGGCAGGACAGAGGGCTCTGCCCAAGAGAAGGGACATCTGGATAAATGTCAGGAATAGGGCTCAAAGGAGGCGTTTGGAGGCCCAAGGCTCCCAATGGCACAGCGCTTGGTGGAGCTGCCAGAGATGGAGAAACTCCTGTGAAAGATGATTTGCTCCACGTTAGAGTCCTCCAAATAAAAAGGTGGATGTGGGAGAAGTGGAGAAGGAAAAAAAAA
>VWPW01032065.1:0-17953 GCA_013389825.1 Crypturellus undulatus
CTGTCCTTTGATTTATTCCCTACAGGGAACTTGTACGTTTTTTAATTCTTGGTGAAGCCAGGAGGGGTGTCAGCAAAATTGCTACCTTGTACTTCCAGAGGGCAGACTTTGGACTGTTTAAGACAATGGATGGGAGAGTCCCTTGGGAGACACTCCTGAAGAGCAAAGGGGTGCAGGACAGCTGGACTTTTCTCAAGAAGGTAATCTTAAAGGTGCAGGAGCAGGCCGTCCCCATATGCCAAAAGACAAGCTGGAGGGGAAGAAGACCAGCCTGGCTGAATAGCCAACTATCGCTGAGACTCTGGGAAAAAAAAGATGGTTTACCACCTTTGGGAGAAGGGGCAGGCAACTTGGGAAGTTTACAAGGAAGTCGCTAGGGTATGTAGGAAGGAAATTAGAAGGGTAAAACCTTGGATGGAAATAATTCTGACCACCACTGTAAAAGACAACAAAAAATGTTTCTACAAATACATTAATAATAAGAGGAGGGCCAAGGAGAATCTCCATCCTTCATTGGATGCTGCGGGGAACATTGTCACCAAGGATGAGGATGAGGTACTTAATGCCTTCTTTATCTCAATCTTTAACACTCAGATCAGTTATCCTCAAGGAACTAGGCCCCCTGAACTGCAAGACACCTGTAAAGAGCAGAAGAACCCCCACACACAATTCAGGAGGAAACAGTCAGTGACCTGCTACTCCACTTGGACACCCACAAGTCTATGGGGCCAGATGGCATCCACCTGAGGGTTCTGAGGGAGCTGACAGAAGTGCTCACCAAGCCACTCTCCATCATCTATCAGCAGTCCTGGTCAACAGGGGAGGTCCCAGACGACTGGAGACTGGCCAATGTGACACCCATCTACAAGAAGGGTTGGATGGAGGATGCGGGGAACTACAGGCCTGTCAGCCTGACCTCGGTATCGGAGAAAGTTATGGAGCAGATCATCTTGAAGGTGATCACACAGCAGGTGTGCGACAACCAGGGGATCAGGCCCAGCCAATATGGGTTCATGAAAGGCAGGTCCTGCCTGACCAACCTGATCTCCTTCTATGACCAGGTGACCCACCTAGTGGATGAGGGAAAGGCTGTGGACGTGGTGCGACTTAGCCTTCAGTAAGGCCTTTGGCCCAGTCTCCCACTGCCTTCTCCTGGAGAAGCTGGCAGCTCATGGCTTAGACAGGTGTAGTCTTCACTGGGTGAAGAACTGGCTGGATGGCCGGGCCCAGAGAGGGGTGGTGAATGGAGTTAAATCCAGCTGGCCACCAGTCATGAGTGCTGTTCCCCAGGGGTCAGTGTTGGCTCTGGTCCTCTTTAATATCTTCATTGATGATCTGGATGAGGGGCTTGAGTGCACCCTCAGCAAATTTGCAGAGGACACCAACTTGGGAGGAAGAGTAGATCTGCTTGAGAGTAGGAAGGCTCTGCAGAGGGATCTGGACAGGCTGGATTGATGGGCTGAGGCCAACCATATGAGATTTAATAAAGCCAAGGGCTGGGTCCTTCACTTTGGTCACAACAACCCCAAGCAGCGCTACAGGCTTGGGGCAGAGTGGCTGGAGAACTGTGTGGCAGAAAAGGATCTGGGGGTGTTGGTTGACAGCTGGCTGAACATGAGCCAGTAGTGTGCCCAGGTGGTCAAGAAGGCCAACCGCATCCTGGATGGTGTCAGGAACAATGTAGCCAGCAGGAGCGGGAAAGTGATCATCCCCCTGTACTTGGCACTTGTGAGGTTGCACCTTGAATATTGTGTTCAGTTTGGGGACCCTCACTACAAGAAAGACATGGAAGCACTGGGGTGTGTCCAAAGGAGGGCAACAAAGCTGACGAAGGGGCTGGAGCACAGACCTTATGAGGAGCAGCTGAGGGAGCTGGGGTTATTTAATCTGGAGAAGAGGAGGCTCAGGGGAGACCTTATTGCTCTCTACAAGTACCTGAAAGGAGGTTGGGAGTGAGGCAGAGATCGATCTCTTCTCCAGAGTAACTACTGATAGGACATGAGGCCTCAAGTTGCGCCAGGGGAGGTTCAGGTTAGACGTTAGGAAGAATTTCTATATGGAAAGAATAGTCAAGCATTGGAACAGGCTGCCCAAGGACGTGGTGGAGTCCCTGGCATTGTTCGAGAAACATGTAGATGAATCTGAATCAGAATTCTTGCTATCACCCCATATATCTCCATCCCAATCCTGAGGATCTTCCACCAACAGTTTCCTAATCTTGTTCCTTATTTTTACATTCCTGTATTTTCTCATCTAATCAATCCTTATGTTTTTTTGCACTCTTATTGCACCAGTTGCCCTGACAATAGGTGGACTCCCAGAATGGCCTCTGATTTCTTCTTTTCTACTGGCAAGGGAAGATTTGCCACTCCAGTTGTGCTGTGCCCAGTCAGTCCCTTGAATGGAGGGTCCATCTCCATGCCTCCTCATTAGTTTGCGCAAAGACATTTTATGTGTGTTTCTCAGTGAGTCAGGTTGTCAAGGATAGTATTCACACCACCCCAGTCTTAAACTGCCGGGACAGCAAGTTCTTTCACAGTGGGTGGCCCAGATAGCTGATGGATGCCCTGGTCCTCCTTGAGCACAAACTCACACACACAATCACTAAGTTACATGTATGGCTTAGCTCCCCCAATCCTCCTGAGTCCCCATAATCCTGCTGACTACGCCAAATTTTACTGTTTTGCTAACTCATTAAAGGAGAAAGTAAAATAATCCAGAGGGGCAACAACCACTGGGCTTTAGTTAGTTGTTTTTATTCACCAGTGCAAGATCTTTGTGATAATATCATCCACCATTAATTGGCACAACTGTTATAGGGATGGGCTTATGAATTAATAAATAGCAATTATTAATTAGTGCAACTAAATGGAGTACGTTGCTTGTCCCAGAAAAATGCTATAGAGTTTCTTCACCCTTAGTGTACAGGGGGCTCTCAACCTTGCAAGGAGCTACCTTAGCCCAGCATTTCAGGTAAGGGGAAGGGAGGGATCCTCATGGTCCAACCAGAGTAGTTGGTCAGATGTCGTTCCTGATTCCTGCTCAACTTGTCAGCACTAGACCCTGTTCTTTATACCCTTAGGGGAGACATACATGACTGTGCTATGGTCATCCTTAAAAGGGGATCCTTCCAGAACTTTCAGGTGAGATCAATAAGATTATCTACTCTTTGTACCATCAGTGAGATGAGTTTCAGTCCCTTATTGAGTGTTGGGCCAGTATATCAGTTCTTTAGTGAGTTGGGTATTGTTTGCAAATTTTAGTGAAGCTCGACCGCCCTGCCTGGAGAGTACTCAAAGTTTCCCCATCACTTTTCTGACACCTTGACAGAGTTTTGCAATTTGGGCGACAGAGCCCTGGAACAGGCTGCCCAGAGAGGTTGTGGAGTCTCCTTCTCTGGAGATCTTCCAAACCCGCCTAGATGTGACCCTGTGCCACATGCTCTAGGTGTCCCTGCTTGAGCAGGGGGGTTGGACTAGATGATCTCTAGAGGTCCCTTCCGACCTTAATCATTCTGTGTGATTCTGTGTGGTGGTTTTGGTTGTTAACTCTTTACTCACCCATCTACCTTCCTCTCCATTACTCCTTTTTGGATAGGTGCATCTCACACCTTGCAGACATCTTACACTGTTCTCCTGGCCTTGTTAGCAGCACCTATGAGTTGGTTAAAGAGGTGATGTCTGAAGTATGGTTCCTAAAAATCCTACATTAGGCAGTAGTTCAATGACGCCATTATGTGACCTAATGTTGTAGTGATGTCGATAGCCAACAATGTGCCACCACAGAGGCAATGATCACTAGAAATAGCCCGAGCTCTTTCCCAGTGGTCTTCAACAGCCATGACAACAGGTATCTTGTAGCATGCATTCCGCCAAACCTCTTGTACCATCAGAAAGCACCATAAGCAGAGCAGATTGCAGGCCTTCCTTCACAACCTTTTTATCTATTTTCCAGGATTACAAACCTTTTGCTGATTATGAGTGGCTTGCATAATCCCTATGGTCATGTACAAATGACAGAGTGCTTTGCACAGCAGGGAAGAGCTGACCCAGGCAACTGATTGAAATCCTGTTGCTTTCAGGACAACTGCATTTTACCTGATGGTACAGGCTGCCTTGTTTTGCTAATTATTTGCAAGGTTTCATGGTTCAAAACCAGTTATTTTAATCATATCTAAAAAGTATGCTTGGAAGAACTTTTCCTTTTGGATTTTTTTTAATTACCTTTCCCTTTTGTTTCCATTTACCTTTTCCTCCAATGCTATTTGTGCACTAAGCAGTTTCCAGAAATAGAAGGTTCAGGCATATATCTCTAGAAACAGAAAGCAAGTGCTGCGCTATGTTTTTTTGTTTGGTTGGCTTTTGGTTTGTTTGTTTAATGTTCTTTTGAAGTCCATCAGCCTGTCTGGAAATTCAATGCAGAAAGCTACACTGAAAGAGGATTATTGAAAGTGATAATGATCTTGTTTGTTGCTAAGAAAAGAAAATGAAAACTTTTTTGTTGTTGTTATTTGAAATAACTAGGTTGTTTGCTGGAATGTTTTGCTGTTGTTAATAACAAACTGCCATGCAAACTCATAGTAATAATGTACTACAGCAATATGCTGATGAATGCTTGTGAAAGTTTGTCAGAATATGGGTAGCTGGTAAAAAAGATATCATTAAAATGTACTAATGAACATAACTAAGAGATGCTTAAAAATGTATATATGAGATAGGTTAGATGTAGTATAAAAGATATGTTTAAGAGGATAATTCTTTAGAGCTTTCCCCAGGATGGTATTTCTAGATGCTGGGTCACCATACTTTCACCAGACTGTGTACCATGTAGCAGTGCTTGATTTTGGCAATAAAAAGTGTTAATGCTGCCTTTTAATTTTTGTGTAAATTGATCTGCAACTTTTTACAATAGTAATGTTCTGACTAATCAGAAAACAAAGCTAAGAAAGGTAACAAGCATTAAAGCACATAGATGAAAGTCTGCATGCAACAAATTGCTTCCTTTCTGCTCTGGCTCGGAATTTGATGGTATTTAAGTGTGCATTCCATACATTTGAACCTTATCTCACAAATAGCTCCTTCAACCTCGATAGATACCACTGCTTTCAGACAGTTTTCATTTGATGCATCTGAATAGCCCAAATATAAAGCCCAAGCATAGGGAAAGCACAGGACAGGTCTATCATTATGTACAGCTAAAACATGAAAAGGTCCCATTTGGGTTTGGAAGAGTAAGGCTGTCTGGTTTGGGTCAAACTCTTGGTATTCCCAAGGAGAGGAATATGCTTCATGCTGCCTTTCATCCTCAGCTCAGTGCCATGCACAGCTCCCCTACAGCCATAGGCTATGCCTCTACCAGATTTATCAGCAGAGCAGAAGTAAAATGACTGTCTCTAGTTGTAGTGTGTGTAGCCTTGAGACATCGTGTAAAATCCCTACCATGTTGGGTCCAACTTCAGAATAGGGAAGGGAGGAAGAGCGACTAATGGAAGTGTCATATTCACAAAAGCTTTGCCTTGTTTCTGATGAACCATTCTGACACCTAGGGATGTCCAGGGCATTGATCCACCTATATTTCAGCTCTCCTGCTCATACCTTTTTACAATGCCTGTGTGGGAACTGTGAGGCACCAAGTGAGACATTTTGGACTTATTTACTTATTTGCCCATTTTTTACTGCCATTTGTGTGTTTTTACCATCAAGTCCACAAGAGACTGGTTCAATCGGCTCTTTGGCCTTCTCTTCCTGCCATGTTGGCACAAAAGGACCAGACCAAGGCCAAATATATGACTCTGAGTCTCCGTTGCTATTTTTTATCCATTTTTTGGATATTAGCTGATTAGGGTCTAATTGTTTCCACCCCATGAAAACTGGATATAAGAAGATTGTTGTTTTTGCTTGCTTTTTTTTTTTTTTTTTCCTTTCTCTTCACTGTACTCATCATTTGGATTTCTCATTCATTTGAACTCAAGATTGAGATGTGCACAGTGAAACCCATGTCATTATGTCAGCTATCTGAAAACTTGTCTGTTATAAATTAAGAAATAGTGTGACAGTGTGACTTTTTTTCTGCAGTATATACTCATCTTTGCATTAAAAATAATCGTCAAGAATACACATTTTTCCCCATCTTTTTAAAGATGGTTTGTGTGAATTTTGTGGTCTTGAGTGAAGTCCAACAGATGTGACTCGAGCCAATATTAGATTACACTTCAAGTAATGCTGGAAATGTAAACTAGAGTATCCTATGTTCAGTGTTCTGTTCTGCATTTTCTCAGGTAATGCAGAGCAGAAACAACTGAGGGAAAGGAATAGTTAGCAATACAAAAGGGACAAATAATTTAGGGCACATATGATGCTTGCTTATGTCAAAATCATTGGCCTAAAACTCAGCTTGTGAAATTGGATGCATCATTTTCAACTAGAAAGACTGTCTGCCTTCTTATTGAATTCTTGCCACTAAAATAAAAAAAAAGAGATATGGGGTAGAATAATGCAGTAGTCTTTGTTGTTTGCATCCTCTTCCAAATATAGCTAATTTAAGCTGATGCTCTACTTATTTTGCCTCCCAGTGCTCCTTTCACCTTCCAGCCCATTATCACAATGGCCTTGCAAACCATGACAAAGCAAAGCCAAGCAAATAAATTAGCTCTGTGATTTATTAGAGTGCTATTTTCATTATTGGTATTTTTAACCGCCTTTTCACAGAATAAAGGGCCTTAGTAGAGCAAGTCATAGCTGCAGCCATTTCAAAGCCCTTTTCTTTGACAGAATAGCTCAAAGGAGTTTTCTGTAAACATTTACTGTGTGCATTACCCTGTCAGTAGACAAAAGTTTATCCCAAAATATTTTCCTGTTAGTCACAAAAATTAGTTTTTTACAAGAACATTCTTCACCCACTTCTGCCAAATGCCCCCAGTGAAGAACCTTACATAATTCAGTGCGGGAGGTGAGGTTTTTGGCTTTGCTTTTTGTCTGGATGTATATGAATTTTAAAGAGATGTCAACAGAAGTGTGTAGTCAGGATCCTATTAAGTGCAATGAGACTTCTGCATACTAGGGAAAGGGGGTTGTTGGATAGAAAAAAATGCTTCAGACGTGGTAGGATTTCAGAGTCTAGCTCTCAAAAACCTCAGCCTCATGTACGGAAGAGGAAAACATGCAATAAAGGTGAATCAGTAGATGAAATAATAGAAAATCAAAACTCTTCTGTCTGTAGCCATATGGAAGATAAAAAATGTAGTGATAATGTTAAAATAATCTTTCACTCTGATGCTGCAGTAAAGGGCATTCTGCCCCTAACAGGCAGTGCAAGAAGTTGAAGAAAATCAGAGATGACCATGAGTCTGAGGGATGAAATAGAAAATTCATGAAGAAAAAAAAAATCATGAAGAAAAAAAACATAAAAACTGTCCTATTTGGTGACTTCAAAGTGTAGGCTAGAATAGTGGACATCTTATTTTCTACAGCTACAGTTTCTGCTGAAATTGTCTGAATTATGTAGTTTTAAATGACAGTAGCATGTCACCAAATGGATTTGTACTGATGTCAATTAATTTCAGAATAGACTTTTCTCTGCATTCATTAACTTTACTGCTTAGATCACTCAAACCCAGTAACATAATTTCCCCATACCCATGCAACCTGTTTTAATTAGACTTCATTTTAAAATGATATATTCTCACTCTCTGTGTATATATGTGTTTGTGTATGTGTATATGTATGTGCATGTATATATATATATGTAAAGCTTGTAAAATGAGGGAGTTAGTTTGTTTAGATAACAATACCTTTAAAAAACTTTATAGTGACTGAAATCAGATAGCTATTTATTATCTCCAAAGTAAGACACGACAGTATAGCCAGGTAGTAAATAGCACATATTATGTTCAAAATACTATATACCCCCCCCTTTTTATCTTCATTGGCAATCTGACAGTTCCCCACCTCCATTTCAAAATTCAAGGGGAAATGAAGCATTTAAATTGAGGGATTTGGCCAAAATTCCCACTGCCTTGTTCAGTCAGTGAACGCATACTGCTCCTTGATAGTTTGTGAATGGCAGCTACAGTGACCAGTGAATCTGTGCTGATTACTGGTTACATAGCATTGCTTCCTGTAATTTGAGTACTAGGCATTTATGTATTCAATTTCCCCAGTCCAGTCAATCATAAGGTCACATTGCTCTGTGATGGAATTTATAAATCCTTTATATGAAAGAGCATGAGCAGGGGGGAATAAGATGTGCAGGGAGATATGCTTGAATCAAAACCAGTAAACAGTAAAAAAAAAAAAAAAAAAGGAATCTCTTTGCAAGAGTTCTCTTAGAAAGCCATTAAGTTGCTAAAGTGCTACTTATTAATCACCACTTGGCAACGCTTTTAGAAACACTTTTTTTTTCTGTTTATACAAAAAGGGACAATTATATCTTTAGATGTAAAAGAAAGAAAACAATCTTTTTCTGTTCTAAGGAAAATATTAAAGAGGAGTCACTACTATATGGTGGAACAAACCCATCCTTGGCTCACTTGCTTCTGAGTTAGTGCTAAAGAAGAAACCCAAGCAAAGGGAAAGAGCTGAAGTAATAGTTTCTAAAATATCAAAGGGGAATGAACCAACTTTCCTTACTTCCATGTATCATGAATGTTTTAGTTGTTGTTGCTATTATTGTTTTATAATTCTATTATGATTATGTCCAGGGTTCCGAGTGTGACAGGTGACTCATTTTACTACACAGAAGATAAAATTCAAGAAATTTCATTCTGTGTTGAGATAAGGACTTTGCAGCAACAGAGATATTTTAAAAAATATTATGCCAGTTATCACATTGGATGGCAGTTGCCTTTCATCTGCAAAATTTTCTGATGATCTCTTTTTACCTATTACAAGAAGTAAGTGACAGTCAAGCTCCTCTTATTGCCTTTTTGTACCCTGAGTATTTCCCCATCACACTTCTCTCCAGCCGAGCAGAGAGCTGAGATTCAAGCTCATGCATGCCCAGTCCCACAAACCTCACCTTATGACTGTGGCCCACTGGACCATGAGTTTCTGATGCTCCTGCTAATTTTGAATAGTCTGTTAGTAACACCATCCTGAGGGGAATGGTCTCCCTTGGAGAGGTTTCTGAGATGATACTCTGGGAATTGATACTCTTGTTTCAGCACCAAACTCTGCAATCAAAGGTGTTTGTTTTGCGGGGGAAGGGGAGGGGGAAGAACAGAAAGAACCAGACACCAATAGAAAGAACAATCTTATTTCACTATTAAGGCAATACAGAATGATACATTCAACAAAACATTAAGCTTATTATGCACTCATTTTTAGCAATAGACAAAATAAGCAAGGTAATGCACCTAATCATTAGTATACAAGAAAGAGAATAGTGATTAAGAAAAAGATATATCACCAATTGCCTAAATACATTACCATTATCCAGATCCACAATGGCCCAGGCCTCAGATGAGAGGGTTCCCTTCAAGGTCAAAAACACTTGCACGAGAGCCTGCAAAAGCTACAACTTAATAAGCCTATGTGCAGGTTAGCAGAAACAGTCCAGCAGGCCTATGTGCAAGTTAGCATGAGCGGTTCTACAGGCGAGTTTTGTGTACTTCTACAAAGGCAGTGCCGTATTCATCTGTAAGTCAATCCCGACTTACGCCTGTTGTTCAGGCCCTAGCAGTTCAGGTGTTGCACCTCTTACAGACCATTCTTGGCTCTCGTGACTTACCATGCCAGATAGCAAACTATAAATAGTTAGCTCCATTGATCACTGATGGGGGTATTTGAGCCCTTCTGACTCTTAAGGCAGAAGGCTGCAGATATGGGTGACCTGAAAAAATGATCTTCTGTTTTCTTCTAGAATCAGAAAATAGTATTTGTGGTAACTGGTAATTCCAGGCCTCATCCTGTTCAAGGAAGGGAAGCCAAAGAGTGACTGCTCAGTTCTGAGGATGTGAATTTCTGTCCATTTCTAAGTATCCAGATCTGTTACTAATTTACAACATATTCTTTCTGCAGTAAAAGATGACCACAGACAATCAAACTTGCACTTTCAGTTCTGATTTCCAGCAGAGAAAGGAAATGATAGCTAATCCCTTGCTTCATCTGGGATAAGCAGGAGCATGGGAACTGTCTCATTGACAAAGACAGTATTCTGTCTCCAACCGTGGATCTGTGATCATGCCTGTGTCATCACAAATTATGAAAATGTTGATGTTTCTCTTGCATCTGCTTCTGCCTTAGCAAGCTGGTGATTCATTGTTCAAATGAACATGATGACATCATAGGACAATAAATTATATTTGATGCTTAAACACTGCATCTTAAGTTTGCATCAGTCACCATTCTCTTCCTGATAGTAATATGACTTAGCCATGGCAAACTGAGTCTTCACTGAGATCCTGGAGGTATCAGTAGAGGTCTTTTGCCAGACATACATTGAATAATGCTTGCAGTTCCCTTACTTTCTTTTCAGCAAATACTATATTTAGAAGCTAGATGCAATGCTACTTAAAACTCTTTTGCTGGGAAAGATAATCTGGACTCTTGATTTTTTAAAGTAAATAATGCCTCTTGCTTCCCCCTTACACATTCTTCTGAAGAAACCTTTTGCAGCCTAGATATCCCCCACTCTTTCTCTAAATATTGATAAATGTGTATGTGTCTTTGTTTCTGTGCATATGCATAAACTAAATTGTGACTTTCTCCTTTTTATGCTTCACTTAATAGATTTGTAGTAAAAAAGTTCTCTCCTTTAAAGAACTCTTTGCTACCGCCTACACATTACATAGAATTTATCAAAGTTTCCTCCATGAAGGCTAATAGATTTTAGAGGAAAAGTGTGAAATTGGTCACAGATTACTTGAGTTTACTCTTGACCACAGATTTGCAGGTGAACCTGGGGAGGTTGAGAAATCATTAATTGATCTTACCCAGACAGCTGAAGAGGCTTGGTGCTGTGTTTGGTTACATAGAGTTTTCTTACTGAGTACTGGTACTACAGAGGTAACTTCATTTCTTGAAAACCTATCTAACAATTTTCATGCATTACATGTTGCTGAATTTTAGATAGGGTGCATCCCACCCGGGCCCACAGATTTATGGGTGTCCGACTTGCCTAAATAATGTCTAGCCCAATCCTCTTCATCAGGGAAAAGTCTTCCTCTCTCCCGATTTTCTCTCTTGTCTCCAGGCTCTGTAGTTCATGGGGACTAGCCTTAGTAGTAAAGACTGAAGCAAAGAAGGCATTTAGTAAGTCTGCCTTCTCTGTATCCTCCATCACCAAGACACCCACTCCATTCAGCAGCGGACCCAGGTTTGCCCTAGCCTTCCTCTCGCTGCTGATGTATTTGTAGAAGCCCTTCCTTTTGTCTCTGACATCTCTTGTTAACTGTAATTCCAAATGGGCCTTGGCCTTCCTTGTTTCATCCCTGCATTCTCTGACAATGTTCCTATATTGTTCCCATGTGGTCTGTCCCTTCTTCCACATTACGTATGCTTTCTTCTTCTGTCTAAGTTTAAGAGGAGCATCTCCAGCAGGTCGAGGGAGGTGATCTTACACCTCTACTCAGCCCTGGTAAGGCCACATCTGGAGTACTGTGTCCAGTTCTGGGCCCCACAGTACAAGAGGGATGTGGAGCTGCTGGAGAGAGTCCAGCGCAGGGCCACGAGGATGATCAGGGGCCTGGAACATTTTTTTTTCACAGTCATTCAAAAATTATTTTCTCCTCTCTGAATGGGGGGAGTCAAAATGTCAACATGAATACTGAAAAATAAAAATCCACTTTTTAACTTTGGAACACACTCACTGAAGCATTCTCTTAGTGCAATGTAAAATAGTACCATCTTTCAGTATTTTTGTTTAGATGTTTCTCCCATGCTGTATATCAGATTAACTTTTCACAGTAAATTATTTATATGTAATATATAGTACCTTATAGAAGTCAAACAAAATGGCATTAATGAAGCAAAGAGTTTGGCTTCTTCCAGTTAGCCTTTTAATATTTATTGACAATTTCTAGAAAAAAAAAAAAACACCAGTGAGTTTTGAGAAGACTACCTTTTCAGACAAAACAAACAAACAAAGGTGCATCTGGAAGGTTTCCAGATACTTCATGGATAATGTTAGTAATAAGTATACACTCTTCTTCTAAGACAGTTCTCCAAGAAAATTTAGGTCTTAGCATCAGAGAGCAGTGAGGGATGGTCGCACTGTAGGGAAGGGGTGCCAGGAGCTGTTCTTTCTTTCTCCCTGGGAGAGAAAGATGTTTCCACATATGAAAGCTGATTTACACCATACTGCCAGCCTGAATATTTGATCACAGGAGGAAATCCTTCTGATGTGCAGCCAGGATATAACATATTTGTTATGGTACAAATACAGGATAACACAAATCACAGAATCACAGAATGGTTGAGGTTGGAAGGGACCTCTAGAGATCATCTAGTCCAACCCCCCTGCTCAAGCTAGAGTACGTGGCACAGAGTCGCATCCAGGTAGGTTTTGAAGATCTCCAGAGAAGGAGACTCCACAGCCTCTCTGGGCAGCCTGTTCCAGGGCTCTGTCACCCTCATAGTAAAGAAGTTCTTCCTCACGTGGAGGTGGAACTTCCTGCGTTTCAATTTGTACCCATTGCCCCATGTTCTGTCGCTGGACACCACACCACCAACACCAAGAAGAGTTTGACCCCATCCTCTTTATATTCTTCTCTCAGGTATTAGTAGATGTGGATCAGATCCCTTCTCAGTCTTCTCCAGACTAAACAGGCCCAGCTCGCTCAGTCTTTCCTCATACGATAGATGCTCCAGTCCCTTAATCATCTTCGTGTCACTCTCTGCTGGACCCTCTCTAGAAGCTCCACCTCCCTCTTGTACTAGGAAGCCCAGAACTTCACCCAATACTTCAGGTGTGGCCTCACCAGAGCTGAGTAGAGGGGCAGGATCACCTCCCTCGACCTGCTGGCAACACTCCTCCTGATGCAGCCAGGATCCCATTGGACTTCTTGGCCATGAAGGCACATTGCTGATTCATGGTCAACCTGTTGTCAACCAGGACTCCCAAATCCCTCTCTGCGGAGCTGCTTTCCAGCAGATCAACACCTAATCTATCCTGGTGCCTGGGGTTATTCCTCCCCAGGTGCAGGACCTTGCACTTGTCCTTTTTGAACCTCATGAGGTTCCTCTCTGCCCAACTCTCCAACCTGTCCAGGTCTCTCTGAACGCCACTCCACCCAGTTTGGTGTCATCTGCAAACTTGCTCAGGGTGCCCTCTGTCCCCTCATCCAAGTCATTGATGAACATGTTGAACAGCCCTGGGCCCAGTACTGACCCCTGGGGGACACCACTGGCCACAGGCCTCCAACTAGACTCCGCCCCATTTCTCACCACCCTCTGAGCTCTGCCATCCAGCCAGTTCTCCATCCGCCCCTCAGTGAAAGCAGAGACTTCTTCCTAATGCCTGGGAGCACACCGACAACGGGACTGCATTACTTCATCGCTTCTGGCTCCTGAAAACCACTGCATTAACTGATTCACAAGTTCTTGCCTAAGATGGCCAGCAGTCTTTTATCTATAACTAGGTTGTCTATTATCATCTACCTCATACCGTGTATCATCGCATAGCAGTGTCATCACTGAATAGCCTGTGGAATCTTATTTTAAATTGATTGCAAGCTTTTCAAATAAATACATTCCACATAGTTTATTAGGTTTTCATCCTAACAATAAGAATACAAATGGACACATCTTAAATATCTAAAAAAGTGACTAATATGATTAATAGGATTTTCCTTAAAGCTCTTTTCTCCATTTGTTGTAGCTGGCCAGCCATTAGTGGTCTCATAGGTGTATGGGAAATCATAGCAGGCTCTCCTGACTGCTTCCAGTTACTCCAGGTACTCCACAGCAGCAAACAAACAAAATTAAATTATATATGACAACTCTTGATATTAAGGTAGTGTTTATTCTGAATGTAAAGGCAGAAAAACAAGTTATAAGATGGGATGAATAATATCCTTGCATTAAAGAAAAGACAGCTTGATTTATTTACAGTGAATCCTGAATTATAGATGTCATCTGGTTGGAATATTATCTATAATTGAGATGCAGGATCAGCTCAAGTCTGGAAGGAGTTGTTAGATCAGGTGCAGTACTAATCCAGAAATAGTACATCAGTTTTTGTGCACTAACCAGAATCTGTGCCAATCATAAACTGGCTTCATGAAGAGACATACTGTATGTCTCCACTCTTCTCATGAAGAGGAGCACTTCTCATATTTGCAGACATTCTCTGCTTCCTCATCGAGCATTGTGGGTCTAGCTTAGACCATTAGCTCTGAGCACTATGAACCCCTGTTAGTTCACTGTCTGGAAGGGCTTAAAAGGTTAAGTACAAATGCACAGATGCAGACTAGCCCAACATTGCATCTAAGCTATTAAGAGGTCCTGGGCTATAGTGCAAAGATACTGACTGGCCCTGTAAGAAATAGTCTGTATCCATTAAAGCCAGAATAAAACTGAAGCTGCATCCAAGTTGACTCTTGCAGTCTCTCTCATGTCTTCTCTGTTCTTTCCAGTCCCTGAGATTAGAGATAGTCTAATGACCAAAGGCACCACATGAGAACCCCCTCCCCCCAAACTAATAAAAGGTGCTCTAGAACCTGGAATTTGGGAGAAAAACCTGCAGAAAGGCAAGGGAAATGCAGCTATTATATGCACGATTCTGATACTTAAATTGTTATAATTACATACAAAATAATGAATATCTCATTACATTTAGTGTACATGGATGAAGAAAAAAAATTGATGGCCCTGCATTTTCTAATTATAATTCTTCATATAGGAAATAATATTGCTGCTGACATTTTCTAGTCAAAGCAGTAAATCACTGTATATCTGAAACAGTCATAATTGATAGATTCCCACTGAATTAGTTGATCATTAATTTGTTGTGTGTTTTCCCTGGTTTATTTCTGTGGAATTGAATTCAGTTTTCCCTAGAGATTGCCACTACTCTTTTCACTTTAAATCCAGATGTGTGTACATGGAATCCTGATGATTCACATAAAGAGATGGTATTTTTAATATCCGAAGTATCTTCAGGCCTGATTTGTATGTACAACAGGGGTCTTTTTGCTGCTTCTTGTGTAACAGAAATAGGCCAAAGCATATGAGAATATGTTCCTTTCATTTTGAAGCTTGTGATCCGGCTCATTTTTTTTCTGACTCTAATACAGGATGTTGCTTTTTGTGTCACAACATTGTTTTCAGACTATTGGCTTTTCATTTGCTCTAATGTTGTTTACTAATGTTATGCTAACACTGAATTACTGTTTCCTTCAAGATTGAAATGAAGTAATGATGGGTGAGTAAAGAGTTAATGATGACCCTGCTGAATTGCACTCTGACAGTGTGGCAAAGACCTGATAAGGGAAAGAATGAGTGCTGTCCCCAGCAGCAAGATAGGGAAGGGGGAAATTCTGTGGAGGCAGGGTGGTCTCACTTTGCTAAAGACTGCAACAGTACCAAACTGGACACGCTTGCAAACACTGAGAAGGGACCAAGACCCACTATGATGATTAAGATGACAGTGCAAAAAAAAAGCAGATGCTCTTATCGATCTCACCTGAAGATTTTGGAAAAAGCATCTTGTAAGAAAGACCATAGCAGAGTCACGTACTCCTTCCCTAAGGGTATAAACGACAGAGTCTAGCAGTGATGAGTTGAGCAGGGATCAGGAATGACACCTGACCAACTCCTCCGACTGGACCGTTATGTGAGTATCCCTCCCCTTTCCTTACCTGGGATGCTGGACTAAGGTGACTCCTCGCAAGGTTGAGTGTCCCCTGTACACTCAGGGTGTAGAAATGCTAGCATATATTTTTCATTCCTTGCAAGGTTGAGAGTCCCCTGTATACTCAGGGTATATATGCTATAGCAACTTTTAAAATTTTTATTTCATTTTATTTTAGCTTTTTATTTTATTTTTATTTCTTTTTCTTGGAACAAGCAGTGTACTCCATTTAGTTGTGCTAACTGCTGATTCCTGCTTACTAACTGATCAACCAATTCCTATAACAATTGCACTAGTTAATGGTGGATGTTGTTACCACAAAGATCTTGTGCTGGTGAATAAAAGCAACTAAAGCCCAGTGGTGGTTGCCCCTCTGGATTATTTTACTGTCTCCTTTAACAACAGATAGCACAAGTAGATAATAAATAACTCCTAAATAGCATGTGTTTTTGTTCACATCATGAATGAATTCAGTGAACTGTACAGAAATTTTTATATTCCTTAGACAAAATGAGTCACTTTTGCATTCTTCTCTTTGAATGGACAGAGCCCCATCTTACTGCCACTAATAGTTTCTATCATGGAGACCCTTCATTTTTAGCCATAGGTATGATAAAGTGTCAAGAATTTGAAATCTGGACCTTGAGTGAGACTGTCTATGGTGTTACATATTTTGTGGTTAAATATTTTTGCGAATTTAACATTCAGTTGGACAACAAAGCATCAGTCTCATTTACAGCCTCCCCCACTACTGATGTTTTTTAAAAAAAACACTTAGCATCAGCTTATTCTTACCTCCACAGTAAGAAGCAGTAACACTTTCATCTGAAGCAGAATTCCCCTGGTACGAACTACTTCTGCAAAAGTACTGCAAATTTCTCTATGTCTGTAAGGCACAAACTCATCTACAAATTCTATTTATAATATGAAATAAAGATTTTTTTTTTTCAATATGGTAGCTTAACTGAAGAAATGCCTATTTCAAAATACCTATTTGCATTTTCTGTTAACAATCTATTCTCTGTAGCAATGGAAGTTGGGAAGAGCTGTGCCACCAAAACACATTTCAAGAATCAGTTTTTAATTCTGCCTTTTCTTCGTACCACGTAGGCAATGCCAATAAGAAATGGATCTACACTACATCAATTACCAAAACTTGCATTGTTACAGAGACAGACCAAAAGTAGAGACATTTTTTATTGTTATGAAATATGAGGATTTTGAACCTTGGCAGGTATATTTATTTATAAGTGGGTTTTGTCCACCTTGCAAGAAGGAAAGATAGACAGATAGACAGTGTTTCTCAAAAGAATGTAATGCTCAGACCCTTACATTAGGGTAACTGCTGAGCTGTTAAAGGGAAGGAGGAAGGGAGCTTTACCTCCCACCAGCACTGGCCACCACTATACTGTGGCAGGTGTTGTACAACATGACCACGCCTGAATGAGACTTGACAGCTGTCAGCTCATTCCTGGGCCGTCTGAGGCTGCTGGTGTCACTTGTTGGCTACGTGTTTCCCCGACATAAGATGAGGAAAGCGTTTCGTCCCTGGACAGTTGTTAGCAAAGGACACTTGCCACCTCTGGGCTGTGTGGGGTCATCCATGGTGGGAATCCCCTGCCCCACAGGGAGCTGTGGAGGTCTTGGGAGAGGGACTACTTTCAGCTCTGGGTCTTCCCAGGGATGGACATGCAGAGCCAGCTCTGTGCCTGGAGTTCCTGCAAGACTAGAAAGGACAGGTGTTTTTGACTGAATATATATTTTTGAGTGAAATATAAGAGGAAGGGGAGATGTTGCATTAAAGTGGGCCCTTGTGTCTCTCCAAAGGTCACCTGCTCCCAAAGGTCACACTCCCATCAAATCACACCAGCGAAATAAGCCTGAAAAGGGCCTAGGACAACCCCTCATTTGAGATGCTTCCATCTCCCAGCCTATGAGCGGGACAGAGTGGCCATGGAGCCACTGGAGCAAGCCGGGGGCCGGCGCCGAAGTCCCAGGGAGACCCGCGCCACGGAGAAGCTGCTGCTTCCTCGGTGCAGGCACAGGCGATGCTGGGGCTGGCGGCGGGTGAAAGGCGGACGGGTGAGGGGGCAGGGTCTGCGTCCGCCGCGGCAGAGGGTGCGTGCGCGCCAACACCCGTGTGATAAACAGGAATGTAATCCGT
>VWPW01032071.1:572-17422 GCA_013389825.1 Crypturellus undulatus
TTTTTTTTTTTAAAGGTGACTGAGCATTGAAATTCACTTGGAGAATAGTGAATTTTACAATCTGATGTTAATAACCCATTTGTCTGAAATGTCCAAGCGCTAGCCCTGCCGCCAGACTGGGCATAAGGCAAAGCCCCAGGAATGCCTCTTGCCGAAGGCGCGCAGAGTTCTTGAGAAACGGTGTCCTATAGAGTAGACCAACTGTTGTGTTTACTGCATGCGACTGTGGTATTTGTTAGAAGGCTGGGAGGTTGGGTTTTGTTGGGTGGCTTTTCTTTTCCCCTGTATTTTATTGTTACAGAGAGTATTGCACTGCATTGACATTTTTATGCATGTAGTAACTGCACGCCTATCGGACACATCACACTTATCACTTCATTATTTGTTTTGGGAGTGATAAAATACAGATTTTTTTTCATGTACTGCTTCCACTACGATACCATTTATCATGTGAGTAACTAACTAAACTAAACATACTTCTGAGAAAACTGTATACAGGGTCACAGGTACAAACTTACTGAATAAATATCTCTTGCAAAACAATTTCTAATCTACAATTTAGCTTTTTTTTGCTATTTTTTCAGCAATTTTAATAATTCAAGGTTAGGTTTGATCTAATCTAAGACTTTTTTTTTTCCCCCTTGAAGAAATGAAATATTCCACCTGTTGACCTCAGTTTCTTTGCATTCATTGTTTGATTTAAGGTGTTATTTCCATATGCTAAAGGCTGTATGTGGCTCTTACAATCCAAGACAATTACAGACTTATTTAGCCTAGTCAAGTATATTTTTGGCATTCATTACTCCATCTCTTTCTGACAAAAAGAAAAAAATATATTAAAAAATCTTCCCGTGCATCCATTGCATCGACTTTGTCAGTGGTCGAGACGCATCGTCTTACGCGTAGCTGCCAGCAGAATCTGCCTGGGCTGGAGGTGGTTTCTCGTGGATGGAAGTTGGAGTTTGCAGGAGTTCTCGGTTGTCAGCAGGTGTGTTTGAGAGAGGAGCACGTTGCGGGACGGGCTGCCCGGTCCTGACCGCGTCGAGACCCGCGTGTGCCCTGGGTGTGCAATAAACCACACGTTTATAAATTGTAATTGCTTCTGCAAGTAAAACCTTTCCCAGTGCTAACTGCACAGGTTTGGGCAGATGTAGCCTATCTAGACCCACCCGGTGCTGGCTGCCACACAGGGAAGTGTTCAGCGCTACTGAATTAAAGTGAGAAGTTTTCAGATACATTGGAGGGAATAATCATATGGATAATTTTTGCAAAAGCTTAGCAGAGGAGAAGGTTCTTGCTGAACTTGGGGAAAAAAAAATCCCTGCAATGAAAACTTTTTTTTTGTACAAAGTCTAAAAAGGAACGTTAGTATCTAGCATACTTAGATTTTAAATGTATTGATATATCACAAATTAAACGATGCCCCTAGGAATGGAAAAAAAAAAAATGACCAGCTGTAACAAAGGGGACTGTCTGTTGTTAGGATTCAGTTATTGGAAATCTATACAGTCGCAGTCTAAACCTTGAGGGCAAAAAATGCCTATTTTTATAAGGTTTATATCACGGAGTAGTTGCAGCAAATAGTATACATGGAGCTTCCTTACCCTCTGCTAGCTGCTCCGGGTAGCATTCCTGAAAGACTGATACATAAACCTACACGTGTATCACTTAAAATCATGTTTCCTTTTTCATCTTCTTCCCAGATACTTGATAGTTTCTTTTATTTTTGTGAAATTTCCTCTCTTCATGGATTTTTACCTTCTTGCAGTAACTAGGTCTGAAGAGAATGTACATTCCTATTACTCTGCCCTCGCTTTTTATTGCAACTCAGATGCATTATGTATTTTCACATAGACTATGTAATAATATTTGCTTCTGCCTTTTGGAGTGATATGTGAAACAATATATTCAAGTCACACATTCAAGTATATAACCAAATGACACAAAAATTCCTATATGTATTTTAAATAGTAACACTATTGTTTTTGGTGAGTCGAGTATTGTCTGTGATGTTGTGCTCCCGAGTGTTTCAGGGTTGAACATGGCAAGCTAAACAGTCAAGACACCAGTTCTCACAGCACATGCCCAGGTTAACACATAAAACAAGTGTGTAAGTACAGAAAGCTAGAATAAAACCACCAAGAATTCATTCAATGTAAAATGCACAAGGGGGAAAACTATGTTCTTGCCCTCTAACATAGCATGTGCGTTTGGCACACTTGTATCATTAGATTTTAAATTTGGCCTTAAATTAACACAGAAATTAGTTTTTATTAGAATTTTCTTTTTCAAATGTTAAGGTTAATTATTTTATCTTGGATTCGAGTTGGAAAGTTATTTTCCTGAGAGACACATGGTAAGAGCTTACACAACTGAGTCATGTGAACGTGGAATGCTTTCCTTTAAAGGGTGGCTAATAGTGATTGCTTTTCTAATCAACTGCACTCAATTTTGTTGCAAGCTCTGGTAAGTATCCATGGGTCTCTCTCTTCCTATGTCCACGTAGATACACACCTGCTTTGTATTTTTCCAGTAGAAATACAAATAATAAAGACAAAAGGAAGGTCAGTAAGATCCCAGCACGGCCAAGAAATCCCGATTTCCGATGGACAGCCATCGTTGCCCCTGTGCTTTTGAACGTTTGAAGAAGTGTGTTGAGCTGTCTCTTGCAAGTTCGAATTTTCTGTCTATCAAACTGCTTCAGTCGTAACATTTTCAATTTCATTTTGTATTCATTTAGAAATGCTTTCCATATGCATATACACACAAGCATGTATACAGTAAGTGTGTATATGAACATATGTTTCGGTGTATATATATATATATTAAGTGTTTGTGGAGACAGTGCATGGAATGTTTTCTTTAATGTCCTAGATGGATGGGTTTTTATTTATTTAAGGAGCAACATGCCTTTTAAATATATCCCCCTGCTCTCCCCAACCTCATAGGTTTATTTAATGAAGCTAAAAATATCACTTGAACAGAAGTTTTCTTGTCTTCTATATTTATTTTGTATGGAAAAGGGCTCAGTAAAGGTGATTCTGGGATTTTGTATCAGTATTTGGGTTGTCGTAGACCATGTGTTGCCTCAGTGTCTGCTGGTTTTTAGGAGGAGGGGAGCGCACCTCCTGAAATAAAGAAGCTCTAAGGCTACTTTTCCAGCTATCCCGTGAATGGAAGCAAAGTTTCTCGAGTTGCCCGTTATATTAAATGCATATGCGAGTGCCCAGGCACAGATTTTAGGTGTACGAGCAGTGGAATTTCAGGAGCGCTGCTCTCACGTTTTATATAACGCGTCCGTACAAATGTGAGGAACGTCAGGGACCAGAAGTGCATCCGCTCCTCGGATACAGGAGGTCATCTTCCCCAAATGGATGAAACTAGGTGCTTTTTTATTATTATTACTAGTTTTTTTTGTAAACGGCTAATATGAAGGAAGCTTGTACTGAGTCTTTTGCCCACTGATTTTATATACTGTTAGTGAAGGCAGGTTTTATTGAAGGGCAGGGGATGTTTTTCCTTTTAACTGGGCAAAAAAATGAGGTGTTATTATATTTCATNTGCTCTCACATTTTATATAACGCGTCCATACTAATGTGGGGAACGTCAGGGACCAGAAGTGCCTGGATGCTCCTCGGATACAGGAGGCCATCTTCCCCAAATGGATGAAACTAGGTGCTTTTTTATTATTATTACTATTTTTTTTGTAAACGGCTAATATGAAGGAAGCTTGTACTGAGTCTTTTGCCCACTGACTTTATATACTGTTAGTGAAGGCAGGTTTTATTGAAGGGCAGGGGATGTTTTTCCTTTTAACTGGGCAAAAAAATGAGGTGTTATTATATTTCATATTATAAAATATATTTTTGCAGAAAGCATGATCCCTTTCTCCCTCTTTCTTTTTTTTTTTAACAAAAGAACTTGTTTCAATTTATTATAAATGTCTAACCATACAATTATCAATGCAGCATCCCATAACTAATGCTGACCCGCTCTCCCAGAAAAGATGTTCATTGTGCATTTGAAAGGTTGAAAAGGTTTTTGTGGTTTAAATGTTGTTACATATTTTACAGCATTAGGATCTATGGAATATTTTGACAACTGCAACAGTTCAATGAAGTTGGTAATTTCTTCTTTTAATTATTTTTCATTGAACAGATTTGGAGTTAAATTTTTAAGGCTTATGTTCTGGTGTATTATACAGGAACATTTTGATGAAATGTATCTTTTTTTTTTTTTTAAATCGTATTTATTGTTACAAACTATCTAGCTAGAGATTATTGACTTTAAGCATAAGGTAACCACTGGCGCATAATTTTGATGAAACAGTGTGGTGTTCCTTTCAGCTAGTGCTGTACGTGTATGACTGCACATCCTCTGGTAGCTGAGCTGATGCATGGGCTTCACAGATTATCCGCACACCCTAATCCACATTTGAGTGGGAAATGAGACTGGCTTTACGCAATTTCATTAAGTAAAATCCTGGTTGATTTAAAAGCTTCAGTGTTCTCCACTTCCTTCCCTGCTCCCCGTACTAAGCGTAGTGCAAGTAGTGCTTGGAATCGCTTGAAATACATTAAACAAGGTTTTATTAACTGAGTAGAGCCTCCTTAATACTAAAATTATTGATAAAATCACCCCCACCAGATGTATTGTTTCTGTCAGTTTGTGATGCCATTGGCTTTAAGAACTTCTTCAGAAGCAAAAAACCCACCAAACCACCCTACCACAGAACACGCACTGTTTAATAATATTATTATTCATCGTTATTTATCTCCCTGCCCCACTTTTCACTTCTTGCTGTAGGAATTTGTGAATGGTCAGCTGTCAGAAACTGTTGAAGAATCAGCTGTCAGAAACTGTTGAAGAATCAATACATCTTTAACTGGCAGTTACTAAATTGGAACTTACTTTGAAAAGAAACAAACCCCCAAATCCCCCTCTCCCGCCAAACACTGAAACAACCAGCCCTAAGAGTAAAATTTCAGTAGTATTTTTATTAAATCAAATTTTAAGTTTTTGCTTTACTTATATTGTTAGTAAAATAATGAAATTCTGCATTTTATAAGATTATTTTTCCAACTATTTAATTTTTAATAGATAGCATAATTAGATAATAAATCGGATATTTTTGATTCAGTGCAATTATTTTCATAGTAAGGGGTAACACTTTATTTTAAGTCTTTGTTCCAAATTTTTACGCTTACCATGTAAAAAAAAAATTAAACTCAGCAGCCTGAATTTTATATGCTCAGCTCTGGTAAAATAAGACTACCTTTGAGTAACTAATCTATAAGAAAAAGTTAGTGTTTTCATTGCATTTACAGTGATAATAATTGTGTTTATATTTTTTTTTTGCCTTAACTACTGTATTTACTTTCAATAAATACATAAAGTTGAATAGAGAGCACTTAAAATAAAGCATACCTTTTTTTAGTTTAAATTCATTTACAACGTACGGCTGTTTGATAAGACATGTTTTAGGCTTATTTTATTTAAATAATAATTAAAGTTTTTACTTATCTAACACTTTAATTTTGTCATTAATATGTGAAATAATTGTAGTACCTTTATATTTAAGTAGCCTCATTCTGTAGCTATATGCCGTAAAATTCCTAATACTGTTAAGTGAGCTTCTTCCTTATGTTAACAGTTTTTGTAAATTATTTTTTTTTCTTGCAGCAAGGAGCAAATAATGCAGAAAAATTTGACTATGTAAGTGAATGCTATGACTTTGTTTTTCCTAATTGAATTCAATGGTGAATTTCTCAAGTTGAAATTTTAGTCATGTCAACCCAAATTTGGGTTGGGTTGAGTTGGGTTTGGGTGGGGGGGAATTTTGTTGCTGTCTTTTGGTTTTGATTTAATTATTAAAACATCTAGTGGTTTAAATTCATCTGAAAAGTCCTGTTGCAAGAGAGGGTTTTAGTGAAGCCTGGATTAAATATTGATCATTTATCACTTTTTAGTGCCTGAAACTACTAGAATGCCTTTTTCTTCTTTTTCTTCCCCTCTACCCCTCTCTCTCTGCTTCCCCCCTGCAGGTGATGCAATTCATGAATAAAATGGCGGGTAATGAATATGTTGGATTCAGTAATGCTACGTGAGTATTTCTTTTATTTACTTAACAAAATCAAGTGGAAAGCCGACACTTGGGTTTCAGAGATGTTGGATATTTACATTGAAACTCTCATTTCACTCCTAATATTTAGAGTATGCGTTTGGTTTAAAATTATACAAGGACAAAACCGTGTGTGTGTGTCTGACACTTTGCATAAAGGTTTTGGGTTATTTCTTTGAAGATTTTTATTATTCTCTTCAGTGCTCTGGTACTGTTGCAGTGAGAGCTGTAATCACAACACATATTTTCCTGACATTCACATGAAAAATTAAACCGTGCAAGTAGAATGGATACATATTTAGAAAGCACACATTTAATGTGGTTGGAATTCTTCATGTGCTTTTATTTTTTGTTTTTCTTTCAATGTGTTTTAGTTCTAAAATGCACAATTCCCCTCGTTGATCTGATATGTAGCATCCTGGAGGCTTATTGGGGCAGTAAGCAACAGGATAACTAGTATTTTTGCTGGGCATTGCTAGTGTGCAAGTGCTTCCTGTGAGAGTTATTAGTTTTCATTAAGACTTTTGCGATCTCTGTAAGTATAACAGACCAGATGGGAGAAAAGAATCCTTTTTAAAATTAAAAAAAATCAGATTCCTCCTGTATGTTTTTGGCTTAATTTACTCATCGTAGCCTGGTCGTTAATTGAACTGCAACTTGATCTGCAAATGCCGCTGTGGTTGGATCGGCGCTGCCGTGAACGACCCGGCCATCCCAGCGCTGCTGGATGCTCCAAGCTGCTTTAGGAAAATCTAGGTACAGAGCAACCTATGTGCGGCGTCCAGCCCAGTTCCTTAGGATCATATTATTCTTATTTAAGTGGCAAATGCCTGGATTCCTGGCTATATTAGGTAGTGGTGACAATTTCCAGGGACTTGGACACCTTATTGAACGTATTCCTTGCTGTGTGCTGGGGAGGGAGGCTGTGCTGGGCTGAGCATCTGTGGCAATTTCCATGTTCTTGTTACTATTTTTTTTTTTTCCTTTTGCTTTAAGGTTCCAGTCTGAAAGGGAGAGCGGAGATAGAAACTTTGCAATAGGCTACTACCTGAAAGAGAAAAAGGTCGACATATCTTTTAATCATATTTTCAGGGTTGTGTGGTTTTCATTGTCTTGGCCTGTGAAGATTTGCATTTAATTCAGTTGATGATTTACTGTAGGGTGTCATTTATTCTAATGTTTTATGTGTTTGTTATGCAAATCCTTCCAGCTCTTTTGGAAAGCATGCAAATACTTGCATATTTTTAATGAGTTATCCTTAATCTTATTTGTGTGTACTAGTCATGGCAATGTTTTATGTGGCCTAAAGTTCATAACCTATGCTCTACAGCATACAGCTTTACCAAACTCCTGGGTGTTTTTTTACAATGAACTGACTTTAATTAGAGTAATCTGGGTATTAAAACTGCACAGAATTATATTACTTATGGGTGGAAATGGTTTATTTTATTTCATTTTTTGGTTCCTTATATTGAAATAAATTTTTAGCTTTAAAATTTGACCAGTGTTTCATATGCTGACAAGGATATAGCTTAATTTTAAGGTAATGTTAAAAAAATCATTATTTTTTAAAAAACTGAAGACTCTCTATTTCTTAATCAGTGTTTTCCAGAAGGAACGGATATGGTTGCTATCCTGGACTTCTATTTCCAGGTAAGCGCCTCTAATCATTAAAAGTGAGACTTGATAATTAAAGCCGAGTACTTGAAAGTCCTGTTATAGGCAATAGAAGAGGTGAGGGCTGTAGTGCCTTACAGCAGGGCTTGCCAGCGTTTGCTAAATTCTGTCTTGAGCTGTTGGGGGTGCATTTGATGACTTAGTTCTCAAAGGGAATGTGTGATCCGCTCCTGCTCCCTGTGCAAACTGCAAGCAATAAATATCTTCCACTTTTCAGTGTGCTGGGATGTGACTGCTACAGTCTGGAAATCAAAGGACTGATTGTAAGGGAAGCTCCTTGTAACTTAGACTCAGCTGAGCTCATATTACTTGAGACACAGGCTGATAGCCCTTTCGGTGGCAAGCTGTTGTTATGGAATAAAACTGAGAATTTGTTTTTAATATTGTAGTTAAACATGTCTTTAAAATAGTTCTTTTCCCGCCGCCCTAAATCCTGGTGTGCTTCTGAGTGCAAAACTAGTCAGAAGTTAAGCAGAGCACAAAATAACTTGGCCTGTGCAATTTTAATTTGGCCTCAAATTCGGGCGTTCTGGTCTCCGTTTTTATGACTGCGTGGCATTCTTTTTTCCCTAGCAAAATCCCTTTTCCCCCTCAGTACTCAGAAAAAGAGGGCTTATACAGTGAGCGGTAATTCAATGTTTTTCTTTTCTCCTCATTGCATGATGTTATTTTCCTGCATGCTAGTCAAATTCTACTAAAAAGGCCGAATTACTTCTTTTCTCTGTGTTTTCTTTAATGCTCCTTCCTCGCTAGCATAATCGGGAATTTAGGGAATATGCTTATTTGCATACTATCCCTCTAAAGTGAGGGAATTTATTCTCATTTGAGAGAACTGCGATACCAAATGTAAGTTTAAAGGTTGTAGGTGCTTAAATAGAGAACCTAAAAATAGTTTTTACGAGTAGGTGGTATTATGTAATGCCTCATATGTTTAAAACACAGTTGCCATTTTAGATGCGTCTCGGATGTTCTCTGAATTTGCAGCTTCAGATGACTGGCTTGAGTTTGGCACTCAGAAAACGAGGATTCTGCATAGAAAAACTGGCTTGCGTAAATTTATGAAGTAAGACTGCTTGGCCGCAGCAAGAGGACAAACATTGGTTTGTCTACTTCTCAAAGTAGCTTTTCAGCCTCAGGTTGAAACCGTCCTCGGATTCCTGCCTTAAAAAAAAAAAACAGAAAGAAAACCAATAAAAAACATCCTGTTTATCCCATTTCCTGATGCATCATCAAATTTGTACTCTTTGCCCTCAACGAAGCAGAAAATATTATGTCCTCATATAGTTAATATATCATAAAGCATATATGAGAGGAGGCTGAAACAAAGTTCCCTTAGCAGGACGTGCTGGCAGTGAGATTTGTGCTACAATTTGTAGCTTTAAAATGGCCTTTTAAGAGGCATATGCTGCTTTGTAAAGCTTTAAAAAACCCTCAAACTCCAATTGAGGAAAAAGTCATTCTGTGGCTTTCCCATTTAAACAGATGCAACATCTTGAGATGGTTTTCTGCCCTGTTTCTCTCAAAGGAATGTCCCCGGGGGTGGGGTGGGGAACAAATGCACAAAAAACGAGCTGATAACACTCCGTATGGAAAAAGTTACCCTAAACTGTTAAGCAGGATTACCAAGACTGACACCGGGATCTTGTAGCGGGATGATTCAGATAGTACTAATGATGCTACTGGTGTCATCCCTAACTAATGTCGTGCTGCAGGTATTTGCTGTAATGTTATTTACATAGAGGCGTGTTATGTTAAGGATAAGGATGGCCTTACCGTGCTGCTCATAACCCTGCTCTCTCCTCCCCAGCTTTGCTCCATAGAGGTGACGTGCGAGTCGGCAAGCGTGATGGCAGCAACTCTGGCCAACGGCGGCTTCTGCCCCATCACTGGCGAGAGGGTGCTGAGCCCCGAAGCGGTCCGCAACACCCTCAGCTTGATGCACTCCTGCGGCATGTACGACTTCTCGGGGCAGTTTGCCTTCCACGTAAGTGGGCTTCCACACACCGATTATATCTGGACAGGAAGATTTGGGTGACTTCTGTCCCATGTTCCCCTTTTCCCCCCAATTTCTTCCACTTCTTGACTTGTCAGATGAACTATTTCTCCTGTAAAAGTGGCTATCGTGTGCAGCATATGTCCCATGTCTGTGCTGCTTTCCAGCAGTATGATTCTTATATGTAAGTACTTAGACATGCACTACATCTTACTTGTGTTTTCTTTGCTTTGACTCTTCAGTATTTCTTATTGCATGCATAGGAAATACATAGGTGAAGTTGAATATGATGCTCTGAGCTACTTACAGATTTTTGTTTATTGAGCAATGGGGATATATGGCATCTTAATCCCTATTTGAGAAAAGGCAGCGTGTACAGACTATAAATAGGTTGTTTTATAACTATATTTGTTGGACACCCCCCTTTTTTTATTTATATTCTCTTGAATCGCTTCATTATTGCAGACTGAGGTGTTACATGTGTGTGCACACCACTGCTCTTTTAGACAGACTTGGATTATTGTTTTTGCTCTAGCTCTGACTTACCGTGCTGTTGAAAGCAAGTAACTTAATGATTGTGTGCCTCGGGCTGTGATGAACTGTGCTTCGAGTTATTACCTGTCCAAAAGGAGATAAATAATCCTGCTACGGTTAAAGTGTTTTCCGGCACTACCTTTTGAAAGTGCAGTGTAATGTAATAATCCTCAATGGATGCTGTGGTACTGGCTTAAAAATGTCTGCAGGGGCCACCAATTCTCTCATTTTTCTCTAGGTTGGTCTTCCTGCAAAATCTGGTGTTGCTGGTGGGATTCTTCTGGTTGTTCCTAATGTTATGGGCTTGATGTGCTGGTCACCTCCCTTGGACAAGATGGGCAACAGTGTGAAAGGAATTCACTTTTGTCATGTAAGTAGCTTTACCTTTAGTGATTTTTTTTTTCTTTCTTTTGCAGCTTATGCTTACTGAACTTCATTTAACTGGATTCAGCTGAGATCTGGCTGAATTGAATGGTGATTCTTTAGTCTTCCATAAGAAAGGAAATAACTTCGCATTCTCATAATAAAGCAGGATGTAAGCATGCATGTGAGCATGTGGAAATCAGTATTCTTGAAACGCTATGGAAACATTTTTGCAAAAAGAATACTTCATGATATAATGTTACACTGATCTTCTGCATGCCACATCAGAAACTAGAGAACTTTTACGTACTCTTTTTTTTTCGTCTGTAGTTGTATACAGTTTCCAAAACATGAGAGAAATGATTCCAGTTCGTACAGATGTAAAACAGAAGCTTCTAGCATTATTTATTATAATCTTATATGCACTTAATTGTCATATACGCAAAGGATAATGTATGTTCTCTAAATATTTTTCAGGATCTGGTTTCTCTGTGCAATTTCCACAACTATGATAATTTGAGGCACTTTGCAAAGAAGCTCGATCCTCGCAGAGAAGGTGGTGACCAGCGGGTAAGTGGAAATGCATTTTCAGTGAGTATCATTTGTAGAGTCCATGAAAAATCTAGAGTTCTTCTCTAGCTCTAAAACTGCTCAATGACATGTATTGCATCAAAACTTTCAGATAAATTCATCAGTGCACTTTCTTAGTGGACGCTTACGTGGGTGGACCAGACTATGACAATTTCTCAATTAAGGCATGGAGACTTTCATAGCAGAAGCTGTAGGACCATTTCAAAAGTGCCTTTATTTGCATGTGTACTGCTAGGAATTAACCACTTTGAGCTGTTTATAACTGGAAAAGAGAAAAATATCAGTTTATATGTGAACAGGTGAAGATAAAACTTGAGTTTGTTAGCATTGATTGCAATTTTTTTTCCCCTTCAAATACACTAATAAATAATGTATGTTGCTTGAACAACTAGCATTCCTTTGGACCAATGGACTATGAGAATCTCCAGCAAGAACTTGCTTTAAAAGAAACAGTATGGAAAAAAGTGTCACCAGAATCAAACGAGGACATCTCCAGAACCGTAGTGTATAGAATGGAAGGTCGGGGAGAGCAAAACTAAAGGAATGGGTTCTAGTTTCATAAAACTCTTCATTTTAAAACCCTCAGAGCATCTCTAGAGTTAATTCTCATTTGAATACTGTTTGCCTGGTATTTCATTTATATATAAAATATTGTATAAATTTTGTATGCTATACCAAAAAGACTGTCAAAGTTCAAAAAGATGCATAAACAAGGAAAAAAACCCAAACTGCTAACTGACTATTAAAGTACACTTACTTTAAAAAGACGAAATCGAATGCTTTGAACAATATACCTCTCTTGTGTATATCCATGTACTTTGTTTATATCTGAGAATTTTAAGGAAATTAATTTTAGCACTAAGCAAGATAACGATCAGGCTGAGAATGTGAAAATACAAGAAAAAATACCTTATAACATAAAGTAATAATAAGGTCATAAATTCCCAAATAATTGTATATTAAATGGAGATAGTGAGTCTTGTTACTACAGTGTCCTTTTTATAAGATGAGCGTTCAAATGGTGTTGAACAGAAAAGGATCCTTCAGTTCTGCCCAGGGGTGTAAATGATATATTTTTGATAAAACCTTTAGAAATGACTGAATACTACTATGTGAATAAAAGAGCAACGACAGTGCTGGGGGAAGAAAGCATTGGGGAGGAGAGGGCAGAGGATCAACAAATCCAACCCTACCTGGTTTGCAAGGTGGCCAGCGTAGCGGCCACCTTTCCTTTTCTTGTAAAATGACTGCATCTGTTGCTCAAAAGTATCCAATTATTTAGATTATCTTGGACAGGATACGTGAAACGAGCTATAAGCTTTTAATAGTTAGGCTCAGTAGGCCATTTTGGGCAAGGACACAGACTTGCTAAATTCTTGGCACTCGTAGCTATTTTATTTTTTTTTAATGACAAAAAAATCTTACAAAACAAACAACAGATCTCAGTGTTGTAGAGGCCTAGTTTATAAACTCTGGGAAACTTGGGACAAAATTCCCAAATAACAAGAAATGACATTCCTTCATCTGTGTAAAAAATAGCTCTCCGACTACTCTAAGTGGTAATGATGGCAGATTCCTTAGCAAATCCCCAGCCTTACACCCTCTGCCAATCCCTTCCTGCTTTCAGTTTATGTGAAACTCTAAAATGTTACTTCTGCGTGAGGGGAAAGTTACTGATTTCCCTTTCCTCTTTTTGTCCCATCTGGAAGTCTGAATCAAAGAAGCATACAGCAAAGCATATGTTGTCTGTGGATGAAAGCTCCTATTAATTACTCCATTTAGGTTTTGTTAGTCTTGCAAAAGCATTGAAATAATTTATTAATAATTTTAATAAGCTCTTACTGAACCTCAAATAATCATCCTCTTGCGATATATTGTAAATGGACCAGATTTCTGTGTGTGAAGCCTATTATTAAAAAGTTTAGGCGAGATGATACAGAAAATGACCTATTCGTTGTATTTGAAGCCCTTGTGGAATGAATAGGTACATCTGTGGTGCAGATGTCATTAAGAAATTGCTGTTTAATAGCTATTTTATGATCTTATCACTGATATTTAGTATAGGCTTTTCAGTGCTTAGCCTGGAAGTTAAGTGAACGAAGGCAAAGGTTTGAAGTACAAAAATTTCTCACCTGTTTGAGGATCTTGCAGTAAAATGCTAGAGAGGTGACGAGCATCCAGATCCTGCAAACCCACGTGTGTTTACCTGGGCCATGCTCAGCTGCAAGAGGGAACATAACGTGCCTGTGCTGCTAACGAAGGGGAGAATTTACAGTGATGAATACAAGTTGATTAAATAATTAATTAAAAGGAACGTGTATGAGGCAGGATTTGCTTGTTGCAATTCGAAACACATTTGCTCTGAATCTGTCCCTGTTTGGATCTCATCCTAAAAACATAGTTGAAACTAGAGAAACTCTTATCTGCGTGTGCAAAATGCATTCGAAACTTGTGGTGGAGGCAAGTCCTGCCTGGGAAACGTCACATAAAGGAGACGACTAGATCTTAATTGTGCTTAATAACAATATTTAGGGTACAGCTTGCACAATCTTTAAGTATAAAAACATATATATATTACAGTTCTGTAATATATGCTTTTGGAGCATACGGGAGGCCGCCCTGGTCGGGAGGGTGAGGAAGGGGCTCCCTCGGGCCCGCGTCCGCGACGGTTTCGTGTTCACCTGTGCTACGGCAACGGCGATTCTTGATATTCAAGCATTTTAGCTGTGTTCTGTGTGTGTTGTTTCTCCCTTTGTCAGCATCGTTAACATTTCATTAGAAATGTAAATGCTTTTTTAAAGATTTTATTTTAGCGTTTGCGTTGTACCTTTGCGCTCCGTTGTTAAGTTACCTGTCTCGTTTTCCATTTTCATTTGCATTGTATGTTATTTATGTATCTTGATTTCCAGCATGCTTATTTTTGTATTGTTTAATAAATTTATTTTAAGCCGGTTTTATTGTATTTTTTTTTTCCTCTGAAGGACAGACTTGCTCAAATACATTTTCGAGACTGAAAAGAGATTGTGATAAAGTCTGAAAAAGTATTTAGATCAAACAAGTTTGGTTAAATCAGCCATTTCTCAAACATTCTGTACAGTAATTACGATTATCTTCTCTGAATTGTTAAAGTTAAGTGAGAAACATAGCAGAAAGACTTCAGTCATTTCTCTTTCTTTTTTTCTTCCTTCTCTTTCTTTTTTCTTCCTTCTCTTTTTTTCTTCCTTCTCTTTTTTTCTTCCTTCTCTTTTTTTCTTCCTTCTCTTTTTTTTTCTTCCTTCTCTCTTTTTTTCTTCCTTCTCTCTTTTTTCCTTCCTTCTCTTTTTTTTTCTTTCCTTCTTTTTTTTTTTTCTTCCTTTTCTTTTTTCTTCCTTTCTTTTTTTTTTTTTTTCCTTTTTTTTTTTTTTTTTTCTTTTTTTTTTCTCTTTTTTTTTTTTTTTTTTTTTTCTTTTTTTTTTTTTCTTCCTTTTTTTTTTTTTTTTCCTTCCTTTTCTCTCCCCAATAGTGATACATGCAGTCATGCAGCAGCAGCGTCACAAATGTCCTTGTGTATTTGTGCACTTCTGAATGTGTTAAGCCAGGCTTTAGGCAAAGTGGTCACTGCCTCCAGCGCCGGAGGAGCACGTGTTGGTGCTGGTATTAACCCAGGTACCAAGGAGGAAGGTCTTCCAAATAATTGGAAGAACTATTTATGCTCCAAAAGCAAACCAGGACGAGGAAAGCTGCGTAGAAGGGCCACTTACTGTATTATTTTATTCTCTTTGCATTCCACTGTGCATTTCTCGCCAAAGACCATTGGGTGGGTAGAGGAATAAAAAGGGAACGGAGTCAAAAGTCATTTTGTGTGGGAGTGGGAAGTCAAGCTTGAGTCATCCAAATGTCTGTTATTCTAGAAAATCTGCTCTTATTTCTCCTGGTCTTGATACATACATGTCATTGATGCACAATACTGAGGGCCTGAGCCAGAGGATTTACTTCTAAACTGTGACATTAACAAAAAAAAATGCACTTTTTAAATCCTTCTGTTCTTGTCGGCTCTGGATTTCCTGTCGTCTGCATAACACGTGATAACAGTGTGTGTTACAGTAGTGTTTCTAGTGGCTACTGCACAGGTCCATCCTGTTTGAGGAGTTCAAGTCTTGGTGTGTCTAGTTGCTTGTGGTTTAAATCATAAAACAACCTCCTTAAAAATCAAGCCTAGTTTTAGACTTACCACGTATTCCTTCTAGTGAGTTTTGTGCACAAGAGAGAAATGTCCCGTTTCCTTTTGCTTTGGGGCAAGCTAGAAATTAATTGTCTGATTAACNTAACACGTGGTAACAGTGTGTGTTACAGCAGTGTTTCTAGGAGGTGGCTTTTGCACAGGTCCATCCTGTTTGAGGAGTTCAAGTCTTGGTGCGTCAATAGTTGCTTGTGGTTTAAATCATAAAACAGCTTCCTTAAAAATCAAGCCTAGTTTTAGACTTACCACGGATTCCTTCTAGTGAGTTTTGTGTACAAGAGAGAAATGTCCCGTTGCCTTTTGCTCTGGGGCAAGCTAGAAGTTAATTGTCTGATTAACTTCTAATGCAGGCTTCTGATTTCACTTGAATTTTAGCATTTAAGTGCTTTTTGCAGGACTTTAAAACGGCCCAATTCTGCATAGTTTACTTCTAAGTACGACTGCTCTGATAGGCGCGTGTGTGTGTTTAAATGCACAGCCGGGCTTACGTTATTAGTGATTATACCTGATTTTATGCTGTGGTTAAGCTGACCTAAGGAGAGGCTGGCGGAGGAGGCAGTGCTGAGTTTTACACCCATTTACACCTGGATCGTGCGGATTTTAAGAACGGAAAGTTGTGATTAGGAGTTAGCAGGAAGCCGGGCTCAATGAGGGACAAGGGATAAAAGGAGAGAGCTCGGAAAACACTTGTGCTCTCCAAAACGTCCCCAAAACTTGTTTTATTCGGGCCCTGGATACGCAGGGGACGCTTGGGTTTCCCTGCTGCTGCGCGCGGTTCTGGCCCACGCGGTTCCTCCCGCTCCGTTTCTGGGCATCCATGATGCCTGCGGAAGGAACGAGGCGTTTTTGTCTGTGTTACTGAATAATACAAGTTTTCTATTTCATTTTTCCAGTAATATGCCTGGCATATTATTTGACCATTGAGAATACGCCTGTTTCATAGCTTGCGTTAATTCCCATTCTCGTTTGCGTTCTGTGCAGCTGTTTAACGAGTAGAAATACTTCTGGTGCTCCAGATGTTACGGAAGCCGGTAGGAAACCATGCTTAAAAACTCCCCACAGCGCTCTGTTACTTTAAAAATTGATATATTTTATGTTGGAAAGCCCTGACTTGAAAGTTACATTGGGCCGCTCCCGTGTTAGTTTTCCATGGATGGAGCGTGACCTATTCCGGTGTTTTTCCAGCTTGTTTTTCCTACCGGCCCATTGAAACTTTCCCTTTTTGCGGCTTGTGCCAGCAGCTTCTCTCTTCTCTCCGCGGTGCTCGTGGGCGTGCGGAGAGCCCCGGGTCCCGCTGGGGAATCCTCCAAAGGGCACCGGTGAATCCCACCGAATTCCGATCTGTTCCTTAA
>VWPW01032076.1:0-126604 GCA_013389825.1 Crypturellus undulatus
CCAGAGAAGCACAGCCTCTTCAACTACTACTTCTGCTGCTCGTTAGAGTGACAAACATACTGCTGTTCTTCATCTCTCTTGCTTCTTCTCTGGCCTCCTTTTCACAAACCATCCCCTTAGCAGCAAGAAAACCCGTTACTTAACTCACCAGCAGCAACTGCTGCTCCTCTCTTTTTCTCCAGGAGAGATGGTGTGCAGGATCTTTTATTTATTTATTTTTAAGCTTCAACTGAAGAGCTCTAAAGAAAGGGAAAAGATATAAAAAGGCTCAGATTTTAAAATATATTTTTCCCTATAAGGATGCTTTTCATTTTTCCCACTCCTTTCCACGAAAATATGTTCCTTCAATGTAATGACTTCTTAGTATTAGGAATACTAAGCACCACAGAACTAAGACCACTCACTCAAACACTAGAATGTTGCCACTTTCTCCCTCCAAGTACCTCGTATTTAGTACACTAAAAAGTCTTGCCTTGTCTACTCATTCATATTTCAAACTCCCCCTCCAAAGAGCCCGCCATTTTGCCTTTCAGGTACCTCAGCTTCTCCCACTAAAACATACGCCCCTTCTAGCTTCATCGCTCTTTCCTTGTCAAAAGGCTTACCAAGTCCCATCTCAATGTCCTCTCTACTTTCCTACCAAATAATAGAGGGGAGACTGAGCTATCTCACTTCCCCTCTACAAAATATTTGCCGTGTTCCCTCAATTTTACCTCAGTTTTTCCCTCAAAAGCTACAAGTCTGTTCTTTCTAAAGATACCTCAGAAGTCTTCCCTGCAAAATTCTCTCCATTTCTTTCAAATTACCTCAGAATTTACCTCAGTAATGCTTGCCCTCTCCCTTCTGAGCTAGCCCAGATTCTCCCTACAAAATCTTCATCTTGACATCTCAATATTAACTTTGCTTTCCTTTCAAAGATGACCCTCATCCTGTTCTCTCTACATTACTTCAACATTGCCCCTCAAAATACTAATCATGTTTCCTCTATTTTACCTCAGCTTTTCCCTCAAATCTATCCCTTCTCTCCTAGCTCCCAAGTGTTCCTCCTGTCCCCTCTCATGTATCTCATCTTTTTTTTTTTTTTTTTCCACTAAAATCCTCTTTTCCTCTGCTCCAAATTTATCTCCTATTTCCCATCAAAAATCTTTGCCCTCTCTCCTATGAGCTACCCCAACTTTTCCCTACAAAATCCTTGACTTCCCATCTCAGTGTGCTCAGCTTTACTTCCAAAGTGCTCATCCTGCCCTCTCTATGTTATCTCGCTCTATCCCCACAAAACCCTTATCATCTTCCTTCAGTGCTACCTCACCTTTTCCCTCAGAAATTCTGGCTCTTCCCCTTTTCAGGTACCTCAGCCTTTCCCTCCTGTTCACACTGACAATGCCCTTGCACTACTGTCCACAATGCCTGCCCTTTCCCATCTAATATTGCCCTCGCTTTCACCCATCTATATCGTCCTTATTATCCCCATTTCTCCATTTTTCCCACCTGAATTGTCCCTGCTTTCCCCCATTCAAGTGGTCTCCATTTTCCCTCACGCCGTCCCCGCTGGGACGCCCCCGCTTTACCGTTCGCGCCTCCCCGGAGGTGTCCCCGGTGTCCCCTCGCCCTCCCCTGACGCCCCTCGCTCCCCGCGCCGCCTCCCGCCCGGACTGGAGCTGCNCCCGCCTCAAGTAGGGGCCGCGCACGCGCTGCCTCAGGCGAGAGGCGGCTGCCGCGCGACGGCGCTTTGGGCGGGAAGAGCCGCGCGCTCGGTGCGTGAGGCGGCTGCCGCGCGGCCGCAGTTTGGGCGGGAAGAGCAGCGCGCTCGCCGGGCACCCCCGGCCGCCATCAAAGCCCGAGGTGAAGCGCGGTTGTCAAACACCAGCCCCTGTCAGCATGCCCCTGTGCTACCCATATGCTCCAAGAAGACACAAGTCTCCCCTTAGCCATTTTTTTTGAATCTAATAAGCATTACCTGCTCTGATACAAATCCCTAATTTTTTTTCTAACATGCACACCTACTTATTTTTTTTTTAAACCTAAAAACATCCTCTTTAATCTTTCCCACATTTGTACTGCTGCTTTCCAAGAACAAATGCTGCAGCAATATTACTTCTCTGCCGATAATGATTCCAAAGGGAGTATGCTATTTTGCATTGGAACAAGTAGCTGGGAATAGCTACAAAAATTGAGGAAATAGGGTTGTTCTTTATGCATTCTTAAAATATCTACTTTTATAGATCTCTCTGGTCTTTGCACCTGTACAGAGGTCCTCATTGTTAGCAGGCAATTTTTTGTGCATTTTCCTTCAAACAAAATTCTGCCTTGTAAAGCTGTCAGTAATACACCCCTGCACCACCACCTTCCTGCAAATGCCTAGCTGGTTTGCTCAGGCAGCTACAGAAAGGAACATTTCCTATAAACACTGAGAGTTAGAGGGCACTGCCAGTACAGAGACAGCATTTTACTGTCCCCTATGCTCTCAAATCCCCCTTAGCACAGCTAGTGGGAAAAGGGATTTTGCCAGTGTCCTGCAGGTAGGCTGTTGAGGCAGCCAAAGAGCAGATAGGATGATACTAGACACACCACTGGAGCACTAAATATTTAGCAACTCCAGTGCTAGATGGGCTGGAGCCTTGCAATGCCACATTCAAGAGCCTGCACTTGACAGAGCCAGTACAAAGTTTTTTTTACATGACAGCAGCAAATTGGACAGAAAGAGGAAGGAAGAAAAAGGGGGGAGGGGGGTCAGCATGTCCAGATAAAATCTTTGTTAGCTGGTGATCAGCTAATGTGCAATGCCAGTACTAATCAATCTGAAACTGTGCTCTGCTATAGCTACACTCTAGCAAAACACCAGCAATTTTACAGTAAGGGAACAATGCACAGCAGGGAGAGCACTTTGCTGGGTTTTATTTGCAGATGCCAGCAGGCATATGCGATGCCAGATCTGGCAGGGTAGAGAAGTGCCCCACTCTCAACTGTTACTTTTCCAGGTTTTCATTTCTATTACTCGATGACCGGGAACCCTTGGAAGACACACCCATGTCTGCAGCGCTTACAAAAGACTTATTTGCTGGCCAGCCACGCTGCCTGGAAGGCTACCAGCACATACTTTGGAGGAAGCACATCCAGAGACCACAAGTCATACTGGAAGCTCGAAGCAGAGCTTCTGGTTTAGACTCCTACGCACCTTTCAGAGACTGCTCACACAGCTAAAAGGGACAACAAAATGAGAAACAGGCCTGACACCTAGTGGTTTGTCCCTGGGAAAACAAGGCAGCTCAAACCCAGCACTAAGACGCTCACTGCACTCCTTTGGCTTGTTCATATCTCACTGAAGAAAGTTATGTGAGATTTATCCCCGTTTAAATATATTAATCGGTAGCCTAAATTAAAATTGAGCAATAAATAAAATTGCTAACACGGGTTTAACAACCCAGTCGTTATCCTACCACTCTAAAACACTTCCAGGAAGGGCTCCAGCTCTTTTAAGATCATTTATATTTGCATAATAAACATAACCTAAAAAATAATATCAGTGAGTAGGTCACAAGCATGAAACACCCCTCCAGAGCAGCCTCTTCACTCTCCTACCCACCCCATGAGACTACTTGAATTAAATTGCTGTTTGCCAAAAAAACTCCATGCCTACTCAAATAAAATACTTTTATAATGTCAACATATGTTGACATCTACTATTCACACAGGTACTTGTATCTACCTTTCTTGCTGAAGCTCTGATCATGGACACATAAAGAGCTATTGCAACACACCTCAGCTCCCTGGCATCAAACTGCAGACTGGGAAACTAATGGCTTATACAGGGGTCCCAGCTGCAGGCCCAAGCTCTTGGGCAGATGCCCTCATTGGCAACACCTGTGGGAGAGGTAATGAGGCACAGATTGTTTTCTAGGACAGAGCCTTTAACCCTTGATTTACACAATCTGGAGCTGACCTCTAAACCAAACATCCTATTTTTTCTTCCTTTCCTTCCCCCTTTTTCTTTTTCCACAAGTAAACAGTGTCATGATGCAGTACATGACCAGGAAGTCTTTAATTTTTTGCAGTGTTTCCCTTGGCATTTCATAAAATAACAGTAACTTGTTACAAAACCCCTCTTCTCTAGACTTCCTGTACAAAAGCAGGAAAAAATGTGGGGAAAAAATATATATATATATACACACACATATGCTTCTCTGTCTTCACCTCTGCTTCTCATGCCTGCACCCTTCTTTTCTCTGCAACTGGGTTTGTACTTTTACAGGGGCTATGAAAACCCTGGATTCAGAGCCTTGGCCAGACTTATTATCACCATTTCCTCATGAATTGCTAAAGCTAGGCCCTCTGAAATATCCCAAGGCTCATAATAAGCTTAGAAGTCATGAGCTCTTAAGGGAAATATATGAACCATCTCTTTACCTGCAGATGCTACCTTAGGAACCTTTGTAAAAGGTTATGGTTTGTCACCTCCTTGTTACAAAATGAATCAAGGCAGTTTCCTTGTTAGGAAAGTGTAGCTGAGGGTGTTTGATAGGATTCCAGCCATAGTATGTCACATGTAGTGTTATTGTTTCTATACATATATTTGTCATTGTTGTCAGTGTCCTTTAAGGAGAGTTAAACTTCAGTTAAAATGAACTTTGGATGAAGAGGCTCGGTAATGGTCAGGAAATGACAGCTTGCCATCTACCGTAAGAGAAATAGAGAAAAATAGAGTTAAGGTACACATTATTAGGTCCAATGCAACTGTTACCAAAGAGAAATACCTTTAATACATGACTTTCTTGGCTTTTGATAAAATAGGACTTTCCATTCACTAGGTATTTCTAAGTTTGAAGCAAGTATTTCTAGGTATGCCAAAGCCCACACATGAGTCAATTCAAAAACTCTAAAGGAAAAGTTGACAAAATTCAAAGAAAACAAGATGAGCTTAGTTAAAAGCTAAGTTAGAATTAGGGGTGGGAAAGACAGAGAGAAGCCAAGTGGGAAGCATAGCAAGAAAAATAGGTGGAAGCTACCTATTATTAGAAGAAAGTGTTGTTTTTTATAAACATGCCTCCATACAAACACTAGGGAAAAGCTTTACTTATTTGCAAGAAGATACCTTAAAAATAAATTAAAAAGAAATGGCTTAAATAGTATTTCATTTCCTACAATGGTTTTAAATAAATACAAAGTATTAATCTCCCTTTAGTATAAGTACTCTGTCTATTACAAAGTCAGAACAAGGTTTCTAAAAACATATTAAAAAACTCTGTTAATGTAAACTAATGAAGCAAAAAAAAATTATGAAAAATGCCCTAAAAGGTCCTACATAATGCACTCTTTCAAAACAAAAGTTTCAGCAAATTTAACTTCTAGATTTTTTTTTTAAATTCCCTTTATTATAAATAAAAACCCCTCAAGCAAAAAGAACACCCTTTAAAATTTAAACTACCACCATATGACCCCTGTTAATCCTTTTATATTGGGAAGGGAAGAAAGCTCCTCCCTATCCTGCACACATGGTTGTGGGCATAGCCCTTCTCTTGAGGTATTTAATCACTTCCANTTTTTTTTTTTTTTTTTTTTTTTTTTTAAGGAGCGGGTAGAGAGGTAAGTTTCTTGGGGTATTTTTTTCTTTGTTTTTATGTCTTTATATATGTATTTATATTGTAGATGAGGTAAAATAGAATATAAGCTTTTTAGGAAATGAACTAGTTAAGGTAGAGAATTGCTGCCATGTTTCTTTTGATTATAAAGTTAGATTTATTAAAACATAAAATATTAAGTTAGGCTTGTTTTGGTAGTTTGCTGATAATTTTTGTTATTCATTGAAGCTCCAGTAGATGGTGGTGTTGTCTTTTGTTTGAGGCATTTTAGACAATAAAGTTTTTTCTTTCTATTTATAACTGGTGAGACTTATTGGGGTTGTGTTAGTTGTAGACTTTGTTGGATCGTGAGGCTTTATTTTATATGTGAGGATAGCAGCCTTTCAGAAGACAAGGGTTTTATGTTTTATTGACAAGATACTTTGTGTAGGTAGCATGTTGGTAACTTTTTTGTGTTTTTAGAGCTTTATATTGCTTTATGTTGGCGTGGTCGGTAAGTGAGATGAGGCTTTGTTTTATTGATTTGTTCATTTTTATGTTGTGCATAGCACATAGGAATGTTAGCTTCAGTTCTCAAGGTGAAGGTGGGGGGAGTGGAAGAGAATTGTTTTCAGGGGAGAAGAATGTTTCTAACTGTAGGGGAAAGAGAATGGAAAGAGATTAGAAATTAGTGATTTAATGGAGTACAGAAGAAAAATAAATAGTTAAAATGTATATCTATGTAGCCATACTTCAGTGTTGCTAATGAAAGTTATGGGACTAGTGTGGCAGGGAGCAGTTTGTTCACTTAAGTCTCTGTGCCAAGTGGGACTGCTGCTAGGACAGAAGAGATGATCAAGTCTTTCATCAAGGATGGTTTTGGTCATTTAGTTTGTTACACATTTTGTTCAGGACCATAATTCTGCAAGTGGGAATTGTCTATAAAGTTGATTCAGGCTTCTTAGTACATATAGGTACTTAGTATTGTACAATTGCTTAAAGGTATTTGTTTCTTTTTCTTTTCTAGCTCATCTTTTTGGCAGTGTTTATAGTTCTGCTGCAGCAAAGAAATTATTTCACTATTTGCAGAATAAGACAAAAATGAACAATATCTTGCTCTTTTAGGTACATAGAGAGTTTGTTTTCTCTGCTTCAGTCTAGAGTAGGGGCTTATTGGTATGTTTTGATGCCTTGTACTGTCAATTTTATTATATTAGTTATTTATGTACAGGTGCTTTAATGTTTCTGTTCTGAGAGCTATAATCCCCTACTCATAGGGAGGAAGGTAGATCAGAAGCAACAGATATTTTGGTTATTTGAAGGCTTGCTTGTATTTTGCAGAAGTCTCTATTGTGGGATGAAGAAAGAAGAGTCTATCTGTGTTTCCTGTCTATGGTGGAAGAAATCAGGGTAAAGTAAGTAAAGCCTTTTCTTTCTAGAGAAAATTCCTGTTTTTTTTTTTTTTTTTTGTGTGTGTGTCACTGACCATCATCAGTGAGTGCTGCTATGTGCTGTTAATAATGAACTTATCAGAGGTAGTTCCATATTTTCCTACCCACAGCAGAGACTGGGACCCTGCTGGGAGTAGGATTTATGTGAGGAAGGAGTTGCCCAAAGCCTGCTTGGTCACTACTTACTTCTGATAAACTTGATCCTGGCAGTGAAGTTAGAGGCGGAAGGTTGAAACCTGGCTTCATGCAGCAGGGAGCATAGCTTTTTCTCTGTCTTCTGGAAGCAGGGGAAAACTTGTTCTACTAAAACTTAGTCTAGTTGAATATCCTTGTTTTTGGGAGCCTCCTGTTAAACTTGTTCCAAGGAGATACTTGAATCAAACTGTGCTCAGGATGCATTGGAGAGGTGGCCTAAAGGGACAGAATCAACCTTTTTCTAGAGTTGTCACTGATCTTAGTCCTCCAGGGTCAGTTCCCAATGTCACAGGGCTAAGGACCTACAAATAGTCCTATTTTTTTTTTCTGTGCCCTGCCTGATATGCTTTCTTCTGAAGCTTTTGGTTTCTCCTTATTGTAAATCCTGTAGAATTTAACTTCTAGCTACTGATCCTTTTGACAGTAATGGACCATTACCTAGCTAGACATAAAATTAAAGCATAAGTCCCTCTCTCTTGGGGAATTAGAAAGCAGGTTTAGGATGCAGGCCATGAAATGCAAGAGTTCTTTGTAATCACCAATGAGACCTGATTAACTCTGCCTGCCTGGCATCCCTTGATCTGTGCCAGCTGATGGAGAAAAAGGAAGACAGAAAAGCTAAGGCTGGGGCTGCAGAACCATTTATATTGGCCAGGCATAAGTCTTCAGCCTTAATATTCAAGCTTTTTTTGCTCTGTTTTCAGGGATTTCTATGCAAGATGCTGGGGGCCATCTAGACTGTAATGATTTGCACTCAGGGACAAATATCTCTAAAGACTAGCTCAGTGAACTGTGGGGAGGTGGCAGGGTTGGATGGCCAGAACCCTAGGTGTAGATTTTGTCAGTATGAGGGTGAAGTCTGAAGTGCTTGCATCTTAAGGAGGCAGTCTTGTGTGCTCCCATGTGGGAGAAGGATGAGGTGATGCAGGTGTAGCAGCTATGAAAGCTGATTTGTGCTGAGTATAGATCCACCTGGGTTGGAGCCCCTAGCCCTATGGCAGAGAATCTGCACCCCCCCCCCCCCCCCCCCCCCCNAAAAAACCCCAAACCTTAATTACTTTTCTGTTTCAGGAGTGACTTTGCTTTTGAGGTTTCCTAGGTCCTTAATCAAGACTTTCTTTGAAAGAGATTTTAATTTGTCTTGTGCCAAGCCCTCATTAGAGCCAGGTCAAGCAGGGCAGAAGGGGGATGTGTCCAGAGAACCATCTGGGCTCTGCTTATGTTGCTTGAGGTGGTACCAATCTGCCATCTCACCTCAGGAGTCAATCCTTACCTCTGAGAGAAGAGGGAAGAGGAGGTTTTAGATGTGTTTACCTACCCAGCAGTTAAATCTTAGACTGTCTGACTACAAGCTGGAAATTATCCAGATATCATTGCAAAGAATGGTTGGTTTTCTGGACACTATTAAGCATGGGAACATTATAGAAGAAGGAAACCTGGCCTAGTTTTTTTTGCAGCAAGACTGTGGATGCGGTTATTAGAAGAACTGAGCACTCATTATTTCGATAGTCATTCTGGAGCTTTTTTCTTTCTGTTTATTCTGTGTTCCATATTCTTCAGGCACTGCAATCAGTATTAGAGGCTAATTATCTCCCTAAACACCAATTTCTGCTCTAATTCTTTAATTTTAGCAGATGGACTTCAGGAATGTGATAAGGGCAGGGAAGTGGAGGAAGGCTAACAAGGTACTGCTGGATGTTTGTGTAGCCTACCTTAGTGTTGCTTCTGAGGTTCCTTTGTGGCCTCCAGTGTCCATCATCCTTTTGGGAGGATCACAGATGCTAGAAAGCTTTGTGAAGCATGTTTTGGGGACAGGGTGCTTAGAACCAGTGGACTGCAAGTTATCAGTGTTTTATTAAAGGCAGGGAGACATAGCTGACCTGTCCTTGTGAAAAAGCAGAAGTGATCTCCATGTGTTCAAGTCTTGAAGGCTGTTTTCAGATCATACTGAAAAGACTAGATGGCAGCTTTGAAAAGCAGAAGATAACTTCACTTGTTATGTGTGTTTTAGGCTTACTTTAGGGCAGTGTATGGAAACAAGGATTCTGCTGCTTGGAGGCTCATGTGCTGCTTGTGATGATTGCAAGATGTTCTGGGAAGAATGTACACAAACTCCTAAGGAAAATGAGTGAATACAAGGCAGATTTGGCCGGGTCTTCTTTTTCTTTGAATGCTAGGAAAGCCCTGAGCATTGGGCCTTCTGTTAAAGGAGAGTGGTAGAAGTATAAAAACATGGTGTGGGTGAAAGGTAGCAGCAAACGCTTATCTTTTGGTCTTGAGTGTTCTGATGTGTTGTACCTCATGGGTGGCTGCTGGTTGCATCTTCTTCCTCAGCCCATCTGCCTGCATGTATGCCTGTCTGCATTTACCTCACTTGTTACTGGCTGCCTCTGGCCATGCTTCTGTAGCAGGGCTGTGTGTTGGGGCCTGTGTCATTCATCATGCTGGCAGCACAAGAACAACTTGAAAAAGTGTCTGATATTCATCACCCATGGCAGGAGCTGTTGTCCATAATAAGTCTTCCCCCATCTATTGTAGTGCTTTCCCCCTTCACTTCTCTTTGTTGTTCTTATTAGGAAGCTTAATGCTATATGACTTGCTGTTGCATAAATAACCTCTGTAATCAAACTGCACTGGGTAAATGGGCAGTCCACTTTGTGCAATTTGTTTGACAAAATCAATCCAGAAAAAATATGGAGGAAAAATGAATAGAGCAGCTTGGGTAGATGTCTTAACTAAGAGACAAACAGCTTGGCAGGGTGGCTGATGCTAAATTTATCCATGCAAATGAAGTCTGGAACTAATTTAGTAGTAGTGTAGGGCTTGCCAGAATGGTCAGTCCCTGTTGAAGGACAGGAAGCCTTTCACTCTTGTTGGATTCCAGAGAGGGGCTGGATTCAGGCTTTCCATGGTTAAATATTTCTGTGCAGTGGGGAGGTAGGCAATGCTGAGAGGCTAAAAGGGCCATGCCTTGGCTGATAAGCATAGGTGCTACACCAGTCATCAAGTGTAGTGGTAATGTGAAGTAGTGCTGGCTTTTTCCTAAATGTTGGGCCAAGGTGAAGGTGGAGAGTGCTGCTAGGAATTGAGTTCAGAGAAATTGTTTAGCAGGAGAGCTTTCTCCACTCAGTGAGGCAGTGGGGAGAAACTAGCCTGAAGCTTGCTCAAACTGCAGGCCAGACTGGTTCAGCTGCACATGCCCTGAGCCTGCTTAGAGAAACACCCAGGGGCTATTTGCTAGAGCTGGGAGCATCTTAGGCAAGCCCTAGCCTGCTTTCCCAGGCATGCAGTGGATGTTCCTTTGGTAGCATCAGCTCCAGAACATGCTTCAGGTTATCTGCATGCTGGGTGAGCCCTTTGGAAAGAGATCTTTGTCTAAACAAGTCTTAGGAGTCTGAGCACAAACACACACCTGAGATGCTAGAAGGAAGGCAGTGCTGGAGCACTACCTAGATGCAGGAAGTAAAGGCATAATGCCTCTGGGCTGTTAGGCCTGGCAGCCAGCCAGGGACATGTTACAGGGAGAGCTCACAGATCTCCAACCTGAGATCCAGAAGAGCTGGTCACTGGCTAGGAGTGACCCTCATAACTTCACAGGAGTGTGGGAGAGTTGGAGCTGCTTTCCTGTGCAGGCGATCTGAATCTCTCTGGACTGTGTGTGTTCTGCAATAGAGAAACTGTTGTTGTGTAATGTCCAGACCCTGTCTGGTTGTCCTTCTCCCACAGATACCAGCCGGGCAGGCTTTTTTCTGAAGCTCTCTGCAGCACTTGTTGCTGCAAGGGTGAAGCCATGGGTCAGGCTCTGCCTCTGTGCTGCTGCAGTGCAGCACAGGTGGTGGTGCTTCCAGTTACCCTGTAGACTGCAGCTACAACCTCATTTCCTTTTAGCCATGAGTGTTTTCTCAGTGGAGATCCGAATAAGTAGCAAGATAAGTATGCTACAATAAAAGCTTGTTATCTTGTAACTTGTCCAGTGCCTTTCAGCAAGCAGCCGTGTAGCAGCAGCTGTTTGGTGTGCAGGAGTTGTTATGTTAGGACATCTGTGCTTTCCTACAATTGCATTGCTGCTAATGGGTGCAAAATGCAGCTAGGCATTGAACCTGCTTTCTGGGGCAGGGAAAACTTGGATTTGCCTTTAGCCTGTCACCTCTAAGGCTGTGTCTTTCATATGAAGTCCAGCTCAGAAGCTTAGAGCCCCTATTATCTTGGGGCCTGAGGAAATGCTGCAGCCTAGAGGAAAAATACGCTGTGTTGCATCAGGTCCCTGCCTGTTCTTCATGACAAGTTTGCAGTGTAATCTCTGGTGATTGCCTAGTTTGGGATGTATTCAGGAGATGAGGACAAGAGTGGCATTTATCGTGGATGTGAAATAGCTCAGCTAATGGTTTCTGCATCTTAGATTCTATGAACTTGCCACTTGGCCATGTCAATTGAAGAGTTGAGTTGTTAATAAATAGTTGTGCCTTTAGGTAAGGTGTGGAGGGACATGATTTTCTTGCTGGTTTCCTGCCCTTAGAGCATGTTAGGCATGTTTGCTCTGACTTGAACAACAGTGCTGTCCTGCAGGCGTGAAGGGAAGCCTGTGAGATGATCCCTACACAAGGATGTAGGGCAAGGAAAAAAGCAGCTGTTGCTCATGCAGATCTTTGCTGGACCTAAGCTGTGTGCTAGAGGGAAAGGCAAAAAGCTGCAATACAGGATGCTTGGGTGTTGGATTGCACATCCACTGGGAGGGAAGCTGCTTCATTAGCTGAGGAAATACCTTTCTCTCCTGTCTTTTCTTCTTCCTCCAAAGGGAACGCACCCCTCCCTTCTCCCCATTCATAGTGCACTTGAGTATTCTTTTTTAAGTGGCAAGCTGAATATTTTAAACCAACACTGCTTAAAATCTATAATTTATGGGCAAAGCTTCAGAAAAGGAGATCAGTTGTCTCTTGATGCCAACGGGTGACTCTCCAGCTGCAGCAGCCTGCACCACTCTGCTTTCAGGCAACTGGCAAGGCATATGGGATTAGCCTTGAGCACAATGGTCATCAAGCAGCATCCAGCATGTTCCCAGTTCTGAATCAGGAGAAACCAGTTTTCCCTCTTGCTGGCAGGAACTTCTCAGGCTTTCTCCAGGCACTTGTTCCAAGCAAGAGTGCTTTACCCTCCCAGGTAACTTGCCTGGAAGCAGCTGTTTGGGCTTGGCTCACTGCTGGCATATTTTGACCTGTGTAGTTCAAGCACAACCTTCAGGCCCTCTTAAAACAGGGTGTTGGCTCCTGCTTGGAGTGATCAAGCAGCTCTCTGGCTGATGGTTTTGAGCCAGGATCCAAGCTGCATCTCCCATCTCTCTGGTTATCTGGTGCAGTTTCAGTAGTGGTTGCCCCTTTGCATTTGCTCTATCACATTCTGTCCTTTCTGGAAGGAAGGGAGGTGGGGAAGACCACCTTGCGAGCCAGGAGCTGTGGATCCAGAGGATTCTGCAGAGGCTGACTTGCTAAGTGGCAGTTATTTTCTTTTGTAATTTTCTTCTTGTCTGAGAAGCAGCAGCAGAGGGAAGAGGAAACAGCTGTTTTTTCAGGGGAGATTGAGATGGAGACAGCCATCCAAGTATGTCCCTGAAGGAGTTGAGTTCTGAACCATGAGTCCAGAAGCTGAACTCTTAAGACTGTCGGACTAGACATGATGGGCAGCTGAAGATGCGCCTGAATTGGGTTTCAGTACAGGGCTGGACAGTAGCAGAGCCCTGTCCTTTGATAGAAGCTCCTGTCCCATGGCTGTCTGTTTTCTTTCTGTGTCCCAGCTTGCTGCTTAGACCGTGCTGTTTGTAGGAGGATTCCAGGTTTTTCTTTAATGGGAGTGGAGAGGCTTTTGCTTAGAGTAATTAATTTGCTGCTCTTTCCCATTTTCAGTCCCATCTTTTATTCATGGCCAAGTGGCACAGACACTGCTTCTTGCTGCCTTCATAGGATGCTGGCATTAATATTTCATCTTTTGATGAAACAAGGCATTTGTAACCTGCCTGTGCTGAGGAGAACTAGTGTCCCATTTACCTGCCTTTCTCCTGATATGATGCTGCTTGCATTTCTCCCAGCCCCTGAATGGATTTCCCCAAGGCTTCCGGTTGTATGGCCTGTCCCCAGTTTGCATTCCTGGCACCTAAATATGAGAGATAGTGCTGAGGGTCTGCAGTTCATATTGTCTGCTCTGAAACTTGCTCATCAGCAAGCTGAAGTTCTTGCTGTGTGCAAGAGACCCTGAGCTGCAGTAAATGTTTCTAGGAGCAACTTGTTTTGAGATAGAGCAATAGGGAGGGACAATGACCTTTCTTTTTCCTGCCCTTTCCCAAGAAAACAAGGTAAATGGGACCTATTCCATTTGCTAGAGGACTACTTCAGTACTTTTTGTCACATGCTGGAAGGAAAGCAAGCTGCTTAAGTAATAAACTCAGGCTGTACCTTTCAGAAGCAGCAGAAATGGTGAAGAGAAGCTCTTCTCTTGAACTTCTCTCCTGGCTCCTGTGCATGCATCCTCAGGGACTGCTTGCCTCTACAGGATCAGCAACAGCCTTGCCCTGCAGGTTCTGCAGCCCTAACAAGGTGCTCTACCCAAATGAGGGTAGGCCACAGTGCAGCCCTTTGGAGTGACACTTCATTTACTGAATGGCAGCTTCCTGATGCTTTTTAGATAAACTCAAGTCTTGGTGCTGGTAGAAATATTTGCATTCAAGCAGGTGAAGAGTTGATCTTTTTCCTGGGGATAAGGGGTTGGGACAGACAGTTCTGAGCAGGCACTAGTAAGGCATCTTTGGCAGTGGGCCTAATGATGCACAGTGCAAGGAAGATAGACACTCTCCCTTCCCATTGTTGGTGGCACAGCACTTCTCCTGACAGGGAGATAGCAGCTCTCATGAGATGGGAGGAGAAGTCCTGCAAGGTGTGATTCTGGTCCCTTCTCACTTTATTCCATACTTATGTAGCTGATTTGTGGGATATCTGTGGTCTCTCCAAGAAGTGTTGCACAGGAGTTTGTGGTGTGTCCTTACAGTGCTCTGGGCTGGGGTGGACAGACCCTGCCCTGCAGCAAAGCCCAAGTGGAAAATGAGGGTGAAAAGATATTTGCTCTTTCAAAGCCTTTGTGGTGTCTGGAGTTTGTCATAAATGAGACAATAGTTTAGGGCTACCTTAAGTCTTTTACCTCCCACCAGCAGATATCCTGTTTTCTAGTGCATCCTCTCTACTCTAGCACTGTGTTCTCTCTGAAGAATCTCTGACTGTTCTTGCAGGGCCATGCTTTCAGTGTAGGAATGCATGAGAAAGTGCTTTAGGTATTGCCAAACCCATGTGCTGTTTTAGAAGTGTGCAGTTAACATGGTCCTAATACTGCAATGGGAACTGATCTACACTGTAACTACTTCATAAAGATCAAGGGGGGCTGTGGGATAGTGACAGTCTCCAGAATTGCCCTGTATTTTGGGCCACCAGGGAGAGGAATTGTGACTAACTGCTCTGCTAAGTGTGGATTGATTTGCAAGGCCTCTGCATATAAACCTGCTTTCATAAATGTGTAGTGTGGAAGCATTTGAGTAGAGGAGTGACTGCAGGATGCAGGATGTGGAAGTTAAAAGTGGCTGAATCTCCACAGTTTGAAGTTTCAAGTCCAAATTAAATGTCAGATTTGTCTATTGGTCTTGTGATTTTTGGCCCCATTATATAGCAGTCCCAGCAAAGGATGGGCTTTGACAGATGCTGTAGCAATTCAGTGGGAAAAGCAAGCTTGGTCTGCTAGGCTGCAAGGATGTACAGTGGAAAAGGCTTGGCAAGCTGGAAGAATTAGTGGTTGAAGTTGGCAAGGGAGCAGTGCACTGTGGGTTATACTCTGCTAGGTGGAGTGGTCTGTACTCTTCACTGGTGCATTGTTCACTAATTTACCAGGAGGGCATGGGCCCAGGTGAGTTTGCTGTTATGTAGTTTTCATAATTGAAAGGAAGTGCCAAGCTCAGTGAACTCAGCAGAACTTTTCTTGGGACAAAGAACAGGACACAAAATGGATCTGGGTGTTCATGGTAGCCTCTGAAGCTGTACTGGAGTGCCCAGCACTACTACAGTCTAGTCCCTGTAACTGAACATCATCTTGTTTGAACTGACTCCCTCCTTGCTGGGTTTAACTGGTCTTTTTCTTCAGACAGGTGTAGTCTGAGCCTCCCTGTCCTTGTGGAAGCAGGGAGGGCAGCAATCCCACAAGTTTCTCTGCTATTTACTCCACCCTGCTCCAGTTTTCAAGCTACAAGTTTGTGTTAATGAGCACAATGTTGGGGGGGGAAAAAAACAAGTTATTCAGCAAGTTCCTTACTGGAATGAGTTTCAGGAGGACTTGGAGGTGGTTTCAACCCTGCTGGGTCCAAGGTTAGGATTAGGGGAGCTGTGGCATGTTGCAATACTGAAAGGTCACCAAGCAAACCCTGAAGCTGCTTGACTAGAGTAGGTAGTAGTCAGTGCTTATGGTTTCTGAAAGCTACCTTTACCACTCTTTGTTCAGGACCCAGCTTGGAGCCATGGAGGATTAGCATGAAGACTGGAAAGGGTCCTTTTGGGGGAGAAGGTGAGTTTTTGATCCTTTGAAGCATATTGGGAGTAAACAGAAGGAACATGTCTCTATTGCTCTGCAAAGCTTGTGCCTTCTGTCCTGCACATCTGTGAAGCATGTCACATCCATAGTGGGCCAGACGCTGAACATCTTTAGAAGGTCGAACTGACATGACAGAAAGCCCCTCCAGTTAATTCTGAGACAGAAGTGACAGGGCCTACAAGACAGGAGGTGCCTGGAAGGCACTGAGGCATCTGTGTCACTTGTCTCAAGGGACAGATTCTTTGATGGCTTGACTGTTTTTCCCAGTCCCACAGCTGGTGGCAACTGCTGTACTTGATGCAATAGGCATCTTGTGTGGCTGACAGCCTGATCCCTGGAGGGGAGCCAGGGCAGGGCGACCACTCTTTTCTTATAGGGGTAGATATTTGAACTTTATCCAAATACTCTGTATAAACAGTACCAGCATCTGTTTAAGACCCTAGAAGTTCAAGGTTGTGCAACTAACTGGTCTGAGACATTTGATTATGTGCAGATTTGAGTTTCTATTTGCCATTTCATCTGTTCACACCTGCCTGGTGGACAGGCCATGGTTGCAGCTCCCAGGCTCCATGCCTTCTTGCTGTAGTGAGCTTCTACATAGGAGAGGACTGGTTTTATCTGGGGGCATCATTTCTCTTGTATATCCTTGCAAGAAGAAAGGCTTTGCCTTTGATAATATGGTATTTTGGGTCCTGGGACTGGCCAAGGGGTTGAGGATTGCCTCTGGCTTCTTGTAGAGCTGTAAATAAGTCATATTATTGCTCTGGGTCAGGTACTGCTCCACCATAAATGTGGTGGCACCTCCTGCATTGGCTATGGGGACTGTGGAACTTTGAGGTTTAAGACTGCTTCTGCAGAACATCACAATCTCTGTTTGTAGCTGCTATAGCAGTGTTGAAAGAGTGGAGCTGTGTGCTGCTCTGGAAAGCCTGATCCTGGTTGGCCAAATTGTTCATGGAGCAAAGCCTATGTTCCCTTCCTGTGTCTCCAGCTGTGAGGCAGCTTTTATCTCCCTCTCTGCTGTGATGTTTACTCAGGCATTCCTTGATGAGTTCTCTTTTTCTTCCTGTCAGAAGCGGCAGTCGCCCATTGCAGAAGAGTGATAGAAAGGTCAGACGATTCACCCATCAGGGTAGAAGAGCTTCTTTAGTGGTACCAGTTGGAGCAATGAGCTTGGGGCTCTTGAAGACAAGAGAGCAAGACAAGGCTGAGGTCACAGGTCTCTAAAGGGAACCTATGTATGGACATGTTCTTGCACAAGCCCTTCTGTATGTACCTCTGTTCATGCTGGGAAAGGAACCTGCTTCCTTGCTATCTTTGTCAGCAAATCCTTAGTCCCTGAATAGATTTACTCTGGTCTCTAATCTGTTTAGCACAAAGCTGCTATAATGGAAGAAGGTGAATGAGTCTGAAGGCAGGGTAGTGCTCTAAAGACCCTGGTTTGGTACTTATTTATGGGACCCATGCTGGCTGAGAGTGTCTTGATGGTGGGGGATGCCTTATGCTGTGGCCAGGTTGTCTGCATGAGAAGCACCTCCAGCTGTGGAAGACTGGTCTGGTGCAGTCTTCCTGGCCTGGCCACTAGCCTGCATGGCAGGCTAACCTTCTAGAGGAAAATCATCCATATCTCTGTTGAATCTGCTAACATCTGAAAATGAAGATTTGAGTATTGTTGTTGGTTTCATGTTATGAGTTGATAATCTTTGAAAAAGAAATAATCATGTCACTATAAACTTTATTGGGCATGTGCTCCATCATCATTGTTCTTGGCGAGGGTCAAATTAACTACTGGAGGCTGATCAAATTAAAAAGAAAAATACCAAATGGTCTGATGTGTCTGCCAAGGGCCAGTATTAGAGGCTGTTGAATGGGCAGTAGAGACTTTATGTGAAAGAAACACATGGCAGGCCAGAGATCCTCCCCAAGGGGGAGTGGGTGCCCAGTATACTCCCTAAAATGGGAGGATATTCATATGATTGTCCCAGCTTGCTTGGTGGGTTTCTTACAGAGGATTTTTTTTTTTTTTAAATAAGAACATCAAGCTAGCCTGGTTATATGGGGCTCTGTGCTTCTAGCTAGGCTCAGGAGCCTCTGGGTATGGATGTGGGAGATAGGGACTAAGTCAAGGAGATGGGCTAGGGCTGAGGTGTGATGGGACTGAAGATGGAGACAGTGACACTGCCATCAGATCAAGCCCAGGTGAGACGACAAACTCTGCTCAGCCTGTTCTTGTCCCCTTGACACAGACAAAAAAGCAAGGCTGGCAACTCTCAAAGCTGCTTAAAGAAATGCTTTTCAAGTCAGTGATGCTGCATGTAGCATGGACTAAGGTATTGACTCAGATGGAGCAATATGGCTGTATGAAATAAAGCAGATGTGGCACAGTAGTCTGTGAGTCCACTTGTCTTGTTGAGACGGTACCCCCTTGCTTTGAACTGCCCATGACTGATCAGCAGAGCACTGGGGTTCCTGCCCCCTGGTCCTAGGTGTTTTTTAGCACATTGTGTTCTGGGTTTGGTCCCCAGGTCTCACTATCCCACCACCCAGTATCCCTAGGCAAATCTGTGGGTTTATGCTTTTGTTCTGCTATAGTTACTCTTTAAAATATAGTCCTTTGTGGCTAGTGAAGCAGAAGGTTGCTTTTCTCTTGTGCTTAAGGCCAAGAGCTACTTGAATGCCTATGAGTAAGCAGGCATTTTCCTCATGAAAAGGATGCCCAGCCTCTGCTCTTGTTATGCTGATGTAGACCAATTTTTGGCTCCTTTGTTAGATTCCCCAGGGACAGATGTTAAAGTTGTTCCTGCTCATCTCCTGAGCCATTGCTGCCCACTGCTTTCATAAAGTCAGGAGTGGTAAAATTGCTTATAGTCCATGGGCTAGAATGGAGATGATATGCAACATAAAATTAAAAAATAAGCCAAACTTACCAAACAGCCTTCATTAGGCATCTGTGTTCTATTGGTGTATTTACTACTAAATAAATAATTGTTTATGTGTTTTCGTTAAGCTTGCAGGAGCAAGGGAACCTTGAGGGGAGGAAGGAGAGCTCTGCATGGCAACTGGGCCTTCTGCCATAAATCAGAGCTAGTCAGGAAAGCACTGTGAAGATACAAAATGTTCACGGAAAAACTACAAAAGCCACTAATTCTTTTCGAGTCCTCCAACCTCAGTCAGTGCAGGGGAAACTTCAATGAGAACAAATTCAGGCTGTGGAAACTTTACCTGTAGGGTCCTCCACAACTCTTTGTTGGTTGTACTTATTCATTTGGTTCCTCACTTGTGTTCCTGTCCTTTTCTACCAGGCTGCTGGCTTTGAGAATGTGTCTGACATCAAGACAGGCACCACTGAATATATAAGAGGGAAGATGAGGAAACAGCACATGTATGCCTAGGCATCTCCCAGGGCTTCTGTGGAGAAAGTATGCTGGCTATATACTTGCCTGGGTTTGAATGCCTGTGGATTCTCATGTGCCTACAGTCGGTCACAGTTGCTGGTAGAATCTACAAAGAATCAGTGGCTTGGTTAGACTTTGTAGCAGAGCCATGTGAAGCCTTGTGTGTTTGGTTTTAATTTTCTCTTTGAGTTTCCAGTTTCTTTCAAGCCTCAGACCAGACTTTTCATTCCTCAGGGACCAAAAGGTTCATGCAAACCATTGCAAAATGGAAGAAGCAATGCTTCCAATACTCTCAGTTGAGGAGAGTCTGGGCAAAAGAAGATTTACTCATTTACTTTCCACCTTGTGCTGGGTTAGGGTTTTGATTCTTTTGATTACTCTTTGACTCTGACATGCCTAATCTGAGAAGAGAACTAACAGAGAAAACCAACCTTTCTACTTTTGCAACTGGTAAACTGTCAGAAGAGTTTCTCAGTATATAATGAGAAGCGAGATAAGTAAATGTCAGGTGTTCTCTAGTTTTTCCTCATCAAAAATCTGATTAGTTAAAATATTTTGTTTTTGCAAACCTAAATCATAGGATACTAGATTTATTTGGGGGAAAGAATGAAGGATCAGGGAGAATAATGCCAGTTTCCATTTCTAAAATGGAAAACATATGTGACAACTAGAAAACAGCATTTGTTTAACAATGTTTCTAGTACTTACAGAAAAGCTTACTTGAGTTGAGCTTAGTTGGATTTAGATAATGGAGGAACCATTAATTTGATTTTGCTCAAGGATTTTCAGTTCTGCTAAGCTTAATGACTTTCATCCTTGCAATACAAAGCAGGTCTTATTCTTTCAATCTATGCTTAGATCTTTGTCCTGCTTACTCCAAGCCTACTATTGTGAACTAGAGCAGCATTTTACACATTGCACCAGTTTATAGGTTGAAAAATAAAGAAGGGCAAGTAGATCACAGCTTCTCAGCACCTAGTAATCTGGTCCTAAGTTGGGTGGGAACCTTCTCCTTTCTGTGCCAATGGGAGCCTTTAAGTAGGGGCCAAGCATGTGATGCCAGATTTGCCAGTGTGGTGGCAAGAGAGGAAAGGTGAGAAGGACTGAGGGGGGGCAGTCATGGTCCATCAGATGTGAATGCAGATGCTGCTGCTTCTTCAAGTTTGTTTCTCAGCTCTGGAAATGTCACTTAGATTTCCCTGCAGTCCTTAACTCTCTGGAAAAAAGGAGAGCAAAGGAACTTGTGACTCACCAGAGATATGGTGAGAATATGTTAAGAGAGTGAGCAAGTTCTGTGCAGGAGCAGATGTTATTTAAGCATGGAGATGATTTCACTGACATGCATCCTAGACAATAATACAAGGATAAATTGTTGACTGTAAACTTGACACTCAGATGAGATGGGCATCAGGACAGAATCCATGGAGAACTTGTCCATATTCAACACGGTATCTGTGGCCTGTCTCCCCTTCCTGTGTAGTTCTAGCTCTAGCCTTTGTGCTACCATAGTGTCAGGTGCTACAAACAAAGCTGTGGGGAGCATAATAGGAACCCTGCCATCTCACAGCAGGAGTAATTGCTGAGAGCTGGAGTGTTCCCCAGGGAGGCAGGAGGAGCAGGTTCACACTATTTCTGTGCATGCCTATGTGTTTCTCCTGGCAAAACAAAAACCTTGGCTCTTTTCTGCCAGGGTGTGATGGAGCTCCTGCCTCTGCCACGTGGCCATGTTGTGAAAGACTTGTCATCCATGACTCTGGAGGGGTACTTCATGAATAACTATGTTTCTCCCACTGTGCTTTTGAGGAGGCAGCACTCATTCGTATAATATCTTATTGTTATGGGATTTAATTAGCTGTGATTTGCTCACTCAGCAGATGTAAATGAGGTTTAATCTTTGTGTCTAGTTGTGAGGTGGGTTTTGTTCCTTACATCAGGAGTTCTCTGAGTTCTTCTGTATGAAAAATTGCTTTCCAGTGGACAAATACATGAGCCAGGTAAACTGGGATGATATTCTGGAAGTGTCTGGACAGGGTGCAGATTCAATATGGGCTGGATTTGTCACAAACATTTGGCACTAGTGTGTCCCTAGCACTGAGGAAGTGTCCTGATTACAGGGCAGATGACCATGGGGCAATGAGTGACTTAGTAAAATTAGTCGTTGGCAATAGTGGTAAACTGGTGCAAGATTACAAGGATTATACTATGTGTACACATTTGTAGTCCCTCCCATCCCTTCTCAATTCAGCGGAGTTGTTAAAAAGTAGAGATGATGATAGCTGGTATGGGTAAAAACTTATGAAAATTGGACACTTGGCTACACCCAGCCTGAGAGCAGGTCTACTAGATTAGAAGGAACTTGTGAAAGCTAACCAAGAAACATGGAGTGTCAGACAAAACCCTGCAAACATTTTTGTGTGTGTTTTACCTTTTTTTGTCTGCTTTCTTCTTTTGGTTGGATGAATAAATCATGCTTTGTTTTGAAGATACTGGCACTGAATCTCTTTAATCAACTCTGTCCACAGCTCCCAGAAATGAAAGTGCTCACTGAGGCCAAAAATCAATGAGGCTTGTTGCATTCAGTGTGACTGGGAAGCAAGGACTGGTCCCAGGGGATGGGACATTGGAGTGCCACACATGAAAGAATTTGCCACCTACGGAGACAAATGGAGAGGGCCAAACATGCCCAACCTGTAGAGAAGGCAGCAAACTGACTGTAAGGAGAATCTATCCACCTTGAGAAATGGCTGAGAGTGGGTGTTGCATAGGCCTTTGAACCAGGTAAGATACTGTTCTGATGCTACCATTTATTCTTCAAAGGCAGACCTGAAAATGTCATCCTTGTCTGCAATTTGCACTTCCTTGTTGCAGTGTTGCCTTGTATTCAGTCTCTGCTCACAGGCTGGATCCTTGAAGAAGTCCTAAGGCACTCTTCCTCCCAGCAAAAGGAAGAGGATAGATGATCCAGAGGCCAGGGAGCAGGTCTTAGTTCTATGAAACTTTCTAGAGCTTGCCTTCCTCTTTTCTTGCTCTGTCTAATCTTTGGGCACCCAGGAGGTAAGTGGCATTTGCTTTCTTGGTTAAGGTCAATATTTGTGTTTCTTTGGAGATTTGGAGTGTACAAGTGAAATCGGCAAGATCAACTATGTGAGCTCAGGCTCACAGTGGTTCTGAGACTTCTTTTCCTTGTTTTGTCTGGGAAGGTACTTTGAGAGATGCAACAATGAAGNAGTGTACAAATGAAATCGGGAAGATCAACTATGTGAGCTCAGGCTGGGGAAAGTGGTTCTGAGACTTCTTTTCCTTGTTTTGTCTGGGAAGGTACTTTGAGAGATGCAACAATGAAGGGAAAATACCTGGATTCCAGATCCTCCCAGTGTTTGTAAGTGGACACTTGAGGTCAGTGGTATATGAGTACATCCATTTCCTACTCCTGTATGTTGTTTCTCACTTCCTCTTCTCTCTGGTGTTAGGGCAGAATCTTGCTGAGGGAGATACAATTTTTCTCGACTTGCCAGCCATCAATCTCCTGAACAATACTCAGGTAATGAAATGGCAATGCTATCACAAGCCTGTCACCAGCAGTAATGGGGCAATTGTTAGAAGCTCAGACCGGAAGGAGAGAAATGGGTAATGACTTAAGAGCTTGTCTTCAGAGTGTGATTCCTTGTGAACTCTGATCTCTCTTTAATGCAAAACAGAAGAAAACTGTTTGTCTTGCCTCTTGCAGAGAGGGGCAAGTTTTCTTGTATTGGGAGAGGACAGAAGTGTTTGCACAAACAGCTTTATGGACATACTTTATTTCCATCTGCGTTCATAATGGGCCCCTCCCTTCATCTGAGAAGGCAGTTTTGTCTGCTTTCCTGTGGGAACTGACATGGCCAGGTGGATAAGAGAACTTTTGGGGCTTTTATTTGAAAGCCAAATGGCTCATAAATTGATAAGCTGTGTCCTGATCTCTTGCTTTTGACTCCTTACTGATGGTTTTTGGTAGTGGCAGGAGAAATGCTGACTAACTTGTTGAATCCTGTTACCTGAGGTACAGGTATATTAAGTACAGGTGAAGCAATTAGGGATTCCTCCTTGGCAAAGGCTGCAATCCCTGTTCAGCATCTTGCAGCAACACTGGTTATCTGTACAACTATATGACTTAACAGTGAGGAGGGTGGTCTCAAACACTAAGTGCTATAAACATAGATGCATTGTGCAGTCTTTATTCCCAGTTTGTGTAGTTAAATTACAAGTTAAGGAAGTGTTGAGGATTTCAGGGGATGTACAAGCGAAAAAATTAAGTTCTCCTCAGCTTGTGCAAATCAAAGTGCTCCCAAAGCTGCTGGAACTCCCATGATTTAACAGGTGGATCCAGCCAGATTGCTTTATCCTTTTGAAAATGAGGTTTACATGATGCGTTTTATTCTAGGTTTTGTATGAGGAAAAAAATGAGGTTCTTTTAGTGATAATTACCATTGAACTTTGGAATAGAACATGAGATGATCGTAAGATAACCTTTTGTGACTGTTGTAGAAAATCAGTGTATTTACTTGAAGAAAAAGAAAAATCAAGGAGCAAAGTAATAAAAAAAAAGCTTATCACCTGAGATATCACCTGATTATCACCTGAGATCAAAATACAAATTTCTTTTTAAAACTTAGTGAGAGAACCTTAACCTTTTTGCGTGTGTGCTTTGACAGCTGAAGGTTGTACCTAAATGCTTGTTTTAAGGATTAAGTCAGAGCTGGCTGGACAGTACTAGGTAGCCATGTTGGGCAGTTTTCTGGGTTTGACAGGGTTACAAAGACCCCCAGTGTGTTTTCTGGTATGCCTGGACTCTGCTGCAAACAAGAAACACATCAAGACCAAAGTGTATTCTAGTAATAAATTGCTCCTAGCTCCTACTGGATGTATCCTTGCACTAGTGGACAGGTAGCTGTGTCACCTCTTTGGTGTACTAGTGCTTACAGTGCTGTCCTATAGGAGAAAGCAACACTTAGTCCCAGACACAGCATGTCCTACAAGGCCAACCTGCCTATCCTCCTACCTGCCTGGCCTAGTGCTGTGTGCAGGACACTTACTTGCACTGTCCCATGGTTTGGATATATTGCTAGTCTGTAAGCATGCAATAATGGACCTTTGAGTAGAGAGAGGAAGAAGGAGAATGAATGAGCTAGGAAAGAGAGAATGACTGCAAATCCAGTTAGTTAATAAAGGAAATGCAGAAAGCAAGGTGAAGAGACAGTGGTAATTTTATGCACTGCCAGTCAGACCCATTTGTCCTGGGAGCAGCTCTAATTTCTCTGAGTTGTTTTTTCTTTAGAGATGGAGTGAGCTGGGAAAGAGAAGAGAGGAGGAAAAAAAAAGAAAGATTAAAATCAGCACCCAAACTGACAAGGAAAAAAAGCCATTTTAATCTCATCCATACATGCGTCTTCTCTCAAATAAGTAAAAGGGATATTTGCAGTTTTGACTAGTTATCCTGAGCAAAGGCTGAAGTCATCCAGCCTTTGGTGCTAGTCTTGTCATGTCCCAGTCCTGATCAGAAGAGAAGGCCAAATTTAATCTTTATAGCAGCTAATTCCCACTCACTTGTATCTAGACAGCCTACCTGCCTTCTCTCCCATTCATTCATGACCATTTATGAGCAAGCCTCTCAAAACTTATTAATACTGTAATCTTGATTCCTGAACTTTACTGCTAGGCAGCCCCTTCCCACTATTAAATATTCCTAATCATGGATCATAATTTATACCCCCTTCCCCAGCCTGAGATAAACTCAGAGGAGACTTTCTTCTGTCAGCACCACAGACCCTGTTCTTTGAAACCAATCTTTCAGCAGATATGTGAGCATCAAGGAGTGAGAAGTACTTGACAGGGTTGCACAGATCTTAAATTCTGACTGAGAAGTCATTTGTGGAAGACATCTAGAAAGAATATACCCGTGTTTAAAAGCAAATGTGATTTTTTTTTTTTTCCTTCAATCAATGGGAGCTCATTGTGGAAAGACGGATTATTATTTCTTTAGACTTTAAGATCCCAAGATGGAGACACAAACAGGAAAGAGCAGTTGTTAAATCCTGACTGAACCGTATTTTGAAGATGAGACAGTTCTGCAACATTCCTCTGAATGGGTAGATGTGTTTGCTTACAAATTGCAGTTAATAAAATATTCCCTGCAATCAGTTCCATCTTTGGACATGTGAGCTTTTAGCTCCAGTCCAGGCTACTTTGGTGTCTTTCACAGATTCTCTGAGCAGCTGGGGCAGTGGCTTGATACAAGAATAAGAAGGATTGAACATGAGAAGTGCAACTTGTACACATGAGAATGGGGATGTAGTATTTTGCTGCAGAACTGACTAGGTAATTGTACTGTTTTATTGTGTCTGTGGCAGCTGTGGCTTGACCAAGGGAAGGCTGGAGTGTGGTGAGAATAGATGCTGGCTAAGGCAATAAATGCAGGTACTGAGCTTAGGCTGTTAGAGAAGCTTTCAGGGTTTGTCTCCAAGGGAACATATACACAGGTTCAAGAACAAAGCCAGAGCATTTCTTAAAAGGATTAAATTTGATGAGGCTGCCCCTAGGGACAGGGTCTTGCACAGAAAGCGAAGTCTGTTCATGTGCCTATTTAACCACCTTTAACTTTCCTGTCTTTGCCTTTTCAGCAGAGTAAGCAGGGTGTTGTTTTTATCCCTTGACCTGAGTGATTTTTTTTTTTTCCAAACCAAGGCACCAATAGGATGTGCCCATTCCCCAGGTGCATCTAAATATAAACCAGGCCTCAAATAGGAAGAGGGAGCTCCCTCCTCCCTGGGAGTGAGGGGTGTGTGAGAGGGAGCTTGTGAATTGAAGGCAAACAGGTAAGGTTTGTTATAAGGAAGGAGGCTACTGATCTTAGTGCTAGGAGCTGTGCTGAGAAATAGTAAGGTTAATGTGAGGCAAGCTGGGCTGGAGGGGTCTTATAGTTCCCAGCTGTGTCTCTTTTATGGCCAGTAGAGTTCTTGAACTGAGGGTGTAATTCAGTACAGCCCTGTCTGGCATGGAGGCCCCACACCAGCTCCTGTGATCACATTACAGGGAATTATCAAGGTATCAGACTTGGCTTAGAGAACTTCAAGAAGTCAGATGGGTGCAGGAGTGAAGGCAAAACACTGATGGTTTATGAAACTAAAGAGCTCATAGGTGCTAAAATTGTGTGCTAGAGGAACTGAGAGACAGAAGAAGCCTCGGGACATTTTATTGGGAAGTAAGGGAAGTGCCTGATTTGCTATCTCTTCTCTGTATCTTGCCTGTAATTTTTTCCTATAGGAGTGAGTTAAGCATCTGGGATGAGAAATATTTCATATGTTCTCAGTGGTTTCTTTCTACAGAGGCCTTAGTATGCACACAGTAGAAAACATGTCTGGAGAGTTCAGATCCAATGTCCCTGGTTCCCTACTATAGACAAAACTGGAGGGAAGAGGTAGGAAAAGAATAAAATATTATGTGGACTTCAGCCATAAGAATGTTGATTCCTGAAGCTTAAACTGCTTATGGATGCTTTTGAAGAGAAATTAGAGGGAATGGCACTGAACATCTGTGAGAAGGAAGCTTGACAACTGTGACACAGCCTATGGGGCATCCATGCAAGGGAACTTTTTTCTTGGCCTCAGGTGATGGAGAACTGGCCTAAGAAGGTGACGTGCATGTCTTGATCAGTCTCAGAGAAAGGGATAAGCACGAGGCCCTCTACTGACCAGAGCAATGAAAGAAATGCCAGGATGCGTTTTCTCCTCATTGCCAGGCAAGCAGGAAAGGTTCACTGAGAGCTCTGCTACTGTGGCAGCCAACCAGAGAGGATCAGAATTTTCTGCTTCCATGAAAAACATTTGTCTTGATACTTGTCCCGGTGTCTGCTGGGAGGGATGGGTGGTCAGTTCTCCCCTGAATCAGCTCACTATATGCTGACATATTCCTTGTTGAGCCTGGTTTTACTGTGGACAGAGTTGATATTTGTGTTGTAAGTACTGTAGTGATAAATTTCTGTTTGGAAGGCGCCTGGATAACATGTGGCTTAAACTCTGCTTTCTCTTAAAGACTGGGATCCTTCATTTCACTAGAATAAGGTAGGCCTGATCCTGTAGATACTGATGGTGCTTGGAGGTGATTAGTGATAGCACCATGACTTGCCAGCAGCAGCACAACAGGAAATTAGAGTAGTAAAATATTTCCTTCCTCTGTGTCCCATTTACATTTTTATAATAGAGATTTTCAAGCCCCTAATGATAAGGAATGCTCATTGCTGGAAGATGATGATTAAAGCATAGACAGGCATGATTGCAGACGGAAATAAAAGGATGTTAATTACATCAAAGGAATCAGGAGGGCAATGCAGCAGCAGTGTTGTTGGCAGCCCTGTGATGGAGCTGACTTTGTCCCCTATCTTGGCAAAGATGGGCTCACCTGCAAATGCCAGACCTCTGCAAAAGGCAGATGAGATACTGCTATGGGCAGGGCAAAACAAAGGAACACAGCACCAGACAAACAAGACTCCTTCCTGCTGCAACCTGTGGTAGAAAGAGAAAGGAAAGGAAAACCCGCTTGTGCTGGGGGGAAAGGTGAAAGTGGCCTTTCTGCTTCCACATATATCAAGAAGCACCTGCTGGTGCTCACAGCAAGCAATGTTCAGGGTGAGAAGATGCTTGAGAGATGCAAATGGGAGAAGAGGTGCATGGTCAGATCTGCTGGGAAAGGTAGGCCAGGTAGTGACTTCAGCAGGGGGCAAATTAGCAGGTTTCTGTTGGGTTCATGTAAACCAGAGTCATCCTTTGAAGATATGCGGAGGATGCTGAGCTTTTCTGCCTTGCCAACCAAGTTCTCTCCAAATGCTCTTTTCTGTTACCTTGCTGATGGAGCAGTGCCCCCGGGAAACAGTGCCTTGGATGGAAATCTATCTCTCTTTCCAAGGGAGTAAATGGTATGGCGTTGTTCTGGAAAACATGGTTGAGGTCACTTGTAAAAGGAAGGTGGAAAGAGGGACATGGGAAACGATGCAAATAATTCAGAACAACCCCAAAGTAGAAGTGAATTATTGTAAAGACACATGAATGAGTGAAAGAACAAATGAAAAGAGGTCTTTAGCAATTGCACAGAGCTTGATTTAAGCAGAAAAATTCAGATATTTTCTCTTAAATAAATCAACAGAGCCCAAAATGACTTAGTCCTTGCCAAAACCTCAGCATCAAACTTTGTTCTTGAGGGAGCAATTAGAGGGAGGGATAGAGGCATTGCAATGCAGCCCAAAGGAGTAGATTGAATATTTAATAAAATTCCAAGCTTTGAAGGCCCCAAAAAAACAGTGAAAAGGGGGAAGCTAATGACAACTTCATCTTAATAAGGTAATAGAGGAGAAAACACCACTCGGCCCATCTTCTGAAGAAAAAGATCATCTCATTAAAGGGCAAGAAAATTCTGCATTGGCAGTGGTTTTGCTCCAAACAGTGGCTGGAAGTGTAAGGGCTTCTAAGTGAAGGATGAGGGAAATGCACAGATAGCCATGGGGTTGTTCTTCCTGAACCAAAAGGAACCTAGTAGGATAGAATCATGATGCTTTTTGTTCTGTTTGACTGATCTTTTTTTCTGGAGTGGAGAGTCTGCCTTGAAACTCAAAGGCTTCCCTTGCTGTGACAAATTAAGTGTGAGACCCTGTAGGGAGGCTCCCTGTGCAGAATCTATGGTAGTGCTATGACCATAGCAGGGGAAGAGAATTGTTAATCAGTGTGTCTGCTTGTATGCCTCAATTCCCAGAATCTGAGTCTTATTTGGCCTAGTCCCTGTGAAAGCAATTAAACTTGCCAATATGGGCTAGTCAAACACTCCTGAAGCAGTAATCCTCCTTCATTTTTGCCTGATTTACAGTTTTTCTTTCCATTAGCACAAGTGGTGCCTGTGCAAAATAACACAGCATCAGCCTTTAAGGATGGATGAGGCCACTGTAATATCATCTCCAAAGCATTACCTATGCAGAGAGCATCACCTTGAGACTGAGGGAGGAGCCCCTCCATCCTTACTGGCAGGAAAACATAAAGCAGTAGAAAACAGGCTTCACTTGACACTCTCCCTGACTGCTGGAAGAGCATCCCCAAGCTGTGTTTCATGGAGAGGGAAATGGATAGTTTCGTGCCTCTCATACTGTTTTGGGTAGGAGTGTGGTGGGGGGAGGGGGCAATAATCTTTATGCCTCTGCTGCCTCCTTTTTGTGCAATACTGAACTGCTCTGAAGAGTGGCTGGTAAAAGGTCAATGGTGACTTCTGCTGTGCTTTCTGCTCTTCAGTGACAGGAAAAAAAAGCAGCCCCTTTGAGGAAGCACCATGCAGCAGTGTTGCATGTCTTTCTTCCCTGGAGTATGCTCTTTCAGACTGGTAGGGCTGAGGTACTCTCCTCTTGAACCAGCTAAAAACCTTTCCATTAGGTGCCCATTATAGTGAAGGAAGTGTCATTAACTCTAATAAGCCTTGGGAGTGAATGACTAAAAAATAAAAATCAATGAGTGATCTTTAGCCCTTGCACAAAGCCTAATTTAGAGTAGTTCACATGATCTTAATGCATATGAATACTCCAGGGTCATACTGTTACTACCTATTACTGTTTGTTCAGGTATTGCATTGACTTGGACCTACCAAATAAGTCCCCTTTGTGAGCACTGCCTCACTGTGTGATTTGAGGCTGTACTGGAAGAAATGAGGTGCTAGGCTCAGAGACACCTGACTGGTGAATGCTTTTGGCTTTTTTGTAAATTTTACAAGTGTTTCCCCTGTTTTGCTGGCGTAAAGGCAAGTCTATATCCTATTGCTTTGTTCCAGAGCTAGGTGCTAGAGAAACTGTGCAACACTGGTAGCATGCTTGGGGCACCCTGAATTTCCATAGGGCGGAAGGAACCACCAAATGCCTTAAGGATAGCTTTCCCATTGCTGAAGGCAATCTCATGGGCTGTAGCCTCGGAACAGCAGCAAAATGTCTCCTCTTGGGAGGATGAGAAGGTGAGAGCTTGTGGGGGAGGAAGCGATGGCCAGTGAGTTAGTATGATGGTGTAACTGCCAGAGCTGAAGGAACTTATTAAAAGGATTAACCACTGCCATTGACTGGTTTTATGTTGGTAGCTGTTATTCTCATGAAGTAATCCTGTTTCCAATCCTCTATTGGTTTTGGAAGACAGAAGAGAGGAAGGCTGGCAAGGAAGGACTGAAAGGGAGTAAAAGAAGGCCTTATGGAAAGTAGGGAATTGCTGAATGTGAGGAAAAACTTGTTGGAGACAACAGCAGAAAAAAATGGAGCTGATTCCAATAGGGCAACTGTAAGTGCTAATAGCATTTTCTCCTCTCAGAGGCCTAGAGCTTAATTGGGGTCCCAGGGACTATCTGCCTGGTCTTCCACCCACAACCTCTATGTTCATCTGTGTATCCTTTTAGATATCCACCAACCTCCCTAGCTGCTTACCTGTTTAGTGTAGCTATGTATCTTTCTGTTAATCTGTGATGTTCATCCATCACCTGTGTATTTAGCTATTTGCTAACTTGTAAATATATTTTCCTAACTTGTAAATGTATTTTCCTCTGTAGTATCTGTCCACATATCCAACTTGATTTTAATGTTACTGTTCTTTGCAAAATACATTCTTGGAAGAGGCATTGTTTTGGCTATCAGCAGTGTTGTTTCTTTTGCAACTTAAAAAGCTAGTAATAGAAAAACTGTATCTTGGTTTTCACATTGTTATTGAGACAGGGCTGAACAGAAAGTCTGGGATGGTGGTAATGGTGCATGAGTCAAATTGGCCACACATGGTGCTATTACACAATTAAATCTTAGCTTCAGATACATGAGAGCTAAAACTTCTGTAGTCAGTGGAAAGGCTTCTTCAAAGGGCGGTTCAGACTTGCATTTTTTTTCTTTTAATGCATTAAAAAAAATGGTTAGGCTAGACTTACTGTTCAATCCTGTAATGTTAATTTCTCCTTACCTCTTTCTACCCACTTTTTATTCTTGTGGTGTGCTTTGAACATCTCGGGCAACAGCAGGCATTTGCAGAGTTCATTGCTTCTTGGAGGGACCATACAGTCTGGTGAGAAGGAATGACGGCTGATCCTTCTGCCTTCTTCCCCTAATGCCATGTGTGACAGAGCAAATCATGTTATTTCCATATCTGTATGATAGAAGGGTATGTCACATTTGGGAGCATAAGGAATAATAGTTATTTGCACAGCTCTTGGAGATCCTTAAGGAGAAATCCCTAGAGAGATGTAAAGTGTTATTATAAGGGCTGTAAGTTCTTTTCAGGCAGTTAAAGAGATAATAAATTCATTGCCCAGGAGATCTGGTGGTTTAAGTTTTGTGCAGAATATGGTAAAAAGGTATGGAGCCTCAAGAAAGGGCAATACAGTCTGGGTAATTATTTTGACTGTTACCTTGGTTCTGGGTTAGAGGTAGAGGAGTCCAAGGAGTGTGAGAGGGTTCAGAATGGGGGGCTTTGGCACAGGTCTGTGCTGTGTGCAAGCCCTGGTGTCTGAATCACTTCCCTCAAGCTGGAGGCTGTGCAGCTGGGAGAGGATAGATGCATAGGAACTGGAGTGATGCCACGGGGCATGATTTGACCCTGTTGGATTTAAAAAAAAAAAAAAAAAACTGTGTGCTGCTGTTTGCCTCCAGACAGCATTGCAGAAAAGTACTTAGAGAAGACTTTTCTAATTCACTGCTCTATCTTGAGTGTAAGAGAACTAACTTGAACCCTACCAGTTGTTGTTGGTTAAAGCAGCACACCTGCAAAACCATCAAAATGTGTCTGGAGCTAGAGAATTTTCTATTTTCCTGGCACTTTGTTAGTGTTTAATCACATGGAAGTAGAATATTTGGGCCTAATTTCTCATTTGAATCTCTGCCTTCGTCTCAGCCATAGGTTCTTATGTCTTTTTTTGGCAGATTAATGAGGCCTTTAATACCTGCTCTTATCTCCCCATGAAGGTTCTTATCCACTGTAGTCAAGTCACTTATCAATCTGTTTGATAAACTAAATGGATTGAGCCCTTTATGTGTGTCTCCAGGGAGGAATGGATCAGTGCTCTCAGCATGCTCGGCATCTGCCTTTGGTCTTCACCAGGGAAAGTGATTGTCCAGGCACCAGCCCCACTTGAACAAATCCCTGCTATACTGATGCTTGCTAGCTTGTGTGTTTTCCCCAGCTGTTAGATCATCTCTGAGACTCTAGATTTTCAGCATCCTTTGGTTAGCTACTTGGGAAGTTTAATTTGACAGTTGTTCTTGCTGGAGCTGTATCCTGTGCAGGAATTGCCTGTCTACTCCACTGCTCTTTATGCAGCTGGGAGCTGTCAGCCCTGGCTGCTAAATTGGCCTCCCACTCTGCTTGCTTGGGAGCTGCAAACATACCATTTCCCCTTCCTTGTCTTGGTCCATTGTCCTTGTGGCTGCTATGTAGCTGGGATAGGCCTGAGTTTGTGAATGGGCCAGATCAATTGCTGAGGTATTTGCTGCTCTTCATATGGGTCTCTGCCATATACTTCTCCTTAAATTTGGGGGATTTTTGCAAATTTTACCAGTATTAATTTCATTTTTCATATCAAGATTGAGGGAATACAAAATTTTAAGTCTAAATCTAGAAATGTTAGTAGGGATCCTTGTTCTTCCCTTGTTCAGTGATATTTTTCCATTTACACACTCTTTCAAAAGTACTGCCAGAAAGCTTTTTCTTAATCCACTTAAAGTTTACTGATATTATACAGTGTTATTTTTCTGATTAGAAGGCTGTGAGATAAAGTCAAATGCTTTACAACAGCCTAAGCATATTACATCTTCGCAGTTACCCTTATCAACTAAACTTATAATTTCATCGAAGAATGAAATCGGATTTGTCTGACAAGACCTATTTTTCATAAGTGTTGAGTGATGTTAATTATATTTCTCTCCTTTAATTATCAAATGGATCACATAGGAACTTTGGTGATTGTTTTGCCAGGGACAGATGTTAGGTTGGCTGACTTAGATTTATTGGTTCATTCTGGTGGTTCATAGGCACCTTGCTTAGACTTTAATATTAATTTCCCTGTTCCAGAGAGCTGGATAGGGATGAGCCCTAATATATTGGAGAGGATGGTTGGGATTTAAGATGGTAACTATCTGATACAAGTGTAAGAAGGTGGGTAAACTATGTCCACTGCTTAGGGATTTGCTGCCAATTTTTCTCTTGCTTCTGTCTAATGCTTCATCCAGGTCATTAACTGAAGTGAAGGACTGACCAAGACTCGGAGGACTAAACATTTCTGAAGGTAAGAGTACTTTCAGGGTTGTTCTATGTTTTTTGTGTCTATCCATCCACCTGCTCCTGTTGTGCCCTATGCTGCAGGAGTACAAACTGATCCCAACTTAGTTGAGATTTCTGAGCTTTTCTGTAAAGCAGCTGATAACATTTCTGGGTAGGTGACATGTTAGTGGACTGCCCTGGTCCAGTGTCAATCCTTGATGTAGTGCTGCTTCTACAAGTATGCAGGTATCAAAAGCCATCAGCTATTTCCTACTCCCTGAAACAGTGTTAGTTTTTTAACCTCTCCTGATAAGAACTAACCTAGCATTTTACAATTGTATATCTGAAATTAGTAGCAGTTTAATCTCCCTCTGCTGGATTACTCAAAGGTGTAATTGTGCAGAAAAAAAGGATATTAAAATGCAAAACACTTTCCTTTTTCATGTTAAATCCATTCTTCCTTCCATTCTTTTTTAATTTTACAAGAGGGTTTTTACTTTTTGCCTTTTTTCTCCCCCCATACATGTGCCTGTGCCTCTTTTATGAGAAGGAGCTGGGCATGCAGAGAATAATTTTGATTTCTACATAAATCTTAGAAATGAATACTTAAATTCAAGCAAAAAATACATTCTTACACCTTTAATTTCCTCTCTATGAAGTATAATGAAAAAGCCTGATTATTTTTAATTCTTTCCTTTAATAATTCAGCAGCAGAGTGATTTAAAGCTGGGGACGATAATTACCTTTTCACTTCCCTGGTAAATGGAGTTTTAATAGAAATGGAAGCTCAAATGCTGGAATTAATTCCAACAGGTCAGCGTCAGGTCATCCATAGCATCTTGTGTATAAATCATTAATCTGTAAAATGGCATGCTTCTCAGTTTCACAGGAATCCCTACGCAGAGGCTACATTTGAAAGGAAGATAGTGTTCTTGTAAAGCATGGAAGGGGAGGAAAAGTGCAATGCACATCTTGGAAGGTTTTTTTTTTTAATGCAAATTAAACAGCTGGTTGAGGGACAGGAGAGTAGGGGCTTGTCTAGATTAGGCAAATTGAGTTGTAGCTACGATGATCATTTACTGAGGAAGCTTATACACAGCCCATTATCTGCGCAGTTTGTGCTCCTCAGCTTATTTATCTTCATACTAGACCTGCTATTCACATTTTAGAGAAAAGGAATGGAGGCAAGCAGTGCTATCCAGGAGAGGGTGAAGTAAACCCTAATTATTACCTTATACAGACAGTGAGGTTTTTAGGGTAAAACAAGCTTGTGCAGGTCAAGCATCCACAGAGGCATTTTGTGAAAATGAACAAAACTGCCCAGGTTTAGGCAAGACTGATTCTGCCCTGGGGGTCAGACTGTCCTGATGCTGGTATTCCTATTTTCCTCTGTTCCAAGGTCTGGTGTTAACGGATAGACCTGCCAAGCCATCCTTGCAAGATGAAGAGCTCCGTAAAACACTTCCATGTTTCCCAGGTTGGTAGAGTTGTTGATGTCCTGCAGGACTGTCAGAGGGGGAAGAGGCAAGGGTCCTGCTCAGGTGGAAGAGGCAGTGGACTAGAAACATACCTAGCAGCTGGGTGTTAATTTTTTCACAAAAGGGAAATATAAGCAGTCTGGTCTCTAAGTGTGGGGATGGTGGAACTTTAAAAGCACTCAAGCTCTGATTTGCTACAAGTGCATGGTAATGATTTCTATTCAAATATCAAGCAGTTTTGTTTCTATTTCCTGTCATAAATATTTGGTGCTGAGCTGATGACAACACCAGCGTCCAGCTGGCAGGAGGAGCCCTTGTGATGAAGTTCCAGCCATGCCTTGGAATGGTTATGTTGTATCCAGGAGGGGTAGGGAATGCATGTCTAAGGGTGCTGCGGTAATCTCTGCTCCAGGCTCACAGAAAAATGGGGAAAAAGACCAATATATGCATTACTGGAAACTTGTGGTTTCTTGGCATCAGTGTGGGCCATTTTTTTTCTTTTGAAGTTTCTTTTTTTCAGATAAAGGAGGCATTTTTCCTCCACTATGATTCCCTCATTTACAGAGTATAATCCTGGAAGGGAGCTGGAGCTGCACTATGCAGGAGCAGAATAGCAAGGGGTATGGATTTCTCGGGGAGAAAGCTGGGGCCTTGTTGAAATATGGACGGACCTTGCAGCAGTCCTGGATCAAAACCTGGAAGGAGACTAGCATGGATATGGGAGCTTGGTGGATGTGATGTTCACTATCCTGCATGGTGGGGAAAGAGGCTGCTATCGGCAAGTTCAGAAGTGTGTTTGTGGGAGGTTGTTTTTGATTTGTGGTGCTTCACAAGTCTTTCAGGTTCTGTAATCCAGGACATGGACCCTGGGTGTGCCCATATCCATCTGTCAGCTGGTCCAGCACTGCCAAGCATGAGGCAAGCACATGCTCAGTCTCTGAAGAAAAATGTGCTTGAATCTTGGGAAACTATGGACATGTTACTTGTTATCTACTGAGCTATCACGAGGATAGCATCACCAACGGTAAAGCCTGCACATGAGTAAGCAGATACCAAGCTGTGCTGCTCTCAGAAAGGAGACACAGGCAGCCTTTGACTCCAGGTGAACTGTGCTCATTCTGTTAATATGTATGCACAGCACACTGGCAGGATGTGCTGCTCTTCTGGAGCTCCTTTGGTTGCATTGTGGTTTCTCTGTCAGTTAGGCACTGTACTAATACTTTTCTATCCATTACCATTTACAGCCGTTGTATTGTACATCATTGCCTGAGGAACTTGAGCAAATGATTGCATTGCTGGAATCTCAGGCTCTTTTGGTAAATACAAATGCAGCTTCCAGATTTAGGCAATGACCCACTCAGTCATCAAGTCGAGCAGTTTCAACTGATGTCTCCTGGGGGGGTTTCTGCTTCAAGTGCTACAGAAATACTGTTATAAAGTCTTTCACTGTGAGCTACTAGTCCATATTAGACTGACAGATCCCCTAATCAGAGGTTAAATGTCTTGTTCCATTTCCCTCCTTCCTGCTGTCTTCAGGACTGGCACCAGCAGTGCTGCAGACCAGAAGCGTCTTCAATGAAGGGAGGAAAAAAACAAGGTGTATTTTTGGCTGAGAAAGTAAAAATTTTGTAGTTTGGGTCTCTTGGTTTAAGGCATCCTGTTAAGGGATATCTTGTTCTCATCGCAAAAATGAGATGCATCTGGGTCTAATAACAGATGTGTAGTGTTGCAGCACCATATCTTCCCTGTGAAGGACCTACTTCTACCCCCTGCGCAATCCCATTGCATGCATTTCATATGCTCATCCTCTAGCATATGTGCAGAAGTCTGTATATCCAGGAGTCTGCAAATGTATCACATGTATATTATGCACATAGCATACTATCCTGTGTGTGTCTCTTGTACAGCCCATCCCTCCATTTGATAGGGACTAGCTTCAAACTGGAGTGACATGGAGAGCTCTGACAGCTGGGGATACTTGTTTCCCAGGGCTTTTCCCACAGCCCTCACTGATGTTACTGCTTTTTGAATCTCCATGGGCTGCTTTGCTCTGGCAGGGTAGCTCACAGCCCCTTATACAAATAACCATTTTTTCTCTCCTGTCTCTGTAATGATGTTCAAGTCACGCGTGCATCGGCTCTCTTGCATTTTTCATGGGCCTACTCTCTGGAGGCAAGGGAGCTTGATAATCAAACAGTACCAAACCAGGCAATTGCCTTTGCTCCCTGCTATAGCTGATAATTACCTTCCTTTCCCTGAAACAAGCTCTGACATCCACCACCCTGTTGGTCACTAGCCACAGCTTTAATTGACGGATGGTCTATTACCTCTGTTTGTGCAGGCTCTCTGATTAAGTGTGAGGAGAAGGTGAATGATGCCATGTCTGTCTTGGGGCAGAGGAGGGGAGGAAACAGGCTGTGGTGTGTGACTGGGATCAAGATGCTGATGGTGTTATCTATCCTGAACTAATAAAGGTGCCTGTGCCTATCCTGTCCTCTTGCAGCAGCTTAGCAGGAGATGATGGCCAGAAAAACATGGCAGAGCACCATCACACATCTGTTCTGCCAAAGGCCCATACAGGGAGAAGAGAGATAAAAAGGAAGAAGGAAGTTTCCCTTGAAAAAAGCCCTGCAAATGTTTGCTGGGGGTTTGTCCTGAGGCCTTGTTTGAAGGCTTCAGGCCTGAAAGAGCAAGGTAGAAGCAGCAAGTCTCCTGCAAAGGCAGCACAGTGAAATCCTATAAGTTGTGTTCTTGGTTGTCTCCTTGTCTAGTTTTCAGCATCCTGCTAGCAGTTTCTAATGACAAGCATGCTGTCAGGACTGTGTGCTGTCTCTTCACCTCTCCTCTCTTGGCATGAAACCTCTCCTCCAGACAAAGTAGTAACAAACAGTGGTAATTTGAGAGTACTGAATAATTCAAGGAACTTTCTTCCTTGTTCTTCTTGCTGTTGCCTGGGACAATCCATTCCTCGGAGTGTAACTACATGCACAGGGTACTGGTAATGAAATGGAGGGAACCCTCCTGGGAGCCACAAGCGCTAAGCATACTCCTTACTGTATATCTATACCTTTAGCTGTATCTTCATCCTTGTGTGTTTATATACATATATATATAAATTTTATATTTATATATATATATATATATATATATATATATATAAAAACTGACTCCCTTGCCATCCATTCCCACATTTTTTTTTTCTGTCTTGCACATACCTCTTCTGGGCTTTACCAAGAGAATGTCTTCCAGTCTGTCTCAAGAGCTCTGCCTTTGAATAAGAGATGGGACCTGGGAATTTGGCTTTAATATTTCATAAGCTTCCTTCTAAAATGTGAAGTATATTTATGTTATTTGCATCAACTGCTAGGAAAACAAATGCCTTTGATTTGCACGCAGATCCTAACCTGCTGCCCATTTTTCCAGGGCTGAGCATAAATAACACAATTTATTCAAAGGAACCTTTCTCCTATTTACATTTATATTGAATAATTTAAAACACCTTTCTCTGTTTCCATAAATTATTCCCTCAAGGATGAAGGAAGCTGTCCATGTCCATTCCCTTAGGAATGTGTTCCTAAGGGGAAACTTCATATAGGTGCATGAATATGTTCATGAATCTCATGAAGTTATACTCATGCCTGAGCCATCCTCCAGGATGGACTGACCACACTGAGCAGAGAAAGAAGGGACCCTTCTCCTTCTGACAGAGATAAGATAAGATTTTTGGTGTACTTTAATTCCTGCTTATCTCAGTCTGGCAGATCCGTCTCCCTAGTATACACAGGTTTGATTGCAGTGTGTAGTTTATGGATAAGCTGGTTATTGAGTGATTGGTAGATGCACCTCTTGGTGGATGGAGAAATCCTCATCTTAGTTTAGTTGTGCAAAATGGTGATTGTTAATTTCCTGAGGGGAAGCCAGGGATTAGAAGGAGGGCTCTTGAAGCAGACAAAAGATTAGTCATCATCCCTGAGAGATCCATGGCTCCTTTGTGGCAGTAATATACAAGTTTTAGAGTTTGTATACTGGCATAGGATGTGTTTGGGATACTCTGCTGCTGAGAAGTGTCAAGATGTAAACTCCTTATCATAAGTGAAAAGAAAGAAATCTTGCAGAAGGAAGAGAAATTGCATTTTCCTTGTCCTTTGGGAATAGCTTTTGCCACTGACAAGAATCACAAAGCATTATGGAAAAGGTAGAAAACTGCTGTGATGAAGTAACATTCTGAGTTCTCACATCACTAGAGCGATGTGAGAACAAGGCAGTTAGAGAAATGATCAACAGTGCTGGGCAGAGATGACAAGATGTTGTGTTGTCTTCACTACAGCTTTGGTGATTGAGGCCAGCTGAGTCCTGTCATGTAGTTCAGTCTTGGTCTGCCTGAATAAGTGGTCACCTAGCTGCACAGTGACAGCAGACTCTAAGCTATAGGCAGGCGCTTGTTAGGTTGAGCTCTGTGCAGTTAGATTGAGGAGGGTTCATGGCAGTTGTCAAAGTTGCAGTTTTGGTCACTTTTAAAATGAGCCATGTTTGAGGACCTGAAGTCTTAAGGATCTCAAATCAGAGTCCTTAATTCACTTTAGAGAAGGAACTCTAAGGGGCCCTCTAAAGGGTCTAAAGGGTCTAAAGGGTCTCTAAGGCCCTTTGTATATAAACCTACTGGTGCAGATGACCAAGAGATATAGGCTCTTCATGGTGAACTATCATGAGGGAGAATCCTTAGGAACTGCAAGAATTATTGCCTCAGGTGTAAATAAGGAGCCATTCAATTGAAGGTCAAGGCACTTGTCAACTACTTAGGTAAACATACTTTTAGTTTTGTGATAATTCTATTGAGGAGGAAGCTACCTTCACCTTGCAGTAAAACTAGAGAAAGCTGCTGGCAAATGAAAAGTGACTAACTGAGTGTTAGTGAGATAATAAATCCATCTTGAACAATACTTCTATAGAACTTTTTTTCCTTAAAGATAGCTGTCTTTTTTTTCCCTCAGCCTTTACTAAAACTTCAAGGTTAGAGATTAATTGTAATGGTAATATTGTTTATTTTACTGTTGTCTGTACAGGAAGAATAAATCTAGCCTGAAAATAAATTGTGAATACTGTGCCCACATTTAAAAGCTTCTGATACTGCCTCTGTATTAATGAAACATTATTGACTAGTTTTATTGAACTTGACAAAAACTTTACCTTGCTGCTCCAATGAGACAGAGGCATAGATTTTAGAATTTAAAGAATTCAACTCCTGCCATCTAGCAAAGAATGGTGAACATCCTTTCCTATCTTTTCTTTAACCTAAAATAGCCTCCTCTTATTCACCCTTTTGTCTCATTTATTTCTCTGAAATTCAACTCAACAGATGCTTCCTGATAATGTTTTATGTTTAAGGGCACAGATAGCCATTTAACTCATAACTGTATAGTAACTATTTGTCTTCTGATTGCACAGTAAGCAGCAAATAACGATAGTAATTTTATGGTTATTTCTGTCTTTCCCTTCTGCTGGTCTGAGGGACAAATTCAGGCATTCCTTATTCAACTCATAATGAGGTGAAACCTCCCACTTAAGCCATGGAGACTGCTGCACGCAGGACTACAGCCTTTGCATGTTACTGTTAACCCTGTTGTAGGTAGTGTAATACAGGGACCTAGAGCTTCCTGCTTAGAGCAGGAGTACCAAGGATGCCACATGCCCAATATAGGGCCCTAGCTCTTGGAGCTTCTAATAATTGGGGGAATAGAGGCAGATGGTGCCGAAAGGGCTAGTTCATTTGTGTGTTGTGTTATGAACTTTGCCCCCTTTATTCTGTAAGGCAAAGAACAGGGTAAATACCTTCTGTGGATGATTCAGTCTGCCTACAGATCTGGCCTTCTTGGGACAGAGCATGACTGATCAGGGGAGGAGGTGGACAACTCTGCTTCTGAGTAGCAATTTCTCATAGCAATGCTAGTTATTCCTCTTTGCTGGTGGAGGGGAAGGTATTTAGGCTTCTCCATTTGACTAGATGTATCAGGATTTGAAAAGAAATGTAAAACCTACCTGGTAGAGCAAAATGAGTGCAAGATTCAAAGCTGAGATCCACTGGTAGTTTCCACTGGATCTTCAAACCATCTTTTGTTGTAAGAACATCTGGGAGCCATATGGTACTGATGGCACTTGTCATGAGCTTGATGTGCTGGAAATTCTGTTTGGGAAACAACATGAACTTTTCATTCTGGATTCATTTCCCAAAGACCAAAATCGTGATATCCTTTAAAGCACCAAACAGGGGCCCATTAGAGAGCTTGTGTTTGAACACTTGAACCAATTATTCATCCTCATTCAGCTTCAAATAGCTACCAAACACCATGTGTCTTTCTTCAGTGTTAATAAAATCCTAAATGATTCTTCATTAAGAAGCCCATTAAGACAACTGCAGATTCCTTGAAGCTCATTAGAGGATATTCTCACCACTAAATTATCACACTAGAGTTTTATAGAAGTCTGAGGAAAGATGTCCTATTGTGATTAATTCATGATAGATTTTTTTTCTTGCTTGCACTCTGTTTTCCAGAATCTGTTTTGCTGATTTCCTAACCTTTATGTGGAGAGTAATTCTGGTCCTTCAGTTTTGCTCAGAAGAACAGACATTCCAGAGCTATGAGCCTGCCATATGTCCAAACCTGTCCTTGCTTTCCTTGCTCCACTTTGACCTCAGTCACCGTCTCTAGAGATCATTGTTGGCACTGTGAACTTCAAAACCTCATGGAGGTATGGTAATGGCTGGGCGAAAGCTGGAACATCTGGAGAAAGACCCATTGTGGCACAGGAACCAGTGTACCATACTGCACCCATTAGTCACAACCTCTCCCCTTTTCTTTTTTTTTTTTCTCCTTCCCCCCCACCCTGTCCACTGAGATTGACCAGAAATCTGCTGGCTGCTCCTTGCTCTCCCCCTCTAACTCCTTAAATGCCCAGATCACTGGAATTTGAGCAACTTTGCAAGGCAGAAACATGAAGGCAAACTATTAAGAAAAAGTGAATGACAGAATTCCTAGGACTAAATCAATGCAGGGTCTGTTTACATATTCCCCAGCCTGGATTGTCTTGAACTACAGCAACTGTGCATTACTGAAGTGTGGGACCACAAGCTGCCTTAACAAAATGTAGCTGTTCTAATTTCCCACCAAGTATTAAAATCTCATTTTATGGTTTTGAAGTAGGGAAAGAGCAAGAGAGAATCTGTGTGCCTGGAGAGGATGGAGCAGAAAGGGCCAGCACTACATGATAATTTATGTCCATTCAGAGTCACAGGGAAATTAAGTGTATTAGCAAGGCTGCCAGGCCCTTCTCAGAATGGGGCTTTAAATGATATTGATGCGGTACTAATAGGTGCACAGTTTGTCTCTTGTATATTACAGCTTTGTGCTTGGAACAGTCACTTGGATAGCAGGTTTAAGCACTTTCTGCCTCTTCAGGAGGATTTGTTTCTAGGGATATGGAGTTTTAAGAAGCAGCAGTAGCTATCTGATCCCATAAGCCTTTAAGAAGAGTCTGGGGTACCTGGATTCAGTGCCCCCATCTGCAAGCAATTTGCAGTCAGCAAGTAACCTTCCACTTTCTCCTTTTCCTGGTAGATGATATGGACAGCTTGAGGAGTGATGAGGTCAGTCCCTGGACAGATATATGCTTTTACTTTGTCTTGCATTCTGTTCACAAATGCTACTGGATTTGTCTGAATTTTTGAGTATAACAGCAATAATAGACTGTGTAGTGTATTTGACTGAAGTCCATGGGCAGCATACAGATTAAAGTGGCACATTCCCCTATGTAATTCAGTTGCTGAGATTGAGGGAGCTATGTGAAGAACAGGATGGTTCATCCAGGACTGCTGAGCTTGTGTTAGTAACTCCATTTACCCATGCAATTTTATTACTTGAAAGATTTTTTTCATCCCATGAATTACAATATTTTGCATGCAAGTGTAGTTATGTTATTGCACTGTCTTTTTTTAAGAAGGCTTACTGTGTAAAGGAAAGTATCTTTTAGCACACTCTACAAGCTTTTTTTTTTGTATGAAGCTTTGGCTAGCACCTTTGGGAAAGAATGTAGAAGGTGGAGCAGGGAAGGGTCAGCACTGCATGATGGGGGCACATTTCCTTGGACATATGGAAATACTGTTTAGGGAGAAATGTCTGTGACATTCTGCTTAAAAAGAAGAAAATAGGAGAGCACAGCCCTTTTGTTGGATTTATGTAGCTGAAGTGTGCTTTTCAAGAGGCTCTCTGGCACGGGCTGTGAAATGCTTGGCCATTTCCAGTCCAAAAGTTAATCTGCAAGTTCTTCTGAATCTTGATATCTTCAAGCAAGATGGTATCTCTGGAGTTGTGCGTCAACTTTATACTGAAAGCAGTTGTGCCGTGGGGATTTAAAGGACTCTGTCCTTGCGCCTCTGGAGGCCTATATTTTCTTCTCTCTATCACCTTCCTAATACTATGTGGTCTAGGGAATTTCTTTCCTTGCAGCCTTAGGCTTTTGGGAAATACTTCCTATAAAGAACTAGCTCATTATCCTGTGTAAGAGTAAACCTCTGCACATATTTTCAAACCATGTGCCTTTTCTTGTAAGGTTCCCTGGAAGCCTGTACCACCTCTGGATAAAGGTTTCCTGTATCTGGCCTATTCCTTTCAGCTTTAATCTTTTCTAGAATCAACTATTAAAGCAAAAGTATATGTGATTAACTGCTGTCATCTTTGAAGGAAAAGATGAAAAAAGAGTATGAAGACAAATGCTGTTTGTTTATTCAACTCCTTCTGCAGCTGAGGCAAGAACACAAATATTACTACAGAATTAGTAGAGGAAGGGCAGTGATGTGATTTGTTGCTTTGATTTGACAGGCAATTTTCAGATCTGGATCAAAAAGTTATATTCCAAGTTTTATAAGTGACTACATTTGAGTTTAGCTTTGGGGGAGAAAAGTGTTATTTTTACTCTAGGTTCAGAGTAAAGATATGAGTTTTCAGTATGTCATGGCACTTTTCAATGATTTAGTTCTATTATTGCAGTGTCTACTGAAGCCAGCTGAGACCAGAGTCTTGCTGTGCTATGCACTGCACAAGCATGGAACAAAGAGCTTAGAAATAATAAAAATAGCTGATTAATCTGTGAGTAATGAATCAAAATAATGGACGTGTATCATGTTGTCATTTTCTAATTTATTTCCTTATGATCTGTGGGTACAAATATATATTTTTAGATCAGCAAAAGTGATCCAGTTTGAAAAAAGTCATTAGTCCATATCTGTATGGTTGGTATATCAGTGTAGTAATCAGGTACTTGAGGTCATTTAAAGTAGCTGTTGCTGAAGGGGAGACTTTTTCCAGATGTCTTGCAGAAAGCACAAGCAGCAAAGATGTTTTGATGGCAAGTCAGAAACCCAGACAGCAGCCAGACAAGCCAACTGGGCATGCGCTATGCATGTTTTTTTCTTTCTCTCTCCCTCCCATCACATGAGTTGAGATAATTATTTTTGTGCATTGTGGCTCTAAAGTGAACATGCCTGATACTGGCTCTGCCTCTTATCATGAGGCAGCTGCAAAATTGCTTTCAAATTGTTTTACAATTGGGTTTTGCTTGTGAACCTCTTGATTGAGCAAGCCAAAACTGACAAGAGAAAAGTCTGGTGCAGGAGGGAGCAGAAAGGAGGCCAAGAGGTTGAGACTGGGGAGATGAGATTAAAGGAAGGATAGAAAATGCTGCTAGCAGCAGAAGTGCCTGGGTCAGTACGGAGGGGACTGACTCCTTAACCTTTAAGTGTGAGAAGCAGTACATATGCTGCAAGCAGGTGCTGTTGGGTTAAGACCTCCTTTTACCCTATATTTGCACAGAACCTCCACAGCATCCATTTAACCTGGAGTCTTGCTTTCAACTGCTAAAAAAAGAAATCACAGCCATCATGCAAGCAAGTATGGTATCTACTAATGAGCAAAACTCTCCAGGTGAAATTCTGGCCTCTGTAATGTTAAAGGTAGATTTTCTGTAGATTTTTCTGACCTACAAGGGAGGGTTCCCTTGCCAGATGCTGGGCCAATATTAGCACTGCTGCTGAGATACTTCCTTATAGTGCAATAAAAATCAAATACTCCCATCCAACAATTCTGATTGCAGTGACTTTGTTTAGGTAACTTTGTAATGTATCTTACTTTTCCCAGTAGATGTCTTGGCTATAATATCCTGGAGTATCACAGAATAAAATAAATCAGCTTTTAAAAACTCATAAACACATAGAAGGGAATGTAAACCAATTTCTGATCTAGTTGAGGTGCACTGAGACTTCACAGAGTGGCAGGAAGCTTGAACAGATTCTGAAATTGCTCTTGAGCTTATGAATTCATCTCTCCTTTCTCTCCTCCAACTTTAACCCTTTGTAGGCTGACTGTATTCACACCTTCTTCTGGTCTGTCTTTGTACATAAGTGTCCTTCTCTCCTGCCTTGCATAGATGTGGATAGCTAAGCTCAAGCATGCATATATTCACAGGTGTACTTACATTTCATCTCTCTGTCCACCATTCCCAAGCATTTTAAGTATAAAATGATATTATAGGTTTTCTTCCCTTGTAGCTTGATATTTTTTCAGCCCATCTGTAAGGTGGGATTCTGTGTCTTTGCTTTGTCTTATTGCTGTTGAATGTTCTGCTGCCTTCAGCATGTCCACTTTCATCCCAGAGAGATAGTTTCAATGACAGAGCAAGCAACTTGTAAAACATGCAACATACTTTGGGCTAAGAGGTGATTGGCAAATTTATTGCTAGTTTTGGAGGGAAATGTGCCAGAACAAGTCACTTTGTGGGAGGCCCCAGAGCTTGGAAAATGGAGCTGGTTGTGTGCTCTACTGCTGGGAATAAGGTGGGGTCACCAGTATATCTTGTCTGCTCTTCAGGGCAACTATAAATCAACTTGTGTGCTGACAGGAGGCATGAATATTTTCTCAGAGTTCACAGCTCATTTTTCCAGATGACTAGTGAAAGATGCAATATAATTTTCTTGCACAGCCTAATTAAAAACTGTGCCATACACTGAGTCCCAGGAAAGCCACTGATGGAAGTGCCCATGTATTGCCTTTGCATGTGGACAGTCTATTCATTGCTGTGTGTTCCCAGGCATTGCAGTCTCTGCTGGGAAACCAAGGCATATTCTCGCTGTCAGCCTGTCTTCACAGGAAACAAATGCCCATCCACTGTATAATGAACCTAGTTAATAGACATTGATGCATCCTAACTCCACGAAACCAGCTTATTTATCTGCACTGCTAATTAGCCATGGGAAAACATACATGGGTTTTATGAAAATCTGCTTAAGTGGGTGGGGAAGGGGCAGAAGGAAATGAAAATTAGTTAAAAGTGACTTTTTCTCCCATTCTTCCTTTTCTATTTTCAAGGCAGATAAAATTAGAAATGAACTCAATGAAGGTACTTATGTCAAAGGAAAGCACTGTTTGAAAGGCTCAGGCAGGGTAGATATACTTAATTTGGCTATATTTGGCCACAGTAGTGGGAAAGGAGGAAAGAAGTTAGCCAGTTGGGATGAGTTTCTCCTGGGAGGGCTTTTCCTCTCATGGACTGACTACTGGTACAGGAGGTGTTGCATTATGTGTACAGCTATACTAGCAAAGTGCAAATTTTTGGTAGTCTCATTGTGAAAGGTTGCAAAAGGAGCCTGGTATGCTCAGACTGTGGCTGCTGCTGGTTGTGGGGTGAAAAGTTGTGGGTAAAGGGGCTTTATTTCAATTTCTGTGTGCCTACCTGGGTACATGGATCAGTGATGCTATTAAGTGTGCTGAAATGTGGTCTGGAAACCGTTCTGAGCAGGGACCCAGGAAAAGGGACAGCAGCAATTTGGAGACCAGAGCGCACTTACAGCTGAGCCTTGCAAAATAGAGCCTCTGGCTCTCAAAAGCTCATTCTGGGATTGGCTGCCATGTTTAGTATTCAGAGAGGAGTTCTATTTGCTGATTGCTCTGATGGGATATGAAAGGCAGGATAGAGTTTTACTGCAGAGTAGTTGACCTTGCTCCAGAGATATTACAGATACACAGCTGCTATTCAACATTCCAAAATATGATACTTGTTACATGACTCTGCCAAGAGAAGTGATTAGACTTTGGAGTGTTATGATCTACCGTTTTAAAAAGTGCCTATATGCACAGGTGAGGGTGACTCCCTGTCTCAGGTAGTGGGAGAGCTGTAGGGACACAGACCCGAGGTAACTGGTTGAACCAAGTGCCATGCTTTGTTTCTTGTGTGTAGGGTCAGTGATAGGCTGCTTGGCTAGGAGGTGGAGATGGACAGGAGCTTGGCTTTTTTAGGGCTCCCCATTGCTAAGGCATTAGCAGCCTGTGTAAGGGTTGAGTGCCCCCAGCATAATCTGGGGGCTACTGATGATGTAAAAAGAGGCTGTAATGTGACAAGAAAAACTCTGTTTTGCTGCTGAATGTCTGATAAATCTTGACTCATGCTGGACTTTTGCCTGGCATAAATTTATACCTTTGAATTTTGTAATGTCACCATTAAGTAAACTTGCTGCTTGAACAAGAGGTTCAGACTGATAATCCTGGAGTCCTTGCCAGGACCCTGCTCCCACCTGCTTTGTGGCCAATGAACTCAATAGGATGACTTGAGTGTTTCAAGTAAAATGCCTGCTAAAGGGCTTTGCTCTGCTGGGAACCTTCAGGCATCAAACAGGTGATGTGGGCAGCACCAGCTGCACATTTTTAACAAAATCATGACTGATGCCATTCATTAGAGTTGAATCCAGGTTTCAAAGCCTCTCTTCCTCACCTCTTAAACACACTGCTGCCAAAATCAGACCAGAGGCTTTTCTAGCAGGCAGGGCAACTGCACAGAAACCTGCATGGTGTATCATTTACAAATAAAGATGAAGAAAATAGAGAAATCTGTTATCTGAAGAGCTCCATTCCTTTCCTAGGCTGCGTCCTCCTGGATAATCAGTCAGACCTAACTAATGAAACCAGAGACAAGTAACCTATTTCACATGGGTGAAATGCCAAAGTGTAGATGCCAAAGCAGAGACATGGGTAGGTTCCCAACTGTGGCAGAAGGATGACATCATGGGGGCAACAATGCTTAAAAAAAAACAATGCTGTGAGTGGACTTTGCTTGGACTTGTGGCTGATGCTTGTGTGGAGGTGGTAGAGGGAGAAGTAAAGAGGTGTGAGGATATTATCAAAGGCTCTTGCAGCACAGGATACAGCAGAGAGGACAGGGAAAAGTGTGCTACTAGTGAGCCATAATTATGCTGAAAGTCTCTATCACCGATTACACTTGTTCTGCTTGTAGAGCGTGGGGTTGGTGGCTTGTTTAACAATGCACAGCACGCTGTTCTGATTTCAGCCTTTAATGCTACAAAATGGATATTGCTTTTTCACAGGCAGAGGAGATAAGGCATGTGTTTAGTGCACTGTCAAGGCCATGATACCATCACCACGTGGGGAAATTAAAAAGCTTGACATAGCAACAATGTCCCTCTTCCTTCTAGCATGTAGCTGGGCAGCACAGAAATTCCCAGCAGGAACAGTAAAAAGGACAGCAAGTGAGAATGGATGTGGCAGACACACACACCCTGGGGCTATTGAAATGGGGAGAAATCCTTATGTGCAGGAGAGAGCCTGAAAGAAAGAACTAGGTTTTCCAACCTGTAGAGTGGTTGGAGTTGTACCTGAAATAGCGTCCACAAAATTGAGCTCAGTTTTTAATGTAACTGATGCCTTTTCTTTTGTGCTTCCCAAGGCAACTTGCTGAAATAGATTTCTTTCTTCATCTGGGCATGTGGCGGGATGTGGATTTGTATGGTGGAAGGGGGTCAGTGTTACACTTACGAACATGGAGGATTTCAGAGGGGATGAGAAAACTGGGAGGAGAATGGGGAATGTGAGATGATTGTTAGTGATGGTAGCAAATTTTTCAGAGGCATTTTTTTCTTTTGCTGAGAAGTGCTGATTTGTTGCAACAGAACTATTCAAGATGTAGAAGCACTTAGGCTGAATTTTCAAGCTTGGGGGAAAAAAACTTTCAAGTTATCAAAACACCTTTATAAAAGGCAAAAAGTTTGGAAGAACTTTAGTTTACCATTTCACCTGAAGTTTAAACTTGTATGCTTTACAAAAGCTCAAAGCTCAAAATCAAAATGGAGCAATCTCAAGTTATTGGACTAAAGTGTGCAGTGAAACAATCTGAACTATTTCAAACGCTTGTCTTGGGAAAATTGGCAATACTTTGACTTCCTATCTTATTTTGAGACATATTTTTGTCAGTTTAAAAAAAAAAAAAAGAAACCTCTGTCCTTCCCTTGTTTCTTTGTGTAGTCTGATGTGGGTGTACAGAATGTATAGGTCTGCAATACTTGGTTATGTGGGACCCCTGCAGTCTCTTTGCTTGGTATCCATCTCTAGGAGGAGTGTCTATGTGTCTCAGCATGCAGCCTGTGTCATGCTGGGCACCAGTCTCTTTTGTGCAGGAGGGGCTGCTTTTGTACCTAGCGATGAGAAAAATTGTATTTTGTTGCACTGTAGTGCTGGTTGGGATTGAAACATGAGTTTGTTGGAGATAACTCCAGGAGAATATAAATATAAATACAGTTTTAATTAAGCTTTTCTGCCTATATGACTCTGGGAGAGAAAAGTTGTTCAGAATCAGAAAATATTTTTTTCAAAACCTGTGTGATTTTTTTTTTTTTTCCTCCTCTATCTTCTGATCTTTCCCATTTTCCCCATCTCCTTTTCCACATCTATATCCTCCCTCCTCCTCTACCTTGTGCTCAGGTTGTGCTCCTAATCTGGCTGTCTCATCTGAGGTTTATGAGAACTGCCTGTAACAGACACTTAAATCCATGTCTGTGATGTGATAGTCCTTCTGTTTCAATCCCAAACAGCACTATAGTGCAACAAAATACATTTATTCTCATTGCTACCACTGTCATTATGGGTGGTAAAGAGTTGCTGTAAGTCTGAGTGTGTGTGTGTGTGTGGCAGGGGAAAGCAAAATATGTGACAGGTGGAGGTGTACCTGCTTAAGGTGTGGAAGCATCACCTAGGTGCAAGTTGGCGGGGCAGGAGTTTAGGAGTTACCTAAACCTAATGAAGTATGGGAGAAGGAACAGGCACAATGGGCAGAGCCTGAAAGAAGCAAACATGGGCTTTGTCCAAATATTTCCTTATCGGAAACAATTTGTTGCCTGAGATGCCTGTCTTCCCTTTCCCACTGCTCCCTATCCTGTTAATGAAGTTGGTAATGAGCAAAGCAAATCCTCTCGGGTGAGCAATTAATCAGGAGGCTGAAGCAATGGGACAGCATTTCTTTTTGCAAAGCTGGAGATCTCTTCACTGAGAAACCTCACAGTGCAGAGTGATGATGCAGGCTGGGTAGAACACTGTAAGGGAAGGTGCTACTGCTGCCTACTTGGGTGGTTGGTGCTGGACAGTGAGAAAGACAAGTCAGAGCCAAGGGATGTGCGACCATGCTTCCCAAAGGTGGGCCCTGCTTATGGGAAATATGTATATTGTATATGACTTTATCTGCATGTACCTGTCAGGTGAGCTCAGCTTCATCTTACAGTTTTTCTGCCCTTCCATTTGCCCTCAGGTTCAGAAAAGAATATGTAAAAGATTCTTACGTAAAAAAAAAAATTTATTAAAGCTTAAAAAAATGTGGTCTGTCTGTATTTTTAAGCATTAAATGCCTTCTTTTGTAAAAGGCTAAAACAACATTAGCTTGTACCACACAACTTTTCTATTTATAATTTTCAAGCCACATTTTGTCATCTAATAACAGCCTTCACCTAAAAGAAGGCAGCAAAACAAATGGGTAGACCATCCGCTTTGGGTAATCCCCAAAGCCAACCTGAATATTCTGAGTTGAACATAAAAAACTTTAAAGTTTACCCAGAAGGCAAATATTTGTTTTGTACACTCAGAATAAATGTTTTCTTCAATTTCTCCTCTACTGAGCTGTATCAACCCAGCAGAGAGATGCTTTCCCCCAGCCTGCAGGAGCTCTGAGAGCGCAGAGGATGAGACTCAAGAAGTGTAGACAAGACTCCTGAAAAGCCTGGAGAGCCCTGGCTGTTAGCCAAGGCTCTGTCTGTCCCCATGGGAAATTGTGCTTTCCTCCACATATGTAGGAACTTCGAGAAGTGGAGCAGGATTCCAGAGTTTGTGTTATGCTAGTAGCTAATCTCTGTAGTATTCCCATTTAGTGGCTTAATGCTTTGTTAGAATAATAAAAACTAGCTAATTATCCCATATGAGAGGTTAGCCTTCCCCTCTGCCTTCCTCAGCACCCCCCTTCCCCCCCCCCCGCCCTCCTGCTTTTGACCTCCTCATGGCTATATATTTATCTTCTGTTAGTTCATTTGATTTGGAGCTGAATAAATTGGAGAAGCTGGAGTGATTCATGTACTGTGGATTACATATTGATCCAGCACACTTTCCTCTTTAAAGTCCCCATCAGTCATGCCGATCAATGGTTCCTTCTGGCTGGGTATCTGTTTTTGTAGTGCTGAGAGGATATAGTCTGAGGGAAGATCTGTGTTTCACAGCCCCTACCCAACCCTTTTTATTTTGTACCTTCTACTAACAGGACTTCGGATGCTGAAAACTATGTTGAGGCAGGATATCTTTGATTACAACCAAGCCTCCCAAAAGGGGCTGGCCCAAATGCCTTGAAAAGCTATGCTGGAGGCATCAGCATGCTTTAGGCTTGAGAAATCCTGGTCCAAGGTGTGAATACAGGCCATGTTTCACTGCATGTTATTAGATGGACTTTGAAAGTATGGAAGCAAAGTTGTGTGTGTGGAGTGTGTTTTTTTTTTTTTTTTTTTTTTTCTTTTTTTTTTTTTTTTTTTTTTTTTTTTTTTTTTTTTTTTTTTTTTTTTTTTTTTGGGCCGGGGGGAGGAGGCCGCGGGGCGTGCAGCTAGAGAAGTATTTCCTTCTTCATGGAAAAGCACACTTTTTCATCAAGACTGGATGCTATCAGGGCAATATCACTCTGTGCTAGGATATCATAGCATTTTCCTGCAGAGCTCATAAAACTCTTCACTGAGGTATGGCAGCGTGATCTTCCTTGGATACAGACACAGCTAGCATGTCCACAACTAAATGGGACTATTTAGACACTGGAGAGCCATCAGTACCACCAAATCCAGCTCTCAGCATCCTGGCTCCCCCTTTTTGTGTGAATCACTGCCACATATAGCTAGGTAATGCAACATCATAAATCTGGAACCATAACACATTTTTCAATCCCCTGGTGCTGGCAAGCAGTTTTAAGTTAGATGCTGAGGTGACATACCTCAAACTGCTATGGGTCAGTGATTTTTCTACCTGCAGTATGAGAATGATTGAGAGTTGAGAGATTATATCTAAGAAGGTGCGAAAAGAAACTAAGAAAATTCAAACTGTTGTCAATAGGCTTAACTGAGGTCCTCAGATGTCAGAAAAACTATTCTTCAACAAGAAACTTAACAGAATCAGAAACAGAAAAAGACTGAAAGCTCACACTGTGTACTGGGGGCAAGTACTCAAACACAAGGATAATGCAGGAAGGCCTTATCTGTTTAGTTTTATTTTCTTTGTTTTATTCAGGCTGTTTTTTTTTTCTCAAAAGCCCTAGGCCTTGTGTCCCATGCCAGATCTTCCTCTGAGGCAGACAAAGAAGCTCCGAGCCATTTCTTAAAATCACAAGTCTGCTAAAAATACTTGTGCATTGAGAATTTGAGCTCATATTTTCCCTCGAGGGTCCCTGAGGTATGGTTCTAGGCACCTTCTCGGAGGCACTCAGTTGTCCCGTGGCCATTTTAGAAGGACTTTGTTCCAACCTCGGAGCGTATATTCATGCTGGAAGTTCAGTTCATTGGAGTTGGGAAAAACACCTGTGTCCCTTGGTCAATGCTGGGCTTTAAAGAAGTCCTCTGCTCTCTCCACAGCACAGATCCCAGCATATTTCTCTTATGAACAGCATCAGCAAGGAGGATTTGTGCTATGTTTTACCACATGATGCAATCCCAGCTGGACTGCTAAAATTTTTCGTTGCATCACAAGCTTTCCAAGCAAACCTAGTCCTTACCTGAGGCATCTGAGAACTGATGTCTCCAAGTTCCATGGAGTATGGGGTCTATTTCTTTATTTCTCTTAGGTACGCAGAGGTGAGTGGAGGACTGGTGTGCCTTTCCTGTTAGCCTGATAAAATCCTTCGGCAGCTTCAGATGTGTTAACATGTTCTGCCTGCCAAGTTCAGGATGATTGGAGCATCTGACACACAGCAACTTCTCTGTGTGTTAAACATTAATAGCTTTCCAGCTTTGCATCTGGATTTTCTTTTGCTAAGACCTGAGCTACTTCTCTGGAGATGTCAGTCTGTGACAGCACAATTACTTCCCAAGCTTAACACTTCTGAGGAGGCCTGATGGCTTCAGCATGGAAAGGGGATGGATTGCCTGAGAGCGATTAAAGGATATTGGGGTATGAAGAGGTTGCATCAAGGTTCTGTTGCGTGGTACAGCCAGAGGACAGCTGGGGACATGCATCTTCCCCACTGAGGAAGATGAATGATGTGATTTCACAGATGTTAACTCCAAGACCTAAATGCACAGTCAGGCAAACTATTTTGCCATGGTCCAGTTCTGCCATCTTTTTCATCGGTCTCCTTCACTTTCTTCATTTTTGCATAACTTTCAAAGTATCTTCCTTCCTCACCTGATATCATATTTCTGGAGCCTCATGATTCTCTGCACTGCTCCTTTTCAGTGGTGGCTGTGTTTAAGGGAAGTTACTCAAGAATGTAAACACAGCAATGCTGTATAAAGTCTTGGTAGCTTTTCTTGTTTTTTCTTTCTTTTTTTGTATATGATTCACAGTTTGGTATTTTGGGAAGACTCATGCTAGTGAAATATATTGTGTTTGTGAAATTTAGCCAAGCTGAGGGTTTTCCCTGTTGAAAATTTCTGGAATTGCAAATGTTAAAGGTTTTGGTACAAATCTGTCTTGACGATTTTCACTCTCTTGCATAGCTTAGATTTGAAAATAAATTATTTTTCTCTGCCAAAATGGAGGAATTCTTTTATGAAAGCTATATGAGTTTCAAATCAGAAAAGATTCTTCGGTAAACACCAAACCGTAGGATGCTGTCTTTCACAAATGTAGGCATTAAAAGATCAACCGGCACAAAATGGTATAATTACTTTGAAATTCATGTGATTTGCTCTTTTACATGGCAAGACATTGATACATGAAATAAAGTCAATGGGGCTCAAAAGTTAATTGTTACAGAAACAATTCTTTCCTAAGCAGTGTGTGTCTTGCATCTCTACCTATCTTGCTCTCTCTTCTTGCTTATGATCCGCAAAGTTTTTTTTGCTCTTGCTCTGTATGGAGAAGAACATCAGCTCGAGGCCTGGCCCAGACCATAATCTTCAGAGGTGCTTCAATTTGAATGAAGAGAGGAAACTAGGCAGACTGCTTAAGATCTCTTTGCTAGTTACATAGTGCTGGTCAACCTCAAAAGACTTTGCAAAGCCTCAGTTCACCACTGGAGAGACAGATGTCTTTAAAGAAGATGCTGCCATGCAACTACTAAGGCAGAGAGGGGAGAGAAGCTTAGAGGATGAGCCCCCATCATTCACGTGCCCATGAAGATAGCTCTGTGTGTGAGAGCATCAGACTGGCAGGGCAGGATCTTGCCCATCCCTGGCAAGCTGACAGTGAAAATCCATGTATTGATTTTACAGATCATTTGCACCAGTTTGCATGTGACAGGAAGCAACTCAGGGTCCCTGGTAGAAGCTTTGAGGCATGGAATAAGTCAGCCAAACTGGCAGTCTCTACCTGTACCAGCCCCATGGCTATCTGAGGAGGCAGGGTGGGTTATGACAGACATTCCTCTGCAAACAAAAGGTGTGTGCAGTAAGGGGGTAGTTAAGAAGGCATAAAAGCACTGGCTCGGCACAGGATAGTTGGGGCCCAGGAGCTTCTCTGGCCTTGGTAGCTTTTGCAGCAGAGATTCAAAGTAACACAAGCAAGGAGTGAGAAGGCAGCTGTGGCTCCTGGTATTCTCACGCAACATAGTCCGCAGGCAGAAGGAGCAGCTTGTTATATGGTCATGTCTACAGGCTATTCTGCATGACAGCTGCTCGCTCCTGATGCCAGCAGGTCTGAGGAGCTCAGTAGTCTTTCGTGGAAATAATTCCTTGTCCCTGTTCCTTTGCTGTGCAAGGAGAACACTGCCTTTCCCAATCTCCCCTATCACCTATCTTCACCTGGGACCTCTGTCCATATGGACATGTTCATGTCCTCATGCATTATGGCTCCAGCCAGGCGCTGGCTGATTATATTGCCCAATGCTTTCAGTCAATTTCTTTCTGAAATATTCATGCTAGTAATGTCATGGATATTTTCCTTGTACTATGCTGCCGTTTATCACCACAACTACCTCACCCACTTGCCCATCCCTGGTGAAACTAACTGTGGTAAGCTGAGAATAGAGTGGAAAAGGAATAGGGTTACATATTTACTAGCCTGTTAATATTTATGAGGACTATGAACCGGATTAATTTCCATGCACCATTTCACCTGAGATGCTTTCCTTGCCTTTTTGTGATGTGGAAATAAATAAACAAAAAGTAATCCTGACATTTTCAGTTTCTTTTAGATTGTGCATTGGCCATCTGTCATTTAAATGAGGATTCCTCTCTTTGTGCAGAACAAATCTTCTTCTGCCTCCTTCTGGTGAGCGGGAATCATTTCCAAGGCAGAAGCACAGGGCTGGCTCTCTTCTCTGAATTCCGCAGCAGCCTCCTATATGAAAATTAGAGATAAGGCGAAATTCCTTATTGTAACACTAGCAAAGGGTCAAGAGTATTATTATGGGACAAAAAACCCTAGCTCTGGGCTTTTGGTGTGAGTGATGCTATATAGACCCAGGGGAAGACAGAGCTGCAGGTCAGAAACGGCCAGGAAAGGGCCATTCTCAAAGTCACAGAGGAAGAAAATAGCAAGGCCGTTGATTGATGAGGTGTACTGATAGACTGTTCAGTGCACTACCCATTAAACTACACTTCTTCATCCTAATCCTCAGTGGTTCTAAATTTGTTGTTCAGAAATACCTCTTCTGTTTGGATTCCCCCAATCCCCAAGGGAAAGTTTTTCTCATTGTGTATAGGGGAAACACAGTCGCGTCTATTTCTAAAACTAGTTATCAGTATAAATTACAATTTAAAATCTTCTCTAGTTTACATTTCCACTTATAAAAACTCCTGTTAGAATTATTTGATAATGCAAATTCTCATCTACTGTCTTAATAGACCCTTCAGAGTTAGGGTGGGTTTCAATTTCATTTGCTTTCTTTTTCTTCTTCTAGTAATAGGATCTGTTATACATATGACAGATTTGTCAGTGGAATTTTAACAAATATTATTAAATGAACTTTAAATGCCATTTTTATCATCAGTTTTTAATTTCAAAAGTGTCACCCTATTGCATTTTGGGAATATGTAAATGAACAATTCACCTACTAAATTTTATGGCAGCTCAATGTGTCAAGAATACTTTCTGCTGATTTTTCTGTTTATTTAATCCTTGCAATATACAGGAAAGATTAGCTGTTCATATTTTGTATATTTGTTTTATAATGAGTAGGTTTTTTTCATTAATGAGATGATTTAGAATTATGCAGAATGCAGTATAAACTCTATTGAAAATTGACGGTGAAATTCTCAGCTTGTGGTGGGGGGAAAACTAGACTAAAGAAATAGAAATACATTACTGTGCAAGACTATGTGATGAGAGTCTTTAAAACTCTGCATTCATCTGGCTTTGTAATGAGATATCAAAAAAGGAGACCCTGAATGTTTATGTTAGTTCTGAAATATAAGAAGAGAAGATGACTAATTTGGATGCCTAGACTCTGTTCCACTGTGGGCATTTTCATTCTGACAAACCACTCTTCCTCTTTGAGAAGGTACAGTACTCAGGCAGTTAATAGTTTCTCTATTTTTTGTATCATTTAAGGACCAAAAAAAAAGATGCTGCAGAGATTAAAGCTTCACTTTCTGGAAGCTTCTTTAGCTTGTCAATAATACTTGAAGGGGAAAGGGAAGCATAGTCTTTGCAAGTGACGCAAACGATGTAAGACTTTAATAAAAACTTGAAAGGGGAGATGGAGAGAGGAGGAAAGAGTACAGGGGATCTGAAGATGTGGGTGAAGTCTGATCGGACTAAGCTGATGTAAAATGCATGCAAGGTCCTGATCTGGCCTTTCCCCCGACGCTTGGGCTTCATATGCGTGGGACTGAGTCCTTGGGGTCTGTGCACAGAGAAAGAATAGCATTAGTTCCCATTTCATTCTGTTTCTACTGGTAGTGTGTATGTGACCAGGCCGCTTAGCTGTGAGAGTTTAGAGCAGCTTGCAAGACGGGAGATCCACAGCCCCAGACATTTATAGACATTTATTACTATTCGGTAGGAATGCAAATCTGCGCCTGCTGATGCAAGACCCCTGCCCACCAGTAACATCCCTATAAAACAGGCAGAGTTTCATTTTGGCTGAAATCAGCCTTCATAACATGCAGATGGCACTATGCTTTTCTGCATCCATATGGGACAGAAAGATTGGCCTGAATGCATTAGAGCTACCCAGCTGTGTGTCGGGATGATGCTAGTAGAAGGGTTTCCAGAGGTGCTGCCCTTCTCCTATGTGTGTCCAGATGGGCATCTGGGAACAGCTTGGATGCTGGGAACTGGCCATCTTAGGGAGTGCAGCAAGCTTGAATGCTGTTTGGTGCTCACTGGGAGGAAGTGAATTCATTTTTAGAGTCCTTTTTCCATGGAACAGTGTGGCAGGTCTCAGTGATTGTGGTAGGGAAGAGGGCTGAAAACACATGCCCTGGCATTGCTTAAGAAACAGCACTGTGATAGGAGCTTTGGCAAAGCAGAGTAAAGTAGTCCCTATTCAAAACTTGAATCCTGCAAGGAGTCTGTCCCTGCAGTCTGGATGTGCTTGAAATATGACTGTTGTTCTCACCCTGGAGACAGAAAAGGGACTGGGGAACCTATTGCACTTGTACAGGGTGAGGGGAAGGAGGCCAAACCCCTTTTCATCTATGGCAAACTCCCTGACTCTAATGAAAGAACCCTCATGATAAAGTGCTCATCACTTCATCAGATAAAATTAATTTAACTAAGGAGAGAAGCATCTTTCACAAAACCATCCGAGTGAGAGAGCCTCTCTCTCACTTACGGACCCTCATTTCTCTTCCTGTGCAGCAGGATCCCTGGGGAACTGCCAGCAAACTTTCAGGTGCCTCTACATTAATTACCATAAACTGGTTAACCACAGAGTAATGATAAATACCTCTCATTTGTTACTGGCTGGTGATTACAGCAGCAGCAGCAGGAATGGTGGAGGCAAAAAGGGGTGGAGAGACATTGATTCCCATCACAGAAGATGGCAGATCATCAAACGCAGCCTGTCTGCCTGGCAGACAGGCATGCCTGGGCATGCCAGTCTCCCGAGGCCTGTCTTTGCCCAGATAATGACCAGAGCAAATGTTGATTTGTTCAGATATAGGCTTGAGAGAATCTTACAGGCTGCTCTGACTCAGGAAATCAATACTCACACTTGCAGAGGGATGGGAAAGAAGGGGAATATTGCAACAGAGGAGATTGCGTATGGACAACTGTGGTTCAGTGATACAGGGCGAGATGTCTGGATCGGCCAGGAGGAGGCTTGATTTTCTCTTAGAGGACAGTTAAGAGGGCATAAAAGTACTGGCAAAGAGCAGGGTGTATCCCAAGCCGGTGAGACCAGCACACCTCTGAATATGGGAACACTCTCACATCAAATCCTAGCCGGCTGGCACATGTGAGCAAAAAGGACATTGTCTCCCCTCTGTGCCATGCGAGTGGAGGCACACAGTGACAGATACACACAGGCAGAAGCAGTTACTTAACACTGAAATTCTTATTTCAGCAGGAGCATAACCCTTTTACAGCTGGATAAATAACTCCCTTTGGATCATTTTGCTACACCGACTTCATGATGCATGCCAACGTGCTCAAACACAAGAAAGGATCATCATGTTAATTGCAATCCTCTTGTTATGCAAAGACATCAGCAGACTAATGTCCCATGTTATTACCACGAACTACAGACACCTCAGCTCAAACAACAGGCAGGATGTGTGCAAAGACAGACCTGAGACTTTCCACAGCTGTCTGGCAGGCTGCTCTGCGGGCTGTCTTGTGTGGGCAGCGACTCTGGCTGCATCACTGGAGTTACGAAGATTGTGGCTACAAGACAGTTCTTATCGTTAAAAGGAGAAAAAAAATGCTCTCGTGCAAAAAATCCTCCCACCTTGCTCTATCCTCTTGTTCTCTGAGCCTCTGTTTCCTCCTCTTCCACTCATCTCTACCAAGATCGTAGATCGCTCTGAGATCCTCACACACTTTGTCAATATGAGGCACAAGAATCAATTACCATCATAGTCTAGGGAGCTGTGCAACCTCCATCCTTGGAGGTTTCTGAGACCAAACTGGATGAAGTCCTGAGTGGTTTGTTCTGACTTCGTAGGTGATCCTGCCTCAAGCAGGAGGTTAGGCTAGAAGCCCCTGTTGCCCCTCCAACATGAATTATTGTATGATGATAGATATTAAACTGTTGGTTAAATATTGCTCATGGGTGCCACACCATGGCTGCTGACGATATTTTCCATACTGGTTGATGAAGAGTTGCAAAAATGCATATATTTGAGTCACTGGTTGTTTTCTCTGATTGTTTATTTGAGAAGGATTGGGGCATTTATTTGAGTAGAAACATGCTGGTGGGATGAATTGCACTTGTTTGTGGTGTTTTTCCACCGAGCACTGGTTTCTAATGGGGGTGGTATTCCCCAGAGGATTATTTGACTCCTGTAAGCAGCTTTTGATGTAGTACTATAGCACACAGTTCTGGGAGAAGGGAGCTGGAGCCAAAACAGCATGAAGGAAGCATGCTGTGCTGCAGTGCGCTGCTCATCTCGTTCATCCTAAGTGAATTTACAGTGAAATTACACTGATATCAAGTAAGCAAAGTGTTCTGCCTATCACAGGCTGTGTGCACTCCTGGATGAGAGGGAGGCTATTTCTCCCCCACACCCAATACGAAACAATCAGAGCAAAAGAGGAATTCACTCTGCATTCTGTTTAGGGTCAAATCTTCCTTGGTTTGTGGCCCCCTAGGTTTTCCCAGTGGGCACACAGCCCTCTGAAATTTCACATGTGTAGGCTTCTGCATAGAAGAAATGTTTTTTCTTTTTATTCTTCACCTTTAATGCAACCTTTAGAAGCAAAGATAGGAGCTGCACCCTGAGGGATCAGCCAACAGCCAGTTGCTGGATGACGCTTTCATACTTTGGTCTTTGTGACACTTGTCTGCAATTCCCAAGTGCTCCAAGTTGTTGATGTCAAAATGTAGACCTGAAATATGTGCTTCTCCCCAGCTTTCCTTGAAGGCAAGATACCTGAAAAAAGGTTCAGACTCCCCATTTATCAATCATCCCTTAATTAAACAGCTCACTCTGATCTCACCCTTCTGCGTTGACTCCAGCATGGGGATTTGTGCTCTTCAGAGAAACCACATGGTGTTTCAATCTCTTTTCAGCTGCATCAGAGAAGACCTTTCTTCTTTACCTTCACCATTCCTGTACAGTTGGATTTCTTAGGAACTGCTGTTGTACATTTCTGATTTTTCAGAAACCAACAGGCTGAAGGAAACTGTGGGACCCTTGTCCCTAAATGACTGCACTGGGTGGCTTACCCTCTCTGGTGTCTGCTGTCATCTATCATGAAAAACTGCTGCTGGAAGAACACTCTAGAATGCACTAATTCAGATTATTAATATGGAGAAATTCTCCCACCCTTGCCAAAAGACTCCTTTGGATTTCAACCAGAAGCTCTGGATAAAATATTACTTGTGGTATTGATGTCAAGTGTGCCATGACAGAATTGCTAGCAAAGTGTAGGGGCCAGCTCTGGTCTATATTTCTCTCAATGCTCCCTCAGTGCAGAAACTCACTTTAGTTTGCAACCCTCCAAAATTGGTGGCCTCTCAGATGTGGGAAAGAGGATTACCTTTCTTTTTTGGTATTCTCCCACTCCCTGGCCCCCTGCTCACATATCCTGACACTTTCACATTTATCTCCTCTTTTTCTCTCTTTTCCCCTGAACCTCTCTTGTCTCTCTCTTTAAGCTGCAGTGGCAGTAGTTGGGTTGTGGGAGCCTTCAATTTCCTATTCAGTGCATCATGGCACAGTAATTTTCTGCACTTCCATAATTAGGGGAATTTTAAGCAAACTACCCTGTGGATGATTACAGCCGGATTCAATTTCTGTTGCTTTGATCACCAAAGAGCGAAGATGCTGCTTGAATATTTGGTGATGTGCTCTGCCTAACGAAGAGCCTCACACCAGCTGTTTCCTCCTCTCGTCTCTCTCCACTTTGCTCCTTTTCAGGACCCACCACCCTTTCCTACCAACTCAAAGACTGTCTCTCTGCTGCTGCTTTAGCCTAAGTGGAAGGAAATGCCCCTTCCCAGGTGAAGCTCTATTAAAATCAAATTTTATTTTTCCAGTTAGGAGGCAGCGCGATCTGGTTGTTAAAGCAGGAGATAAGACAAATGTAGTCAGAGAGTTTTGTGCCTCAGTTTCCTCATCCATAAAATAATGGAGCCTAGGGGAAGGACATGAATTTTCTGCTCTGCTTTGTATAAACTCCTATATGCAATGTTCTTCTAGGGGCAAAATGCAAACCTCCTTTCTTGGGTCTGTTTAGAAAACCCTGTGACATCAAGGTATCTTTGAAGTGATAATCAGTTCTTCCTGTTTTTTATCAGGTTTAACACCCAGCAATAAATAGGAGACCTGTTGCCATCTCCTTCTTGCTTTACCCATGCTTTACCTATCTTCCTGTCTATCTACTTAACGCTGCAGGGCTCGGACTTCATCTGCAAGAGAAGGGTCCATTGCAGCATTTAATCATTTCTAGTTCTGAAGAGAGGAAGACGAAAGTAAATGGCTGAATGGGCCAAGGACACCTCATTTGTTTCCTGAGCACCCAAGAATATTTTGTGGGGGATTCAGTGAGTGGCAAGGATGGAGGATAGGGCACACAGATGCTGATAGCAGGTGACAGTGATTTTGATGCACTCAGGCTGTCTTGCTCCTCAGGCACAGAGAGTAGGCAGGGCAAAGAGACTGAAAGCAGGACAGGAAAAATGTAGGAACAAGACAGAGCCAAGAAAAGGGCCTGGGAGGACCAGCAGAAAATAGTCAGAAACTTTGCTCCAGCTGACCTGTGTAGACTGTGGTGGGAGCGGGCTGAACAGTGCGCTGTACTTGCCCAGGCCTTCCCCAGGCAGGCAAGGGAAGATCAGATCCCACTTTAAACGGGTAGTTATTCTCAATAGGAAATCACATTTAAGGAGGTTCTGCCTTCCTGTTCCCAAATGTGAACATGATGGGCTGTCAGCTCTGGTATATTAATAGACTATTAACGCTTCCAAGTTTCCTGAGCTGCATGTATGGGTTTTCCATAGGTTAATTAGGCCATATTTCAGGATAATTACAGCTGTATATTTCTACACTAATTAAGTGGCTTTAAAACATACCCGCAATGTGGCTCACTGAATCATAATTAAAGTTCCTCTGCCTCCTGCTATACACTATGGAACTACTACCCATGAAAGACCCAAACGCTGCTCCTTGCCAGCAGCAAATTAGACCTCACAAAAATAATCTTATGGAATGTATCTTTTTTATAGAATCATGTACAAATTAATTCAAAATGAATATTACATGAGTCATCAAAATGCTTCAGCTTCCTTCTCTTTATTTATATTTATCCTCCCATGTGAACTGTTACCTGGTAGGGACAGCAGGGAAGCAGAGTGAGGCGGGGAATGACTCATTTATGGCGTGTTTGCCGACGGTAGTGCACTTTGCTCTTCCTGGGGAAGAGCAAAGCCAGGGAAGGTTTAAGGTCCACAGGAGAACTCACGGTGTTTTCTGTGCCTATTTCTTCCACTTCTATAAAAGTCTGCATGTTGTATCAAATGATGGGCTGTGTTTAGATGTTGGTAGCCAAATACCGGGCTGAAGGGACTCTCTGGGTTTCCACATCCAGTTCATTGCTAGTGTCAGTGTCACCTCCCGCACTTGACTTTAAAGGAGAGGTAACCAGTTTGATCCTCTGAGAAGAAGGTCTCCATGTGCTTTGACTCCACCTTCTGAGCAGTTTCACTTAACGTTTTCTCTCACTAATTCCAACAGTTCTGATTGTCCAGATGGCAAAGAGTCTCCTTCTTGCCTCTGGTCTAACTGAAGCCACAGAAATTTTCTTTTGTTTGTCATCACTCCTTAGCTTAAGGACAAAAGTTCCCTCCTCCTCCTTTTCCTGCTGCTTTAGACATAGACATCAGATGCCCTTTCAGCCTCCACTTTCGTTAGACCAAAAAGCCCCTTCTCAATAAGGTTTCTCTCCCTAAACCATCAGCCCAGTAAGCCCTTGTATGTGCTTGTTTCTTTTCTGATTCTTAAGATGTGATTTATCCTTTGGTTTGTGCCTTGTCTCAAGGTATTACCACTTCCTCCTGCCTATTGGAAATCTGCTTTTTCATCTGTACTGCTCTTTTCACTACCTGCACGTAGGCACAGAGTCCTGGTTCACGTCTGGGCTCCCAGACTTTCCTGCAATACAAATAATAATACTCTTCTCCTTTATACTGGAGTCCCTTAGTGGGACTTCTCACCCTTGAACAAATTTAAACTTCCATTTATTTTCATGCCTCCTTCCGGGTCTGCAAATTCTGTTCACTCATTTAATGGAAACCTGGGATTAAATAAGGGAGGTGTCTTTACCAGCAGATTTCAGCCAATATCTGTTTGCATTTTTCAACTGATTTACTTTGGCTGTGTCTAGGTGCCTTTGATGTGAGCTTGCAGCAAATATTCTAGCAGATGAATTAATAATTAGATAGTGCAGTGACGAGTGCTCTAGAAATAAAATTACACAGATAGATAGACAGATAGAAAGACAGACCAGTCTGACTGAAAGAAGTGAATTTTAAACAATGTTATAGCACATAAGTGGAAATCAAATGTGATATTCACCCTGGAATCTCATTCTAGGGGTTGAATTCAACTACTCAGAAGGCAGACACGATGCCTTGTGAGCAGCATAGCCAATCTGAAATAGCTTTTGTTTTGAGTTCTGAATATTTACAACTATTTTTTTTTACTGCAAAACAAAACCCAAACTTAAAACTTTCACTAAGGTCAGGGTTTCACCTCAGAGTCCCTCTGCCACTTTTATGAGTAACCTCACTTAACGAATAGGTTATTGGAAAGAGATATCCATGCAGAGAGCTCATAGTCAGGAATGGAAGTCAAATATGTAGGATTATTGATGAATTATTCAGCCTCTCTCCCTGTAAACCTGACATGTGAGTCAGGAGCTTACTGCCCTAAGGCACAACATTCATTGTGGGAGTATGAATCCTGGAATGCTGGTCTATAATCAGCATGTTGCATAAATGCCCCTTGCTCATGTAAATCAGTATTCTCAGGCCTTAATCTCAAGTGCCTCCTGTTTGTGAACAAGAAAATTAGGTTTTGGGAGGGGCATGAATTCCCAATGCGTTATGTCAAAAGCTCATTTTGAACAAGGGAGGCAGGAAAACTGCTTCATTCATTATTTATTTTTAAGGAAATAGAGAAGTATTTTTGCAATAAGACAATTCAAGGGAGACATAAGGAAAAGCTTTCTAATTATAAGAGGAGTGACGCATGAGAACAAGTTATTCAGGAGAGTCATTGAATCTTCTCCCTTAGAGGCTTATAAAGGTGAGTTTAGCCAGCATCTGGAAAGAAAGTTTAGATATATTTGATTCTGCTTCAGTGAAAGAGGGAGGGATGAAATGTTCTCGTGAGGTCTTCCCAGCTGTATGTATCTAAGAAGGAAAGAAAATTAAATTACAGGTCAGCTGAGACAGGCCTCAGTTTTGAAGAAGCTATTTCAGAAACATCTCTGAGTTTAGGTCAGAACTTTGTTTCAGAGTTTCACTCTCCCACTGACTGTGGCAGACATTAGCTTTGGCAGTATACAGATTCCTCAGAATGAATGAAATCTGCCTTAATTCAAGCCACAACAGTCTTGTCTTGCAATAATCATCAGTGCTGAAGGTAGCTTTCTTTTCAACAGGTTCAGAAGCAGCAAGAGAGAAGAGGAGGGAGCTCAGCAGATCTTGGAAGGCTTCCACCCACTCTGCCTTTCTCTGTTTGTCTCTTCTCCTGGAGGAAGCCAGAGGCTAGATGCCAGGGAAACCTTTTTTTATACTTCTTAATTTGAATGTGATTGGTAAACACTTCTACTGTTGAGAGCAGGAATCAGGGCTGGGATGAGAAACTACATCTAATGTGTCATTGCTCTCTGGGATTTTAAAATATTAAACTAGGCATCAGGGGAGAAGCTCACTGCATTGATAACCGTGCCAATCTACAGTGCTAATCCTTCCCATGCCCACTGAGACCTAAGCTAATGCAAAGGGCAAATTGTCCCAGCCCCCAAGGGAGAAAGGCTTGGCCTGTTCAGCTCTCGGTTTGTCAAAGGCTTCTTTGCCTCACTCAACAGATATCCTGCAAAGTCATTGCAAACTTTTGCTATGTATTAGGCTATGGATGATTTTAAATAACTCCAATTACCCTGAGCTAAGTGTTTTCGCAAGTCTCAACACAGGTCTCTACATCCTCAGTGTAAGAAGGTTAGGAGGTTTTCTACCTTTCTACCTTCTTTCCCTTTTTCTTCTGNCAAGAAGGTTAGGAGGTTTTCTACCTTCTTTCCCTTTTTCTTCTGGCACTCTCTTTCTGCAAAGAAGAGAGTGCCTTTTTCCTGGGAAGAAAAGTCTTCCTTAGGGGGAGTCCTCTGGAGTACAGCATGTNCTTCTGGCAGAAGTGTTTAGCAAAATCTGCAAAGAAAGAGAGTGCCTTTTTCCTGGGAAGAAAAGTCTTCCTTAGGGGGAGTCCTCTGGAGTACAGCATGTCTGCAGATGGAGGGGAGTATGTTTTCTGGCCAATCGCTGTGAAAAGAACCATGAAAAGTTTCCTAAATTCTGTTGCAGAAAGCATTAGTTAACCAGCCTGGCATCAAGTGAAATACCTGGCACTATAGACCTCTTTACAGACTTACAGCAAAAAGCTTTCAGCATGATATGGGGAACAGGATAGGATATTGGTTAGGAGACGGCAGAGAAGAGCTACAATGTGGCTTACAGGGTGAAGCAAGTTCTCCCTTCTCACCTGTCCCCTTCAGCTCTAGTTGCAAGTCCAGCAATAGCATATGGGGCTACTTCTCTCCTTAGCTACATGTAAATCTGCCACAGGTCTTGCCCCAAGACTTCCAGGAATAAAAAAATGCCTACGAAATGATGGAAACTGAGTCATTGTTAAGCATGCTAGTGGAGATTTTAAAATCTGTTTGGAATATTTTAGTGTCCCTATTCTGGTTCATAAAGAAAGGACTCAACCTCCCTTTCCACCTCCCCAGGCAGGTGCATGGAGACTGCTTGCCATGTGTCACTAACCCGGCTTTCATGTTGTACTCCCCAGAGGACTGTTTTTCTAGCTGAGGAGGAAACAAGGAGCTGTATCTTGACGCACCCTGCTAAGCACCCTGCAACACTTAGACGGGAAGGTACTGTATAAAATGTCAGCCATTATCATTAATCGCTCCTCTATGTTGCTGCTGACTTTTATGTGGCAGGCACTGCAGTTTATAACAAGCTACTGTCACTGTAAAAATGCTCCTGCACATTTGCGGCTGAGCTGGAGGGCAGATCAGGAGAAGGACAATAAAGATTTGCAGCTGATGAGAGGGATGAAGGGAGCTGAGATTTTGGGGTATTAGTAGAGGTCTGGGGAGAATCCAGGGCTGGATGCAACCTCAGCAAAGCTGAGGCTGCACCAGGTAGTGCTTCCAGTTAGAGTTACAGATCCCAAAGCCTCCTGCAAGGACTTCAACACTGAGTGCAAATGCTGGAGGGCTCGCTGAATACAAATGGACTTTGCTGCTGTGTGGGATGAGAAAAAAACAGTATTGTTTTTCCCTGCAGTTGACAACAATATTATACCCATGGTGACTGTCAGCAACATTTTGGACTGGGGAGTGCAACTTGATGTTGGGCATCTTTTTCTGAGGGATGAAGGAGGCAGCAGTTTGGGGAGAACTTTCATTCCAGGGATTTCACAGGACAGGAGATGCCTGTTGGAGCAGGGCTGTGATTTCATTGGAATTAGATTGAAATCACAGGTAATAGGAGAGTAGTGGCCCTTGGGGTCACATGAGGCAGGGCTGAGGGTCTGGGCACACCCTTGGGGACTAGGTAATCACCCGAGAAGAGGTCTGCAGGGTGTAGGTGAGCTGCACACATGGAAGTCAAGTATTTGCAAGACTGGAAAGATTCTGACAGCTGCTCCTGCCTGGTGCTGAAAGGCATAGGGCTGCAGCTTAGAAATGCCACTGAAACCCAGCCAGGTTCCTATCTCCTACTCTCTCTGCTCCTCCGTTTTGGGGCGCAGTCCCCCAAACAAGCCATAACCCCGGGCCTTTGTCTTGTCAATAAATTGAACTGCTAATAGATTAAAGGAGGGAGCAGGGGATTTGTTCTCTCAGAAATGCTATCACCTCAGGCAGTTTTAATAAACCCATAATCAAATAAAGAATAGGCTACAATATATTACGAACTTTTACCAGGAGTCAGACAAGACTGTCCTTTTAAAGTCGTCATCAGCACTGTAACCAGTGAGAAGGAGAGAGGGAGGGGAGAAGAAGAAGCGGCTGAGGGGAAAAGAGGGAGGAAAAAACACAGTGTTTAACCCTGCCTGTTAGACATGTGAGTGTTGCGTCTAATTTCCGAGGGACTTACAGCATGTGCAAGCGCTGATAAGGGCCTCTGTGAAATTGACAGCTCAGGCTGAGGCGCCTATCTGCAATAAACCATTTCTTTATTGCACAGATAAAGGAGCTAGGCTGCCTGAGCATGACTGTGTGATTAAACTTTTCATCTGAGGGAGGCTAGGTGAAGAAAGAGATGCGTTCATATTAAGGACACTATTAGTTAATGAGCTGAGTGAGTGCGTGTGCAGTGGGCACACCTGTGTGAGAGCAGAGCTGCACGAGGTGGGAAGGTGGGACAGCCACAGGAGCAGGGAGCAGCATGTGGCACATGTTGCAGCACACTGTGTTGCTTGTAGCGGGATGCAAGAAATGGGGTGTGCAAAGCAGGCAAGCAGTGGTCTATCCACTTGTGAATCATGTTTTGGTGCAGCCAGCTGTGTTCGCAACAGTGCAGGCTGCAAAGCGGACCCCACAGTGAATAGATAGCAACTCTCTGCTGCTGCTGGCTCATCAAGTGGCTCTTTTAGCTTGGCAGGGAGAAATGTCTGTTTTGGGTGCTGAAAGCTTGTTGACTTTGCTGTGTAGGGTTACAGCGGCTGGCATGCTCCCTCCAGAGCGTCATCGGGACAATTCTGGTGCTGCTTTGTGTGCATCCCTCGCTCTTGGGTGCACACCCCAGCTAAGATCACTGCCAAGGGAGAGATGTACAACCCTCAGACTCTTTCAGCTACAGTTTTCTCCTCTTCCTTTCCTCAGTAATGTGAGATCCCATCTCAGTATCTGGGCAGTGGCGTAGCACTGCACTATCCGGCAGGCAGCAGTGTGCCGCTGTCCCCTGTCCTCTCTGCTAATGGAAACCACCGAAGCAGAGAGGAGTGAACAAGCAGCCTGGCGGACTTTGATACATGTGGATTGGAGCAGCCCTGCTAAATCAGAGCAGATGGCCACATTAGCCCTGCGAAAGAGCGACCACTCTCCTAGTTCATCAGCAGCCCCTATTCAGATTCAACCTTCCAATTCACTGCAAACCTCTGACAGCTGCTCCTGGGGAAATTGCACTTGTGTGGTGAGCTGGGGTTAGAGAAATGTAGCCCTCACCTCCTTTTCATTACCAATAAACACACACTTCTTTTGTCTTCTAAAGCAATTTCATAGCCAGTGCACAAACACGGAACCATCAAAGGAGCTTTTCACTGGGCTGGCACAAGAGACAATGGGAGGCAGCTACACCTTCATCAGCAAAGATACGCATTTTCATTTCGATAACAAATGTCTCTGGCTCCCCATTGAACACCCCGCATCTTGTCTGCCTCTATTTTCTCTCTCCTTGCCTGAGCCAACAACAGAGTCCGCCAAGCAGCATGGTTCGTACAATAGCATGTTTCCCTTCCAGGCTCTTGCCAGTTGTCATGCTGACAGATCTGATAGGCCCATGTGCCACAGGTTGCCTTTCATTCTAAGCAGATGAGAGAGAGAAAGAGAGAGGGAGGGAGAGAGAAATAAACAGGCCTCATTTTCCTCCCTTCAGTGTTATCTCCCTCTTTTGGTCTTCTCATTACAATGCCACCATGGTGATAGAAAAGGAGAGATTCGGGAGATGAAAAAAGAGGCACTGGGCCTTTTCTTGCATGGATGTTCCCCCCGCCGCCAGGTGTTTGCACACAGGAATAAATGTGCCTTTTGCAGAACTGGCCCGTTCCCTGGCTCACACCATGGCCAAGCCTTTCATTTTAAGGAGGAGAGATGTGTAAAAGTGTTACAGTGAGGAGGCAGGAACAGATAAAGTTGGATTATCTTCATGCAGTAGGGCTGCCCAGGCACAGGGCTCCAAGCCATTGACCCTTGGCACTTCTCGTATGGATATGCGCAGGGCAGCTGCACTTTTAGGACTGCAAATAGGATCCTAACCATACAAAGGCAAGCACACAGCTATCAGCACTGGGTATACGACTCATTTCTAAATTATTTACCTGCTTTACCTCCCCCATAAACTAATTATCTTGAGCAATTTCACAGCTGATCTCAGGCCGTTGCAAAAGATGAACAAAACTGATTTATCTTCCTTTGTCAGAATGAAAAAGCAAGGCACTGACTTTTTATCTTCTCTTCCATCGTCCTCTCTTTTTCTGATGCTGCCCTATGATTAAGGTATTTTCCATGTTGTTTGCATGATGCTGAGCAAAACCAGCATCTTGTGACTTGTCTGCATGGGAGACAAGGGGGTTAACCATTGTGTTACAGAGGGCAATTTGCATGGCAGCCCTCCTGGTCTGACTGCTGTCTCCAAAGCTTTGCAATATTCATGTCTCCAGGGCCAGAGGAAACAATGTGAGCATGTAACATTGTGTGCAGCTCCCAGCTGGGGTCTTCTGACAGGGAAATACATCAGAGGGTGAGTCAAAGTCAATGGGGACAGGGGAAGGCAGACTGGGAGAAACGGTGCTCTCAGTGAGCATTCAGACTCCTAAACCATGCTGCCTTGATGTTGTCATGGTTATCGAATATCATCATTGATCTCAGCCATCCTGGGAAAGGACAGCAGAGAAAATGAAGAGCCTCACCCCCTTCCCTCAGCGGCTCCTTAGTGACTTAGCACAAGCTGAGCACAGCAAGGCTGAGCTTATTCCCTCTGGACTCTGCTGGGAGAGGATCTTGCAATATGGTTAGAAGGATGTAATGAGCTGAACAGGTTCCTCTCCTTTTTTCTGGCAAGAGGCTTGAGAACTCCCTGGTGTCAGGAGCTGGCCAGAATGTTGCTTGGTCCACCTCCTTCTTCTCATTCTCTGATAACAGAGTGCAAAAAAACAACTGCAGCTCCCTTGTGTGATGGTGAAAACCACGTGTATGCACATGCTGCTAGTTCTCAGGTGATGGATATGCTACACTTCTCAGCACTTGCTTTTATGGCTATTATCTCAGCTACCAACACATCTTACTCTGCCAAAATTTCCAACCTCAGCAGAAAAGCGTTTTCCTTATCAGCCTTGTCCTGAGAGGATCAGGATTTGAGAGAAATGCAGCACTGGGAAGGAAGGCTGACCTAGAACAAAGAGAAAGAAAGAGAAAGAAGAAAGTAAAAAAAAAAAAAAAAATAGGAGGGAGAGTATAGTAGGAAGAGGGTAAAGAAGCACACAGCAAGCCTTTTAAAGGCAGGTAGGAAGGAATGAAAGAGCGGGGGAGTGATAAAGACAGAAAGGGAAAGAGGTGCTACATATGATGGATTGTACACCAGGAATCCAGGATCAAAATGCCAACTAAATTAGGGTATTATAGGTCAGTGAACAGAAATTGCACAATGGGCGAGTCTCTAACAAAGGTTAAAGCACGGAACAAAGACAAATAATGACACAATACAGAGTCAATGACCATAAACTCCAAACAAAAAGAAGGGTGATGGGGAAGAAGAAGAAATCGTTGCTTGCAATCAGTGTTCAGTGGGCCAGAGTGAAAATGAAATGTGCTTTTCAGAGCTAGCATCCCAGATGCAAGCACAGAGATGCAGGTTGTACAATGTTTTCCAATAAAAGTAACGCACTTAAAACAGTTGACGGGAAGAGCAAGCCAACATCAAATTTATGGACAGATAAAATGATGCTTAAAATGTACAATATTTCATATCAACATATGACATAATCAAGTTCTCTTCTCCTGTTTCTGGTTTTGTGCTTTTCTAGCTCCAGAAAAGCACATAGTCTGCAACTTTGATTTTTCTGGAGAAGAGATCGTCTTTTTAGTTCCTGTCATGGAGTGGGGAAGCTGAGGCACAGAGAGAGGCTCGATTGCTCTGATTGTTGTGACACTGCTAGAAGACCAGTTTTCTGTCTCCTTGTTTTTCCCTGCTATGACCCCCGAGATTGCACACTGTCCAGCCTGGCCTTGGAGTCCATAAACCCTGACTCCCCTCTCATCCATAAAACACATCTCCTGTGCCAGAAGAATGTCCTTTAGATGACTTTCGGGGTTGCTACGGCAGAAAAATTGATAACACCTCTCTAAAAAGGCAATTCTGTGTTGCACATGAAGATCAACAACATCCATCACGGCTGTGCCCCACAGGTGCTGGGGTGTGTGACCACCATATCTGCTTCTGTTGGGTTTTTCAGGAGTCCTTGAGGTTTTAGGGCCTGATTCTCTTGTAGCTGCATGCTGTAAATCAGGTCATACTCTAAAGAGGAAACCATAGTCGAACAGGTGGGAAGTGAATCAACTACATGTGATATTCTTACTTTGCTACAGCTATTTTACCTTACCTTAGATGAGAGTCCACAGAGGGTGGCTGTTGCCTGACAGATGCTCACCAATGAATTGCTCTTTTAGGGAATGCTTTGGGTTTTATGTGCAGTGACAGAAACACCTTGTTTTACTGTGAGTCTCAGACAGGGGAGATGTTGCTGGATTTGTTTAGGACACCCTCTAATACCTCACACCTGCTGAGCAGCCAATGGGGTTGTGTTGATACAGGGAACCTGGGGATGTAAAGGATGGAAAAGCAAGCCATGTATAGTCTGCGACATGAAGCATGTTATCTCTCTCTCCAGGCTGAGGGCAAAGCAAGGAGTAAACCATCTTCCAGCAACTAGCTTCAAATTTGAACCTGACAACTCTCCCTGCAGATGCAGTCAGAAAGTTTGCCTTTAGGGATGTTCATTTTCCTTGGTTCCCCTCACTGCCACAGGATTTGGCCAGGTACATTCGGGAGGTGAATATCTGAACTCCCTGGGTCCTAAATAAGGCAAGAGGTGAGACAGATACTGAACACTGGCTCTATGGAGGGCAATTGCAGCTCACAGTACCTCAATAGCATCCACAGCAGCTATACTGAATGGCAAGGAAAGGAAGGGAGTGAGGACAGATAAGGCAGAGCTTACAGCACATTCTGAATATAAAAATGCCTGACTGCAAGACATTCAGGTGACAACAGTATGTGAATGATCCCTAAACTGCTAGAGATCCTTCCAGAGTCATCATGACTCACCTGCTTTTTGAAATGATCAGGTCTCTGCAAAATAACATTAAAAGCAAAACTGGCCCTCTCCTCTCAAAAATCCCAAAGGAAATGATGATGACGAAATCCAGCTGATTGTACCATAAGACTTAATAAATGCTGACGTTTTTACAGAGAGAACTATCTAAGTATTTTACTGGTGTTAATATGATCTACACAGGATTAACAGGATCCAAAAATTGTTCTCTCACCATGAAAGTTAATGCAGATTTGCTCTTGCCTCTTACTTGAGGCTTGATTATAGTCCTACTTCCTTTTGATGCTGAGGACATGGAACAGCAGAGAATTAGCCCCTTTCAGCTCCCCAAACATTGGAGCCACTTTACAACCCTCAGCCCCTTTGCTGGCAGCAGGACATGCTGCCCTATCCTGCTGCCTGAGCAGTCACAGCTCTGCTCTTTCTTGTTTTCCTTTTTGACCTGCCTTATTTTTAGCTGCCTCTCACAGTTTTACGAGTTGTATATTTCTTCAGCTTTGATAGCAGTGAAGGTAGCAATAGCAAGGGCAATTTGCAAGCCACCTTTCATGAGTGGTTTAGAATGAAACCCTCTACATTAGCCCAAGCAGGCTCTATATCATTTGCAGAGTGACCTCTTATTATGCACACACACTACACTTTGCCATCCTTTCTCTCGCCAGCTTACAGGACTGACCCCATTAGCTGGACTGACCCAGAACTGCAACTTGCAACCCCCACAGCCTGCAAGCCAACATCTTCCTCAAAGGCCCTCCAGAGTAACAAATACTTTGTACTTCAGCATTCCTCAGCAGTGACAGAGATGACGACTTCTATCAAAACCGCTAGATCATTCTCCATCCCACACGACTACTGCACACAACAGCACTGTCTGCCAGGTCCTGAACATCCCCAAAGTCAGGACAGTTGCTGTGACTTAGGTCTGGCTGTTCCTCTGGAAGCCACAGCATCTTTTTGAGAGCCCAGCAGTCAGGCCGTAACAGACACCGTACCTGCAGCAGAGGACACGAACTCCAAATCATCGCTTATACCTCTGCCCCTCAGCTCCCTGTCCTGCTCTTCCATGGTGGAGCAGGTTCTCCTTCCTGAATGCAGCCAGCTTCTTCTTCATTAATCCCATGGAAGCCCCTGCAATCTGCTCCACTGTTCTAGCACTGGTAAATCTCTCACTTGTTCACAGCTGTTTATTCCCTGGTTGGAGCAGCTGGGATTTGCAGCTCTATAAAAGTCTCTTAGCACCAGTAGGACCCCCAGGCACCCTCATGAATAACATTACTCAGAATGGAAATGATCTGTCTGGGGAGGAGACTAGGCAGAGCCCCTGGGCTGCCATTGTTGTCTTTTGGCTGAAGTGACTTAATCTGTCTGATGATGTCCCTGCTGATGGAGCCAGCCTAAAGCCTGTTGCTTTCATGATGGCTTTGTGTGTGGAAGTATCATGCAGCACACATAAAGAGGGGTAAAGATATTCAGCAAGAATATCCCTTATAGGAAATGGCAACTCCACCGACCACATTAGTGCTTTAGACTTATCTTGCTATCAATCCTTCTTTGCTGTCTGCTGCCAGCCCTGCCTTTCTATCCTGCTGTTCGGCACAAATTCGGTACAACTTGTCTCATGCTGTTCTCAGTGACTCAGTGAGCAGATATCTGGTAAATACAAAAAACTCTTGCTTCCTGATATTACCCAGAGCCTGGGGAAAAGCTCTAGGAGAGCAAGTTACAAACCCGCTAGTTCAGACCCTTCCTCACCCAACATGCCGCCACAGCACTGAGCTGAGTTCATTACCCACATGCTCTGTAATGGATGAGCAGGAAAAAATTTAGCCAGCTATCAGGGCTGGAGTTATAGAAACAGGGAGGTCTGCACCTCATTAAATGGAGTTAGATACGTGTGACGATCAGCTGCAGGCTGCTGGACATTCACTCGCTGCTGAAGTAAAGTTTGAAGCCTTAAAAGCAGGGGGAGGAAGGAAAGAGAAGGGTTTCGTATTGAGGAATAGAAACAAAACACAGATACATAACTAGGCCAACTCTGTCCACAGCCTTTAGAGGATCTCTCTGTGCAACTCAGGCTGCAGACCTTGCCCTTGCTACCCAGAGTGGTGCTGACACAAATCTACTCATGGTCCTTAGCAAAAGTTAAGTTCATATACCTTGGTCCCAAAGTAGTAAAGCTGACCCAGAAGACTTGTTAGTACTGCTGCTTTCCTGTTGCAACCTCACTGCTTCTGGTCCCGGAGTCAGAACAGTTTTTGCTAGCTCAGAAATCTCTGCCCATCTCAGAGACTTGCCTCAGGGTTAAGCTGATGAACCTGCAGAACAGCTGCCCCCCCATCTCTTGAGATGCATTGCAACACCTTTGCTGCCATGCACACAGCCTTGGCGCCTATAACAAATAGCTCCTGCCTCAGACTCATCCTTCTGTGCAGCCACAGTCCCTGCAACACCAGGGTAAGCATCTTGGCACCAAGACTGCTGGGTGTGCAAAAGGGAACCCACCAGCTGGCGAGGGGTTTGGGCCAGATGGTGGGCAGAATTAGAGGCATTTGATTTTTCAGAATACATCAGAAACCTAGATGATCTAATATTGCTCCAGATGTGAGATGCCTTAATCCACAGGGAGGAACTCTTTCTGGGAGGGGGAAGGAACAGACTCTGACAACTGCCTTCCTGGAAAGGATTCTTCTGCCTTGTGGGGGTTAGTGGTCTGGGAGTATATTAAATAAATTACAGCATATAGCTGGCTCACCATTTGACTGGCAAACTACACAGAGAGCCTTCCAGCGTAGGGGCTCTCCTATTCCTTCGCTCAGACATTTGGGCTATGAGATTAAGAAAAAAAAATGCCTTTATTACAGGGATTATTACTGTAAGTAGGTTAAACCATCATTGACAATGCCAGCTACCCTGAGAAGGAGAAAAAAATGGTGACTTGGAGACTTCAGCCAGCTGCCTACCTCCCCTCCCAAACCTATTCTGACTAACTCAGACCTCAGTCAAATGCTTCTTGGCTATGATCTGAAATGCACAAAAAATGATTTATAAATAACTACTATTGTTCCAAGATTCCCGTCTCTTGCACTGTTTCCTTCTTCCTCTCTCTAAGACAGATTCAGGGGCCTTCATTCCTGCTAAGGAGCAGTGTAGGGGCACTGGCTCAAAAAGCAAGGCGGAGCTCAGCTTTTTTTAGCTTTGCCTACATCACTCCTGCATAAGATGAGCTACCCCAGGGTGTTTATTGTGCTTTAATTTATGAATGTTGGTTTCACATCTGGACTTAATTCAGCTCTGAATATCCTTATCTGAATAAGCATTTTGCCTTTCAGGGAAGCATAGCCACGGGTATGTAAATAAGGCCAGAGAGCCTCAGCTCCCCACAACTTGGATGTAGTCAGAGCAGCACAGCCTAGATGCTCAGCTGAACTCCTGGGATCTAGAGGGTCTTTGTGCACTCCACAGAGTGAACATGTGCGTGTGTACTGCAGGGACACAAAGCACTGAACAGAAGCAGGGAATGGATGTCGAGAGATGCCGAACACAGAAATCTAAACTGAGCAGGGTGACAGCCAGACATTTAAGGCATCGGAGTAACACACACCAAAGCAAGTCTCTAATCTAAGCAAGTCACTAATGCAAGTCTCAGGCCAAAGCATGGCCTGAAAACCTTGTTGTGATCAATCTTGCTTGCACTGTTGGCTCCTGCTCAGAAAAGCTTGCCTTCTTCTCTAAAGGGAGACCCTTGCTCACAGCATGCTTTAAGATAGCTGGTTTAAGAGTACCTGCCTGCCAGAGGGAGCAAATTTGGTGTATTCATCTGCCCCTTAGAACTCACCCCCAAACTACTTAACTAGGCTTGGGAACCTTTCATTATTTAAAATGGACCTGGTAAAAGGTCCATTTTTACCACTCTCTCAGATAAAACACCCATTCAACCCCCGCCATACACACTTCCAAAGTAATTCTATTCCTGTCAGCTTTAGCCCATTTAGACCCTATTTTCCTATTTCTCCCTTCACTGTACAGAAGGTGAGCAAGGCACAGAGACACAGAGGCACCCACCCTGTGAGGACAGGCTATGTCCTCTATATGTGGAAAACGTGTTCTATATGTGTGAATCCTGGAAGGGGAAAGGAGTCCCCCACTAGAACCCATTTTTTTTTCTGGTTTGATTTCTCTGGAGCGGAAACTTTAATGCCAGGTACATTTTCAAATAAGTATTTCTAGAGAAGGAAGAGAATCCTCTTGAACTGGTTTATGGTAGTTTTCACACCTACCAGCTGTTTGCACATGAATTTTTTTCATGAGATTAGGCAGGTAACAGCACCTTTAAGCCCTGTGTCAAATATTATTACGCAATAAAATAAAACCCTGAAGGAAATCGCCTTGACACACACCCCTGATTTACACCCCGCACCGTGAAGATAATTACATTTCTGTTTGATATATAAAAGGCAGCAGGGGAAGCTTAGGAAGAAGGTATAGCTTTCTGCAATACCTGCTAAATCAGAACTATCTTGTTAATGACTGCTTTACAGGAATCAAATGAACATTGGTTTAAAGAGGGACTAACAGGTCTGATCTCTAGGTTGGCTGTATGGAGGGATGAAAATCAGGCTGTCTGGGAAGGAGAGTCTTGCTGAATTGAGGAGATCAGGGAGAGTAAATAGAATGACTTTTTTCTGCTTTTCCATTTCCTAAATAAGCCTGTTGTACTCATTGACCAAATGCCCCCCAAATTGACTGAGTGATGTGGTTGGAAATGTATTTGGAGAGAAGGATGTATTTGCTTAGTTGGGAGGTCAATGTCGAACAGAAGGGCAAGTATCTCTTGGGTAGGTGTATCTAAGCAAGAGTCGGAGAGGAGTAGTAGGTTATGTTGACCATCATTGACAGAAGTGAGCTGCGGAGGATATGGAACACTTCATTTCTCAGTGGTTCATAACCCTTCAGCCTTGACAGCCTCTGCAATTCATCACGTAATGCAAAGGAATATGTTTTTGAAAGGACAGGCAGATTACACTCTGGGCAGAGCTGAGTCTTCTTTATTTGGGCCTGGAATTGGTTTTAGGCTGCAGGGGACCTTGACAGTAATAAATAGTTGGTGTGGTGGCCACTGCTGCCTGAACTCACAACTCATTGAGTGGAGTGAGCATTTCATTAACACCATTTTATTAACTTTCTAGTGACAAGAGTTGTCAGCAGTCATGTTGCATTTTGACTAGAGAGAACAAAAAGCAAGTCAGGAACATAGCTAAAGATTCAGAAGGTGGCTCCTCTGGCCTGTCTTTTCTCCCCCAGACCTTGGACAGGGATAGTAGGAGTCACAACAGTCATTCTGGAGGACACAGCAGTGCTCAAAGAGTATGGAGGAGAGAATAACGCAGGAGAGTATGTGCTGTGAGGTGAAGCACAGCTGAACCTGGACCTGTAGTGGAATTGTTCCACATGGTTGGCACTACATGTGCAGTACCTGCTGCAATAGAGGGTATTGGGATATGGGGCAGACTTGAGATGAGAACAGTGGGACTGAAAAAAGATACTGATTTTGGCTGCTCAGAGCTGCAGAGAGAAGACTGAAGGCTGGGATTATCTGGACATTGCAGCTCTGAATAGTGTTCAGCCCCATGACCACATCTTTGCCTTTTTGCTTGTATGAGCATAGTTGAAATAAGCAGTGTGATTAAAAAAAAGGAATCAGAGAAAGAAATTAATTACTCATAAGAAACTTTTAGGATCATGGGTTAGGCTCTGTTTTCTTAAAAGTCTCCAAATCCCTGTGAAAAGCTAGGTCTATGCAATGCACTTTACATACTAACAGAGTCTAATTCCCTGTCTGATAAAAGCAGAAGGAAAGATAAAAAAGCCTGAAGGCAAATAGGATTAATTGTGTGTCAGAGGTGCCTAATTAGAAAGAATGATGGACTGGAAGGCAACACACAAGAGGCAGGAGCCAACCTAAACTGCTGTTAATGGTTTTTTCTGTGTTTCCAGGAGTCAGCTGTATACAGCATAACTGCTCTAACTTCAGGAGTCCCTTTTTGTGGTCTGTCCGTTCCCTCAGGGACCTGGGAAAACTCTCTTCCACCAACTTTCATTTGTCAGAATGACCCTGAGAAGCTTTAATCCACCCTCATGCTTATTTACTCCATCTACCTTTCCCCTGGAAAAATGATGCATTGAATAACTCCTGTTTCTTCTCTCCGTTCCCTTGACTTGTTTCTAGTATCCATCCTTCCTAAACTTCTCTTCTACTGGAATTCTGAGCATCTGGAATTTCCAAGGCCATCACTTCTGTCTTTCCACCTCAGGGAACTGCTAAGGTCCTGGCCTCCTATGAGTTGTTGAGAGTGTCTAGAAGCAGTGCCAGCAGCTCGGTGGACCAGAGAGACCTCTCAACAGCATCCCACGGTCCATCGGGAGACCCAAAGTGGGAGCATGGGATGCTAGTATGAGGAAATAAGTAGCCAGCAGCTTTGCACTGGAATTTTCCATAAAGGAGAGCTGCTGAAGGGGGTTTATTACATGTGATGGGCAGGTTCCAGTCTCTTCTGCTGCTTTAGGGCTCAGAAAGCATGAGTGGGACTAATTTCATTTCACCTAAAGCATTCAGTGAATTCTTTTCACCATGTAAAATCCATTGCAGTTTTCTCATTAATCCTCCAAAGTACAGACACTTACTCCAGGCCTAATCCCACTCTGCTATTGTGTTTCTCTACTGCAGCCTTCCTTCATCAGCTTAATGAATTTGCTCAATATGCCCAGTAGCATATCTGAAGCTGAACATGCTGGGCATTAAACTGAAACCAGCTCCCAAGGGCTGATACACCTTCTTCCTCAGCAGTCTCATTTCATGGCCTGGGCAGGAAAGAATCCTGTAAGCAGACAGGAGAGGATGAGGTCACAAGCTGTGACATTAAAAAATTGCTTCTTGCTGAGCCTGTGTCAGGTGAGACAAAAACATATCATGCCCTGTACAAATTAGAATTGATCGCAGCTTGTTTTGGGGTTGAGATTTTTTTTTTTGTTTCTTTCTCATCTCGGGCATATTGTAACTCAGGTAGGGAAATATCTCTCAACTCCTGGCTGGTGATAAGTGCACTGAATCTAATTAAAGATTTTGTCAGAGGGCTTTGTTTCAGAGGCTCAGTTCTGGATGCGAACAGACCCCATCCATCAGTTTTCGGCAGGTCCTTTCTAGGTGTAGATACTGCAGCCTAAAGTAAACAACACGCTGAGGACCTCTTAAACCCTCAGCTACCGGCCCTCAGCTCTTCTGCTGTCATTAGAATAGGAACAATCTCAGGAAAGAACTGCTCTTGGGAAAGTTCCTCCAAGGACTTTTGCTTCTTCCTACTTGGTCCCTGGGTTCTTTCCTACATGTTCATTTTGTTTCTCCTTCCTGCAAAGAGGCAGAAATTCAGTTTCCTCTCTTGATCTGGCTATCGATTCAGGATCATGCTAGTTCTTTTTCTTTGTGCAGTAGTTTAGCATCTTCAAAATGAAATATGCATACCCTTCTATTTGCTTGGTGATCTTGAGGGAAGGGTTGGAAGATGGCTACATTAATATCTTCATCTCCAATTGCTTACACTTTGTTCACCCATGTAATTTGAACAGCTGTTTCCTTAATTTTCACTGTGAAATCATGTTGTTTCCTCGTGGTTCAGACTGTGGCTCCCCCTCTCTAATACAGCACCTGTGAGCCATAGCAAAGAAGCATTGCTTTAGCTCTTAGGAAATTCCCCCGTTGCTGTTGTTATCACACAAAGGATTTCCTGACGGTAAAAGCTAAAAATCTTCCTTGTGTCCATCAGATTCTAGGCCATGAACTGCCTTCTCATAGCTACCCAACTAATGTCTAACTAAATGAATAAATACAAATACTGATTCAGTTGCAATCTGTCATTTCCTAAATATTTATTTACTAAGAACCTATTCAAAATTCACTGGAGACCTGAGATGACCTGACTCCTAATTCTTCTTTTTTCACCTGGCCTTGATTTAAGGCTCTTAGATTGCACCTAGCACCTAAATATATTTTGAAGAGTCCTTAGGCAACTATTCTGATCTTAGACAACTTGTAAATAATACAAAATAATGCCATTTCATGTGTTTTCATTTGTAATGCATGATTCACATGTAAATGTTTCATTTGCTTCTGAAATTACTTTGATCTCTTCTGAATTTTTTATTTCTTATTGTATTGTGGGATTGTAATCCTGCTTTATGTCCTGGTATCTTTTGGATAGGCCAAATGTCTGTATGCATTTGTTTTTCAGCCTGGCATTTTCACCGTGCAATTACTGCATGAGTATACTTCTGTGGGAAAGATTCACAGTGGAAATTAAGCAAAAAATACTTAATGCTCCTATTGAGCTATGAGCTGCCGTGTTGTTTTGTTAAATTTTTAAGAGTATTTGGACAAAAATAGACCATTTTTGGTTTGTTTTTTCACAAATCTCCTCTGAGGTACCATAGCAGCCTCCTGGAAGATGCAAAAAGGCTTGTCTTTTGGAACAAAAGGGACAAGGCGATATAAAGTAAACCTAGAAACAGCTATATAATCCTCTAAAGTTAGCAGCATTACAGGCTTCCTTCTAGAACAAACCTGGGGATGATGACGGTACTATTTCTTATTACAGAAATGAGGGAGAAGTGTTTTTGGCTCCTCAGATATATTCCAAGGACAATGATGGGTAGAAATCCACATAGTAGTTATGTGTTGGTGTTGTAAGTGCGCAAGTTCCTGTTTTCCTTCTGCAGCAGAGCTCTCTGTTCTGATTCCAAAAAAAAACCCACCTTTTCTGAAGGTTTGCTCTACTGATGGTTTGATCTATTCATCTAGAGAATCCATCTCCATAAAGCACCACTCTGAAACCCCCTCCTTAATTTGGTAGTGACTCACATTGCCATGTAGAATCTCCTGTGTTTTACTTTCTTGCATTAGTGACCCACTCCTAGCCTCTTAGATGCAGTAAGGGATTTACCCTGCGAATGTGTGATTCTTTGGTGAAGGACCCACTGAGATGTCTAGTCTGCCCACTGCACATGCATATGATTATACTGTGCGCAGTGGATGGGATCTGAACTTACACTTTGAGGGTCTGATCGGATGGCCCTGAGGCATTACTAAAATACAAAGCACAGGGCAGTTTTAGGGAATTCTAAAAGCACAGGATCAGTGTGATCAAACCTGTTTGTCTGTGTTTCAGTTCAACTCTGTTGTCCTGTGAATCTTCAAAACAAAGTACCACCAACAAGACAATCGCGTCCTGAGACCAACAAAGCAGCTGAAAGTACTATCTGGGAGCAAAGTATTTGATGCTAATTGCAATATTTAAAGAGGAATCACTATTCCCCAGTCCTACTTCCATGCCACTAGCTCTCACCACTGCAGAGGAGGTTTGATGACAGGTTCCTGTTTTGCCTTAACCTCCCTCCCATCAATGCTGCAAGTGAAATGTTTCCACTGTGTATTTCTCTGAGTTCCAGAGTTATGGTTGCTATTAAGTTTGGATATTTTTATAGACTTCTCCACTTACAATGTACAAGCCTGCGTACACAAACATGACCCTTTTGCTTTAATTTAGTTCTCTCCTTCCCCGCACCCCATCAAATGACTTCTAATAAATGACTGAATAAATGCATTCAGATGGTGCCGTAATGGAGAAAAATTCAGTGTCTAATGAAGGGATTGTTCGTACCTTGAGATTGTAAAGATGAATGATGGTGACTCCAGTTTGAAAACTCCTTTTAGTTTAAAATATTGCTCTTTCATAAGGGAAATAGAAAGTACAAAAAAAAATCCTGTATAGTTTTTACCAGGAAGGAGCTGCACGCACACAGAACAGAACTGTCGTAGCCAAAATTGCTTCATATATCATAGACCAACACCAGGCAGATAATGGCAAACAACTCCTGATCAGGGAGTGATTATTGTTCCCTGCTCCAAGCCCTGATGTGCAGAGAAAACTGACTACAACTTGATTTTCTTTAACTCGACTGACCTTTTGAGGTTGAAATTAAGAATGCGATCATACACACTGGTGAGATGAGGTACCAGCCTGAAGGAAAATTCATAAAAGAAGTCAGCCCTTTCTCTTTTGCACTCACTTTTTTCTTTTTCGATTGGCATTGTCTCTTTCCACAGTGTTGCTGTTGTTAAAGGAGAGCAAAGGGGAGGCTATTGTCTTCCTGACTCTTATTAACAGGTAACAAATGATCTCAAAATCGTCCTGCACCTGATAGAAATCTTTGGCCAGATGAGTTATCATCAGATTTCAGGCCCTGGCAGAAATGGGAAGCTGAGTGGAGGGAATTATGATGGGATCGTTTAGTTTAATATCAGTTTGCTCTCCTCCAGCCAATCCGACGTGATATTCAAGCACCCATCATCTTCTGTGCATTTTCAGTTTCCATGCATTTGTTTCACCAGTGCAGCAAAGAAGTCGTTCATTCAGAACAGAAGACTTGCCACTAGGAGTGATTTGGGAGTGGAATGGCATTTCATGGGATACATTTGCAGGCAGTACACCAGATCTGCTAATTACGTGTCCACAGGCTAAGAACATATAAGGAGCACCCACTCTCTGGCCAATCCTGCTCAGCCACATAGCTCCTTTGGAGAGGATATAAACCTATGCAGCCACTGATGGACATCTGCTCAACATGATCTGCTCTGCTACACCCCTCTGGTCATTACCCCTGTTTCCCTGTGCTCCACTTCATGGTCTTAGCTTTGTTTCTCCCTGGTCACACTGATGGTGACTCCAAACATGCTAATACTTTTCAGGCTTACAAAAGACACTGTGATCTAATGCTTTGGCAATGGAGATTTTAACGGGAACATGGGAGATGCAAAGGCAATTCCTGTTTGTGCCACTATGATTACATATGACACCAGAGAAATCAACTCATCAACACTCCCACCATTTTGTCTAGTTAGGCTTTAGGAGTTTCAGAGCAGGGGACACCTCTTACTGGGTGCAGAACCAACTGGGACCTGACTTCTAAACACCATCACAGTAAAAACAAGCAAATGTGACAACGGGATTCTGTCCACTAAATTCTGTCCACTAAGAACAGAGTTGTTGGCTCGTCTCTCCTCCTCACCTGCACCCACCTCTTGAGCTCACTGCAATGAATAAATCTACTCTGTGTCCAGTTAGGCTTACCATCAATGTGATGCTTTAACTACAGTATCATACTGTAAGGCCTCTTTTTTTTTTTCTCGTTGTAACATAAACATGGGTTCAGAAAGAGGCTATTAGCCTTAATGCCTTGATGAATCCAAGGCTTGATCAAATTCAGTTATTCCTATGTGCCTATTACTAACATTTCATTACTGAAGAACAAGCTCCCTGCTTAGAAAGGCATCCAGTGTTAAAATGAGCATTGTGGAGGCACGGCTCGATAGAACGAGATGCAAGCACATTTCAAGCATTACAAAGTCTCCAGAGCAGGGGTAGTCAGTAAAGAGGGAAGCTCAGATTTCGCCTTGTCTGGAAGTTTGTGTACTCTCTGGCAGGTCATGTGCATCAGCCTGTACCTTGTGGGGAAAAAAGTAAACCTGACTGCATAAATGTAAATTTGGAATCATTCCCTAGAAGATAATGAGTGTCAACAAACTGAGATTTAGACCTGAACTGTTTAGTGGCAAAGGGTTGGAGATGGAGCACTGGTCTGCACCTTGGTTGTATCCTCCAATTTCTGCAGGGGATGGAGCAAAGAAAGTGTCAGCCTGGGCCAGGCTCAGACGTGATCTGTGCCCTCCAGGACTACAGGCAAGGCTCAGGCCATGCTGCCAATTCCGGCAGCTCCTGTGGCACTGGAAAGAGCTAAAAGGGCCCTCACAGGTGGACACAGAATCCCCTCAGTTATTCTTGACACCTTGGAGTCTTTTTTTGCAGAAATATAAGCAAACATAGACAAAGACTAAAGTGTTTAGTCTAGTCTAGGATGAGAATTTTATCCTGCCAGTGAAGCCAGCAGCTGAAAAAGGGAAGTGATATGAAGGAAAACCTTGCAGATGTCTTGGCCCCTGGAGATGAGGGACAGCATTTGTGGAAATTCAATGGATGGACAGAGAAGAAATGCTATGAAAGAGCAGGCAGGAAAACCATTTCTTCTGATATTATAAAACACAATCCAGTAACCACACTTACTCTCCTCCCTCTGAGCAGCTTCAGCTACCATATCTGAATCTAGTTGTGGGTCAATAAGCATTGCATATTTAAATCAATATATTAAAAAGAGAGAAATTTCTCAAAGCTAATATAATACATGAATTTCTCTTTTCACAATTCATAAAACAAGGGGAGGTTCAGAAAGAAGCACTATATGCAGATAAAAAAATCAACTTGGGAAAGAAGACAGATTAGGAATTTATTTCAGTTTTCACAGTACAGCATGTCAGCAAAGGGTACTGCCAGTGCTCCAAAGATTCTTCTAGTTTTGACAGAGCTAACCTGATTCTGTAATTTCTAGACTGCATTTCCTTAGTAATCTTGCTTCTGCAGAGTATGGGCTAGATCACTCTTCCTATTGGAGAGACTTATCCCTCTGAGGCCCTTCAGTACCCAAATAACTCAGGCTGCCAGTATTCAAAATCAGATTTTTTTGAGTGCTCAGCACCTACAGTGGACCAGTATTTTTAAAAGCTCAGTTTCCACTTAATGTGCTCAATCCCAGCCATGCAGACTGTGACAGACAGACCATTTCTACTGTGAACATTTCATGGCCCAGCACACTCCAAGGCAAGCAAAACACAGACATCAGAAAATAACATTTCTGAATGGCAGACAAGCTCTTCTGAAAGTGGGCAGTCTCTGTACTACATACACAGTCTTGGCCTATGTGTTAGCTTTGCTCTGTTCATTTCACAGGACAGTCATCCATGACACCAGTTTGGAAGAAGACTCACTCATTTCAAGCACAGGAATGATGTACTGGAATGACAGTGAGGGACTGTGATAACGAGGTGATATGAGATAGTTTATTAATAGGTGGTGGCATCTGATGATGCTACTGGACTCATTCCACTGGTACAGTCTAGTGCCTAGTGAAAAAGAATATTAACATTAAGAAACAAAAAAAACCCACACATATTGACAACTGCATTATCTGATAGTATCTGCAGAAATGGATCTTGTGGACTCAAGCATGGACTCAAATTTTTCTATTCTGGAACTTCCTGGACAGATTGGAAGAGATGGAGAAGGAAACTCTACAAAGCTGCCCTTTTCCCTCTTCATCCCGACCGCTATAGAGCTTCAGCCGCTGGTGTTAGTCAAGACTCCAAATGAAGAAGTCAAGTTGGGTCCAGTTCTTCAAGGGTTCAGGGCTTGGTGGCATGTCACCACACAGCTCTCAGCAGCAACCCAAGACAACTCCTAATAGAGGAATGAAATGTAGAACGCAAATAATAGAAGAAGAAAAGTTATACATAGATGAATCTATGACAACAAGAAGTCTAAATTCACCTTTCATGACTAAGAGAACAAATTAAAATTAACAGAATGAACCCTACCCTTCATTAAATGTATGTTCTTCTACGGCCATTCATCTGAATCCTTGTCTCTTCCAAAGATGCTTTTGTGTCATTAATCTGGACTTGTGCTACATATGCTCTTTCTTGTAAAGCACAATGAGACACACAAGACCCAGGATTTGCCACAGTTTGTTATTGACTTTGTAATATGCAACTGTGGGAATGATTATAATATCACCAACTGGATTTCATCTCTCCCTGCATATTCAAACAAGCAAGCTGAAATGAACAGTGACAGGAAAATGCTCTTGTTTGCACACAAATACTTTAATAACTAGCAATTTCAGAAGGAGAAAAGTAGGAGAAAAATAAGTTGAAGGACAAAGAAACTCACATATTAAAGTCTACGGAGAAGTTAACTCTTAAAGGGAAAAACATCAGGGCCTTCAGGATGCGCTTGAGAGTGAAAAAGCAACCTATAGGGTTTATTCCCCCTCTAAATTTCTCACCCAGTGACCACTACTTTGCATGTCTTTTAAGGCAGCCAGGAAATTATATTAATTTCTCTAATGTGTGCGATGCCATAAGTTCCTTTTTAAATTATTATGATCAAAATATTGCTTAAAATTAAAAGCAGCTGCATTTGTTTCTGACAGATATCATAATTGCAATTGTAAATTGGGAAATGTAATGTTTCCTGGTGCAGCTGTGAGTAATGGTTCTGAAATCATTATAGATAGGTAGATATAAATAAACCAAGAGAGATCTATTTAAATAGAGCAAAAACAAGCTAAAAGGGATAATTAGCAGAGTGAACAGGAATAGAGGAAATAATAATAAGAAATAGCACCATTCTGGAAGTTCTGTGCTTGTATCTGTAGTGTTATATTAAAAAAAATCCCACTTCCCATCTCCTCAACCAGCAAAAGAGGAAAAAAAAAACAGAACGAGAATTAATTTGAACTGGGGATTTACTGTGAAGTTTCTTTGCTGTGATTTGTCTTTTATCACATGCATTGAAATAAATTCTTCCCCATGACATTCTCAAATGTGGACACCATAGATAGTCTTGCTACTTTTGGTTTGACCTACTCTTGGAATTGATATAGAAAATACACTCTAGGCTAACTGCTCTGGCTTTCACTGGAAACTGGAAGATGAAAAGTGAATGGTCTCAGAGTTTTTTTCATTGCTGGTGATGGGAAAAAAAAATGAGTTTATCCCTTTCAAACTAGCACACTGGAGGATGATTCACTCTGTTTCAACTACTGCTCCTGAAGTGAAGCTGGATTAGAGCTCCTTGCCCCAGGACTATTCCTGACCCCATCAGCTGTTACAGTCTGAAAGCGGGCTGAAGTGGTCTTAAATCCCCAAAGTATTTGTATTTCAAATGACTATGGAAGATCTGAATAGATTCATGTACGTCTTGAAACTCCCAGCAAGGTGCAGCTGAACCCTATTCATATAACTGTGTGCTCTCCCAAAACATGACAGTCTTATTCTCAAAGGGTGTAAGCCTGTAAGCCCAGAGTAATGTACTATAAATAAATTCAGTTTGCTCATGGGGTAAAAAGCAAAGACAAACACAGCTGTAAAAGGGGTGACTTGTTTTGCCCTCACTAACAACAACCTATGTAGACAGAGGAAAAAGATGAAAACGAATGATAATTTAAAACACTTGGGCTGATTTTTTTCTTAAGAGAAAGAAAAATAAAGATTTTCTGGTACTGATCTTCTAACATCTGGAAAATGGCCAGCCTATTTATCAGCAGACCCTGAGATATAACTAGCAATCATGCTCCAGCTGCTTTATCATCAATACCATCAATAAGCGAGGATGGAATATTAAAAACCATTTTGCAGTTTTTAGATATTGAACACTGCAGAAGGAGCAGTTTCAACCTGGATTTCCTGGTCTGCTTAACTCACTTTTTCAACAGCTCCTGGTGGTGTTGCAATGCAACTATATCATGAGAGCCATACTGGAAATTTGGGACTGAACTGATGACTCATTGAGTAGATAAACAGATGGAAACGGGAAAGTAGTCAACAGCTGTACACGACTCTGGATCATCTCCAGGTGGAAAGAAGCTATCACTGGGCCAGCTGACCACAGGGCTGGAACTGTTCTAGTGCATGCAGAATAAGGAGGATGCAGAGATCAAATTAGATTTGAAGGTACTTGCTAGAAGTAATAGGCACTGGAAACTGCAAAAAACAATGTGGAGCTCTGATATTCGGAGATAGACTGAACTTGGCTTCTATGGCTATGTCCACAAAACCTGCAAGCACAAATAGAGCTGAAATCAGTTAACATCTGCTGAAGAAGCACATGTTCTTCTTTTTTTATATATTTTTTTTATTTGTTTTTGTTTATTTTGTGAAATTTGGCTCCTCTCTGCTTCACAGGACTTTTTTGCTTACATGAATTCAACCGCATTTTATTCTGATGTTTGATAAAATAGACATCAGCTCCACGAGCATCACAATCGTTGGGCTAGTCACAATGAACTTTCCCTTCCAGAGCTTCAAAAGCACCATTTAAGATAGTCACGCGTCTCTGGGAAATGGAAGATGGACAGATTCCATTGCAGTATCCCTTCCTGTGACGGCCACATTTGACAAGGGTGGACCCAAGAGCCATGACAAATGACATGACCCCACGACATAAAACTCTCCTGCTCTAATCTTCATCATCACCATCACCGAGAAGAGTCCAGACACTGAAGCTAGCACTGGTTTAAATTCTGCAGGCCTGTAACAGGTCTGAGCCTCCTGTCTACCATCACTCAGCTTGACTGCTTAATTACAGTAATTAGGGAGTGCTATAGAAAGCTGTGCAGTGCGAAGGAGGCACTGCTCTCAGGAAATGGATTCTCTGACAGCCGGGTCTATCAGAGGGTCAGCGTGCCTGTCATTTCCATCTCTTGTGGCAGCCTATCCTCAAATCTGGAGAGCTTGGGAGGCCTGTTTGAAACATGCTGGGTAGAACCTTGTGTCCTAGGCAGGGGATGTAACTTTTCATTTCTTTCTTCCCATTCCTCACTGTGTGGTGATACCAGGAGAGTCTCACCTCAAATGCCGGAGCTAGGATGGCCTTTCCTGTCCACAGCATGTTAAGGGAACGATTAGAGCCTGTCCTGAAACTAGATGTTTTGATGTCTTTTGGGGGAAGTATCTAACTCCTGATAATATCCAATACTGAAACACGCTGTCTGAAGTCAGGCTGTGTAAATCCTCTCTGTCCTGTGCTAAGAGTGGTTTCCAGAGACTCACGGCAATTCTGTATCAGATTCGAACCAAGGTCTCCTGAGTGCTAGCACAAACGTTTCCCTACGCCATCAAACATGTCCTTTTCAATCCTGAGGCACCTTGGCACATGGCCCACCTGCAAGTACTCCCTTGGCTACTCTAGCTCCAAAAGTCACAACCGATCTTCCCTGAACTGTAGCAAAATGCATTTCACAGTGGGCCCAAACCAAGAGTGTTGACCTTTCCAGTCCTTCGGTGGTTCAGAAACACCTTCCCTGCAAGGTGTGATAGCCCTGTAAGAGCACATGCTGCTTTGTTCACACTTCAATAGATGATGTCAAGCGTGGCCAGGGGACATGGATTAGAAACTACTCCCAGCCAGGATAGAAAAAAATCCTAATCCCATACCACTGCATCAGGGAAGTAGCTAGCACTACAGCTCTAAGTTAATGAACCATAAATTCCAGCTTAATGAGTTTTATACTGAGGAGAATAATTAATGTAATTAGTACTGATATGAAAATGATGGCATTTGAGCCTGAATTACAAGGGGGAGGGGGGACTTGGAGGTGTGAGGAAGCCCGAAGAAAGCTCATTCCTTCTGCGGTGCTGTTCACCCGGAGAAACGGGGCTGGATACATTCCTGGCAGATTTCAAAACCTCACCTCCCATCTGCCATAAAGAGAAAGAAAATAGAGCATGACACAGTATAGCAAAAAAGAGGCCTGCCATCCCTGTTTGCCGAGAGGAGGAATCTATAATGCTGCTCTTTCCTGTGCCGTCCTTTACCCCTCCCCATTCCCCCCCATACTCACGGTATACTGTCTACCTGCCACTGCCTGCACACTGCCTGTCTTTCCCTTCTGTATAAAAAGCTCTGTGAAAAGGTGGCTGGTTCCAAGGACTAAACAATGCTCCTGGACTGTACAAGCATTTTGATATAGGTTTTAGACATTTAGTGTGCTCCAAGAGGCAGTAACAGCAGTATTTTAAATTCTATATGTATACATCCACTCTGTGTACACATTTTTACATACACATTTCTATACACACATGGGTCCCTGCAAAGCTGCCCGTCGTTTTGGCAGCCCATCTCTTCCAGGGTGACCAGTGCATAACACAGCCCTTTGACGGCATCGTTCAACCCAGGCAACGCAGTGTCGGGGGGACCAACCCTTCAGGACCCCCAGTCCCGCATCCACCCATTGGCCTGCCACAGCCTGCGCCCCAGGTCTGTTCCTGCAGCGGAGCCGCTTTATTAAAAAATATCCCAGGGAGTTTTTTCATTCTCCGAACGAGTGGCTGGTGCTAGAAATCCCCTAATTGCGTATTGATTAAATCTGTCTGATCAGGCACTTCTGAGAAAGTGCCAGCTTGGTGCTCAGCTGCACGGGGCTCCCCCACCGCGACCTCCTGCATGAGTGCGTGCACACACGTGTGTAGTTGATATATATACATATGTATATATGCATATGGATATTTACATATATATTTATCCTGCATTTCCCTGGGGGGCACGCAGGTGGGATGGAGGGTGCCTGCAGAATCAACCCCCCACACTGCCACGATCGCCCCCAGTTTTTGCCCCGTTTCCCAGGGCGGGCCCGAGGAGGCTGCAGCCGTGGCTGCCGCTGGGGCACGCTTTGGGACCAGACTGGGTGGTGCAACCTCCAGCGCAGCCCCTGCTGCAAGGGGCTGGTGAGAGGGGGGGGCGGCTTCCCCAGCAGGGAAAGGTGGGAAGTGGCTGGTGCGGGAGTAGCTACGTCCGTGCGGGCACAGCCGTGAGGCAGCGCTGGAGGGCTGCAGTGCGCCGAGCGGTGCCCAGCAGTCACCTGTGCGCTGCTCCGCTGCCGGTGTTGAAGTCCTGCGTCCCTGCCAGGGCAGTATCCCATGAAAAATGCAGCATGAAACGCAGATTAAACCTGTCCCCAGGATAGCGGCAGGCAGTAAACAGGGCACGTTGCAATGAAAAATGCAGCATGAGACACATATCAGAGCTGTCCTGAGGACAGTGCTGGCAGCCAGGCAGGACTTGGCCGGCAGCTGCTGGGAGCAGTGGGGACGCAGGAGGGTGTGCGCGGGCGCTGTGGGCATACAGGGCACAATGTGTGTCCTAAGTACATCTGTCCTAGGAGGAGGGAGCAGGTCAAACACCTCACACAAGCTTCACAGCCACAAGAACAGTTATTATAATTCTTCAATTCACTTTTATTTGAGTTCCGTGGTCAGACTTTTCCACCTGCAAGAGCTCCTGTGTCAGTGCCATCTCCGCGCAAGGCAGGGGCTGTGCTACTTCACACTGCAGTGAAAGGCAAGACTGGCTTTATGTCACCCACCACTAAGATACAGAAACCAAACACTGCTTTCTCCCACATGCTGCTAGCGTGCTGCATGCACGGTCACAGTGAAGCAGCTTCCTCAGCAATCCATCCCAAACAGCCTTCCCGAGTGGTGGTGTTCCCAGGAAAAGTGTCTTGTTAGACCAAGTAGGTGGTGGCAGGACCACCGGGAACTGCTCTTATCTGCAGTGCTGTGGCAGGATTTCTGTGCCTGTGAGGCCAACACAGGTGCAGGAAGCTTATCACGGAGCAAGCTGGGGCTGAGCCCTGGCAACAGGTCCAGCGAAGCTTGGAAATAGCATTAGGCAAGCATCCTGCAAACGTGCGGGAGAGGAGAGAGAGATGAGTGCCCTGAACCAGAGCTGCCCCTAAATGTAGCTTTGTTAGACCAAAACAACTCACTTGAATCTTACTCTGTCTCTTCAGGCGGGGTTTTGTCCTTTTCCATGAGGTGCAAAGGAATTTGGGGTATTTGGAGCTTCTCTTCTGCCATTTCAGAGGATGGGGACCAGGCTTTTTGGTGCCATTTTTAATGAATGGAGAGAATATAAAGGGGGCAAAGAGAAGCAAGATATTCCTAAGCTTAGTATGCATTCTAGCATAATGCTACTTTTGACAGGACTGCTTTTCAGAGAATTTTCTTTTTTTTTTTTTTTCCCTTTCTGAGGAAGATTGAGATCCTTTTGTGCTGCTGAAAAGCACAGGAAAACCTCTTGTGACCATCTTTTGGGCAGTTCAAATTGAAAGCAGCACAGGGCACTGGAATTTCTCTCTCTGCCTCCCCCTTCCTCATCAGAGCACTTTCCTCCTGCAACCAAGGGCAAGAGAGGAAACCACCTCTGTTCTCTGCCTTCTCTAGCAAACATTTTATCTAGCATGTTTACTCATGCACCTGAAGACCAGATCCTGCTTTTCATTTACATTTTCAGATCTGTCCAAAACTGCACCTCAAAGGTTCCCAATCAAATCTACTTTAATTGCTGCCATTCTGGTAGCATCCTGCTATTACATGCATGCAAACAGGGAAATGTGTAATGGACTTTTGCATGTATTTTCTCCAGGGTTAGGTGTGCTGGGCTAACTCCAGCATGTCAGCAACCCCTAGGTTTTCCAACATCTTATCACCTTTCCAAGCAGGGTGACCAAACACAGATTTAGTAGTACAGAATACAGTTTCTTTGCTCCATGAATGTGTCGACCATGGCTTTTGTTCAGAACAAACCAAATTCCCATCTCTGTGGTAAGCAGAAAGTGCTCCATGGTATATTGAAAAGAAAGCAAGAGGGAAAAATACATTATTTGAATTATAACATGTTGCACTTGAGACGATTGGTGAAAGAAAATGTGTGGCTGAATTCTCTGGAAATGGACAGAGAAAATGTGAATCCAGATGACTCCAGAAAGAGTTCAGTCAGTCAGGATCAAAAGAATGTTATTTCAAAAGTCACATTTAATACCCTAAGGCAATACCTGTAGAGTCCACTGACCTCTGGGAACAAGAATGCTCCAGACACTAGCACATTCAGAAAGCTGCTATGCCAGTTAGAGGCACTGGCAATTTCAGGTTGGCCATCAGGCACATCAGTGCCCTTTCATCTATACCTTGTCCCAGGAAGCAGAGTCAGATATCCCAGCTGATAGAAGAGGCTGTCAGTCAAGCAGTCTAGCTCCCCATATTGCTCAGCCATTTCCCACCATGGAGAGGAAATCACATCACTGTGGCCAGCTACTGCGCTGTGTCCAGAAAGCACTGAGTGGCAATGTGCACCAGGAAGCAGGGGAAGAACGCTGGGGAGCATGGCTTGGGTGCATTGTATAGCAGGTGAGGGGGCTGGGGGTGGTCTTTAAGCATGGCTTCATCCCCACACAGTAATATATTCACAGAACTATATTCACATATTGCCTAAACAAAGTAAAAATCTCTCTCTTATATACAGGTCTATTCATTAGCCTGCAGGAAATCCACGAGGTAGTGTGAACACAGATGTGCTTCTCTGTGGAGGAAGTGGAACAAGCAGGGTGAGTCTTGAACCTACTCAAGGTGATGGGAACAAAGAAAGTGCATAGAATAACTATAGCTGCTTAGAATCAGGAATACAAAAATAAAACACTGGCTCAGTCTGTTGGTATAGCAGGAGCTGGGATGATTGCATCTAACACGGCATTTTATGGGGAGACTTTCATCATGATGATAGCTTCGTTTCACATTTGTACAAGTTGCACTGAAACTTGGTTTGGTGTCTGGTTACCAAATAACGTATGGTCCCCTTCTCTCCCTCCCACATATACTTCACTTAAACATCCTCATGGTCTCCAGCATGTTGTTAAGTGTGCAACATCTGCAGAAGGCAAAAGACCCAATGCAAGGCAAAGGAAAGTAAATGCCCTCTTGCTGGGAAGTCACATCCCTCTTTGTTCAGATGTCCCAGACATCATCTCTTCTATGCCATACCTGGGTGAAACAGATGAAGATTATCCTTGAAACCAAGCTCTTTTACAGGTTTTTCATTATTTTTTTCTCCTCTTTCTTGCTCTTCTTTGCTTTTATACATATATATATATGTGTGTATATCTATATTTATTTTTTTTCTAATAGAAGTGAACACAAATGTGATGTGAAGATAAATTCCCAAATCTAAAACACTTTGTGGTTGCAGGAATATACAAGCTTGGATTTACACACACACACATTCCAAATATCAAAAAAAAAATGTAGAGTCAAAACTGAGATGCTTTAAAAAAAAAAGAATTAAAAGGCCATGTTCCTCTGTTGGCTTTATCCTTCGTTAAGAGCTAGAAGATTACCTGAAATAGTGATTTTTTTCTTCGTATTCTGCCTGAGTTCATTTTAAAATTCCAATCAAGAGATTCAGGGAGGAGTTAGGGGAAGCTAGTGGGGGGTCACATTAGATTTTGAAAAGGAGAATTAGAGAGAATGTTTTTCTTTCTATTTTTTTTCCTTAGGGTTTCATGTTATAAGAAAGTTATTTAAAGGAAGCTTTGTGTGACTGTGTTGGCTTCAGAATTTGTCTCCATGCCCTCTGGATTAAAAAGAGGCAGTCCAAGAGATTGGGAGCGGAGCAGGAGAGAAAAAAATAGAAAGAAACAAAATCCCCAAACCACGACTTCTTTTCTATTCTTGGACTGGTTTTGAATATCTTTCATTATAATCGTTTTATTATTTGGTTCAGCAATCTTGGCTGTTTTGCTTTTCACAAACAGGATTTGGTGTCTCCACAGCCAAAGGAAACAGTTTACTCAAAAGGAGGGAGGAGAAAAGCACCACAGATTCAGATTTGGGCACTGGCTGGGCTTCACACAAGGTGGAACACGGGTTGTGAAGGAATCCACACCTGGTTGCAAACAATGTAGAGACTGACAGGAGGAAGCCTATGGACACTTAATCAGGTTGGGCACGTACCATCCAATACAGGGCAGCTGTCCACCCATATATGCATGCACACACTTAGCCAGCCTGGTGCAGGGGGCCTAGCATGAGAAAAGAAGATGAAATACTGGATGTGACATGGCCAAAGGCAAAATGTTCCTGTGAGCATTAGCAAGCCAGGCAGATACTTAACCTAATCTTGTCAATTACAATTGCACCAAAATTAAAAAAATCAATAAATAAAATGAGCAATGGCAAATAGGGGATTTAAAAACCCTTGGTTGTTGAGTGACAAGGTCAGGAGAAGTGAAAAAAATAGTTTCTTCATTTGCTGCGTTGATACTTTAAACATACTGTTCCTTAGGACAGATGTAAGGAGCCCGGGAACCAGGTGGTGGGCAGCAGAACGAGATGTCGGAATGATGAGGGTAAAGATCTTGTGGGAGATCTGACAAGGGAGTATAGACACGAGGGATCTTCTCCACATATTGATCTTCATGTGAGTAACAGCGGGCTAGGTAATCACTCGCATTCGATATCTCTGAGTGACGCTTTCCAAAGTTCTGCAAGTAGAGACAAAAGTCAATGGATAAAAACACTGGAATCACTGACTCTAAAACATGCAACTCTTCAGCTCCTTGCTGAGACACATATATAACAAGTAGGATGGAAAATTAGTTCTGCTGTCTGCTTCAGAAAAGTACAAACCCAGGTGCTGAATCCTAACATTTCACCTTGGATTGTTTTTGTCAATTTGAAATGATTATCTCACTTCCTGAAATATCCATTCTTCTAATTACTGTGTATATAGTTTTGTATTACTTGCCTTAAATCTGCCAGTGCTATGCCTTTCTCTAAATATAATAAACAGCAAAGTAAGAAATAACAACTTGTTTTCAATCTTCCTAAATCTTCTACAACTTAGTTTTGAAAAACTAGGGCTTGTATTAAACTTGCTAGTTTAATCCAGAATCATTCTCATGCTAGCAAAGGGCAATGATTTTGTCTGGCCAGGTATTTTAGGGGTAAAATTAGTTATTGTGTCTAATGTGTATCTAGTAGGCACACATGCATGGGCTAGGCTTTGCATTTGTGAGCAGTTCTGCAGAATTTGTTGGGACCAGTCTTATACGTCAGATCAACTAGGGACAATGTAAAGCACTTGCAAGATTGAGAGTGATTTATGAACCCACAATCTTCCCTCTGAAAGAGTTTATTCTAATGGATGCTTTGCAAAATCTGATTCTCTGTCTTCAATTGCCAAATGAAATGAAAAGCCCTTGGAAGTCCAACATGTTTTGATTTCTACTGAGATAATTTTGCAGAGGTGCAGCAACCAATACTGAACAAATATTGCTTGTCAAGATGCAAAAACTCAGTGACAAAACTCAATGCAAACAGCCGAAACAGGAAGATCAGAGACAATTTTTGCCTCTCTAGTCTTGTGCAAGTGGGATATGCCTAAACTGAGGGATAAATAACTCTCCACAACCCAGGACTGTGGTTCCCCAGAGGGTGGCAGCAGATGGGAAGTATTCTTGCTTTCCTCTGTCTTGAAGCCCTGCAAGATGACCCAAGTGGGAGGAACCTCTAGTGAGGACAGTTCTGTATGTTCTTGTTGTTATTAAAATCAGCCCACACTCATGAGCTCTCACCAAGGGATAATCTCTTCTTTGAAAGACAGGAAACCCAGTGGCAATCGTATTTTATCCATGTGGTTTGATTTGAGACTTGTTGAAGCAAGCAGCTTTCTTGAGTCCTACCTTGTTCTCTTTCAAAATATGAGAAAAACGTCTGTTTAGTGAAGAGGACAAGGATCTGACCCTCAGGAGAAAAAACCCTGAAGGAACCACTCTACTTGTCTGCTGCCACTTCCTAGATAAATATTTCACTAGGATGCTTTAAAAATCATATACAAAACAAAGTGTTGCTAATGATTTATTAATGATTCAGACTACTATGAGAGGCAGCAAGCAAGCTGGAGGGCTGCAGTCTTGAGGCAGTTCAGAAACAGCTTGGCTAGGGGCAATGAACACTGATAGAGACAGATGGAAGTTTGAATACCAGGAAAACCACTGCAATGCTAAGGTTATTCTGACTTTGATTTTTCCTACCCCTGTGCTTAAGCTTTTGAAAGGCAATGATCTTGATCTGGGCACATAGCAAAGGGTCCCACAAAACACCCCACTCTATGTCCCTTTTATTTCGAATTGTTGCACTGGTTTCTCTGAAGTCCATGTGGATCAATCCTACATCTACCTCCTGAAGCTTGTGTCTGCTGCTATTTATTAATTGCAAAGTGAAAAGAAGAAGATCGGCCATGTGGCATTATAACTGTTTAACTGAAATGACCCAAGATAGGGGACATAAGAAAGCCGGACAAACTCTACCTTAGCCTCTCTAATGTCCTCCTAGCTGTTTCAGGCTATCCTGTTGTACCGCTCTCCCATTCTTAGAAGGGAGATGCAAAAAATATTTAGACCATGACAGATTTGCACTGTACTGGACACAATTTTGTGAATGGAAAATTGGGCAATTTGTGGCAAAACATACCTCAAGGATGGAGACAGTAATCTTCATACAGAATTTATAGCATAAATAGAATCCATACCATAAAGAAGGAAGGAAACAAAGAATAGCTGATTTCTGTTTTTCTGATTGTTCTAGCTAATAAAAATAATTAAAGAAGAATTACAAAAACCCAAGGAAAGTCTAACCCTGTATAAAGATGGGCAGGCTTTTCCCCCCATAAAGACTACTGTTATACAGATCTCAAACACCATAGATCTCTTTTCCATTTTTTTGAGAGTAACAAAAACAACAACAACAAAAAATCGGGAGAACTCCTTCTGCTTTGTGTGTGTGTGTGGCGGGGGGTGGTTTCTTGGTGTTTTTTTTTTTTTTTAAACCTATGGTCATTAAAGGAGAGCTGTGCTTCCTCATTAAAGCTTACCTGAAAAGGAACTTGTCTCAATGCTGGCAATCTAGGAAGGCATACCATGCAGAAAGATCTCTTTTCCAGGTTAGTGGTGTATTTTTACTTATTTATTTATTTATTTATTGTAAATTGCGCAGTAGCTGTATGTGCTCTCTGGGCATGTGATGGAAAAGCATAAATTTTCATGCTAGTATGAGAACTTAAAATACAGATTTAATGTCTAATAGGAAAGAGGGATTCGCAGTTAACATTAGTAGATTGTGTAGATTGAACTGCTTGTTAGCATCTAGTAATAAAAGAAATAGAAGGAGCCATGAGTTGCTATCCATGGGCAGTCTATTTGATGATGCACTGCTGAGCTATCCAATGTATTTTTTTCTGTCTCTAGCTGTTTACATGGACATGAAACCAGTGCCCATGTAGCAGAGCTAGAGAAACTCAGGGCAGTTCTGTCAGCATTCTGCTCTGGCCAGGTAAATTATTTGTTTGCTCGTGGGGTTTTGTGTCTGCTTTTCACAGCTGGGAGTAGGGCCAGTAGTGCAGCTGGAGAATGCAAGTGTAGGGGTCAAAGGAAGAGAGTTCCTTGTCTCCTTTCACCTTTCTTTGGCATGTGAGGCCAGAAATCAGATGGCTCTTGCTTTGATCCCTGATCTTATTTCTAAGCGGCAAAAGGGAAGAGAACAAAATCAGCCTGATGTTTATTAACATATTTAACAGCCGGTGCCCTTTGACTTCCTTCCCCAGTCCCACTGTGACTTTTCCCAAATCTAATTTATCTTTAACAAAGTTTGAAATTAAATTAGGGATAATGAACTAATTAAATTGAACCAGCACACAATTCTGCCACCTTCCCCCACCTGACTGCTCCCTCTTGCCTTTGTTTCCAGCATCATTCCATACAGTTCTTCATTATCTAGGTTACATCTTTCCCCGCCTCAGTTTTATTTTCAAGAACCTGATTAAAGAGGATGTCAGCAATCTATCCATTTCAGACAGCCTGGCAAATTATCTCTAAATGGTCTTTATTTGATTAAATTAGAGAGCTTTCATTTCTGCTGTGACTTACGTTCAGCCCTTTTCCATTTCGCTATGTACTTTGCTCAAGCTTTTCTTGTTTTTTGTTTGTTTGTTTGTTTTAATCTATGACATACAGCTATGCCACAAACACCTCTCCTTCTAATCTGACCGTATCTTCTACTTGTGATTGTCCCTAAATAATAAGAAATGTGCTGAAATTGAAAAATTCCTCCTCAAGGCCTTGAAGATTTGTGTATGCTATGCAATGGAAAATCTGAAGACTATATAGCCTATACTAAATAGACAAATATTGCTCCCGAAGACTCAGGTTTCTGATTTTACTCAAAAGCCCGGTTATTAACCTTTTGTACAGTTTAAACTTGTCTATAGTTCTGCTGCATGAGTAACAAAGAAAAAGATTTGTTTTTTTTCTACCTGGCCATGTTCTGGGTAGCAAACTCAGTGTGTGTATTTGCATACCTGCTAAATGTGTTAGTCTGATTCCTGATTCCAGGGAAAAGGTCCTACAGCTCAGACTTGCGGTTGTTGCTTCCCTAACCCTCTCCATCAGTAGGTCTGGAATTTTGCAGTTAGCACAGGCTGATGGACAGAAAGAAGCAGCTTTGTTGAGTGACAGCAGTAGAGGACTACTATCCAGTGGACCAGTCAGTATGGACAATATATGTGTTGGAAGATAGGAAAAATAATGGAAAGCAAAAATAAGCATTTCATCGTGACATTGGAGTCTCATAGCTGTTTTCTCCTCTGTTTATAAACGTCCTATTCTGCCTTTTTCTACTGCCTTTCATCTTCAAAGTATGGCAGCAGTTCTGGGTATTTCTCAGCATGCTCCTGCTCTGTTTGGTGCCTTATCTATGCAGGAGCTCCTGGAATCACTGTGCTAGGTAAAGAACAGGCATTAACACACTGGAGATGAGTGTAGAGCAGAAGCTCCAAGGAATGATGGAGTTTTGTGAGGACAAGACTCAGGGCAGACTGGGCAGGAAGATAGGCTTAGCTTCAGGTTGAGAAGAAGAAAAGGTTGAGCATGAGGAAAGAAGAAATTCCCAAAACACAGGGCAAGGAGCTGTGATGAGAGATGCACACGCAGACACATGCAAATATTTTATGTGCAGGAAACTCACTAAGTTGCATTCTTTATTACATCATACTTCTAACTCCCTTTTTATCCCTTGCTAGCTATATTTACTTACCTGTTCTCTCTTCCTGCAGTATAAACTGCTTCCTTCAATTATCTTAAACACTTCCCTTCATGCTGTTTCTCCTTTCTGCCCTCTCCTCTGCCATTTCAGATTCAGGGCAGGATTGTTATCCTTATCTTACAGACTGGAAACTGTCTTGATTCTTTGCTTTATTTCTCTTGCAAGTTGGAAACAGTAGACTGTTTAGCTGGAGAATTTCTGAGCAACTTTGTTGGGGATGGGAAGGAAATGTGGGAATTGGAGAATGAACTAAGCCTGTTATGAGTGGTGATGCTCTGTATCTTCTGTTCAAAATCTGCATTAAAGCTGCATCCAATCTGTAAGTGGTACAGACTTTAGGGATTTTTTAGTGATGTTTGGAAAACAGCTGCAAACTGAATCCTGTTCATTGATCTGCTGCGATCTTGTAGTCTGTCTCATGGTTCCAGCTATTCTTTTCAGAATACAGGAAAGAAATCTCCCCAAGAAACTGAGAGCAGGTTTTTTTTAATGAAAGGGGAGGAAATAATTAAAAAGCATTAGAAAAAGTCAGTCACCATCATCTGTGGTGTGTCTCAACAGGGCGATTTTGTAGTGGTGAGATTACACCTTCAAAGCACCATATGACTGGCTTTATTTTTACTTCAGAGAAACTGGGAGGATTTCCAAATTTGGATTTGGAGGATTACTGTCCTTTTGCTGACAATAAAATTCCCCACCCCAGGGAAGACAAGGCAAGACCTCCCAAGATGGATTAAGGAGTATTTGCCTTGTTTATAACAGTGGAATGGCATTCCAGTAGAGCCCTTAGAGCTGTGAAGAAGGCGGCTGCTTTCAACCATGTCTTCTTCTCAGAGCACTTTTGCTCAGAGTGATGGAAAAGTTTTAGCTGAGGGGTAGTGACAGGAATGTATGCTGGCAACCAAACCCTTCCTGTGCCCCAGCCTGGGCAGGGTCCAGATGTTATGCTGCAGGCCTGGCATAGGAGCAGGGGGCATTTAGAACAGCATTCCTGGGAGCAAGGGCTGTTTGCTGCCTTACGTGGGATAGTTTTACTCAGAGGATCACAAGCCCATCAGTACAGCCATCTCCTACACACCCCAGACTGTTCATCTCAGCAGAGCAGCTGCAGGCTGAAGGGTGCATAGGGATGAGATTTCAACCTATATCTCAGTTTGTAGGAGACTGGCAATGNGAAGAAAGGGCAGGCTCCCTGGGAAAAATACAGGAGCGTAGTCAGGGAATGCAGAGATGCAACTAGGAAAGCTAAGGCGCAGCTGGAACGCAGCCTGGCATGGGATGTTAAAAATAACAAGAAAAACTTCTACAAATATATTAACAGTAAAAGGAAGATCAGGGGAAATGTGGGTCCTCTAGTGAACGCGATGGGCACCCTGGTTACGAAGAACACAGAAAAAGCAGAGCTGCTGAATGCCTGCTTTGCTTCAGTGTTTACCAAGGGCAGCCCTGTAGAGTCCCAGGCCCTAGCGACAGGAGAAGAAGCTGGAAGAAAGGAAGACTTGCCCAGGGTAGAGGAAGATTGGGTCAGAGAGCACCTAAGACACCTCAATGCCAACAAATCCATGGGCCCCGATGGGATGCACCCCAGAGTTCTGCGTGAGCTGGCCGATGTCGTAGCCGAGCCGCTCTCCATCATCTTTGAAAGATCCTGGAGAACGGGGGAGGTGCCGGAGGACTGGAAGAAGGCCAATGTCACGCCAGTCTTCAAAAAAGGCAAGAAGGAGGACCCGGGCAACTACAGGCCGGTCAGCCTCACCTCCGTACCTGGAAAAGTGATGGAACGGCTCATACTGGCCGTTGTCTCCAGGCACGTGGAGGACAAGAAGGTGCTCAGGACTAGTCAGCATGGATTCGCGAAAGGGAAATCATGCTTGACTAATCTGATAGCCTTCTATGATGGGATGACTGGCTGGATAGACGAGGGAAGAGCGGTGGATGTCATCTACCTTGACTTCACCAAGGCTTTTGACACCGTCCCTCACAACATCCTCCTGGACAAGCTCCGGAGGTGTGGGCTGGATGAGTGGTCGGTGAGGTGGATTGGCAACTGGCTAGATGGCAGAACTCAGAGGGTGGTGATCAGCGGTGCAGAGTCTAGTTGGAGGCCTGTGTTGAGCGGAGTGCCCCAGGGGTCAGTCCTCGGTCCAGTCCTGTTCAATTTATTTATCAACGATCTGGATGAAGGCACAGAGTGCTCCCTCAGCAAGTTTGCAGATGATACGAAGCTGGGAGGAGTAGCGGATACTCCAGAGGGCTGTGCTGCCATCCAGAGGGACCTGGACAGACTGGACAACTGGGCGGTCAAAAACCTCATGAAATTCAACAAGGCCAAGTGCACGGTCCTGCACCTGGGGAGAAATAACCCCAGACACCAGTACAGGCTGGGGACCGACCTGCTGGAGAGCAGCTCTGCTGAGAAGGACCTGGGCGTCATGGTGGACGACAGGTTGACCATGAGGCAGCAGTGTGCCCTCGTGGCCAAGAAGGCCAATGGCATCCTGGGGTGCATTAAGAGGAGCGTCTCCAGCAGGTCGAGGGAGGTGATCCTGCCCCTCTACTCAGCCCTGGTAAGGCCACATCTGGAGCACTGTGTCCAGTTCTGGGCCCCACAGTACAAGAGGGATGTGGAGCTGCTGGAGAGAGTCCAGCGCAGGGCCACGAGGATGATCAGGGGCCTGGAACATCTGCCCTATGAGGAGAGGCTGAGGGAGCTGGGCTTGTTCAGCCTGGAGAAGAGAAGGCTGAGAGGGGACCTGATCTGTGTCTATAAGTGCCTCAAGGGAGGCAATGAGGAGGATGGGGCCGGCCTCTTTTCACTGGTGGTCACTGACAGAACCAGAGGAAATGGCCACAAATTGAAGCATAAAAAGTTCCACGGGAACTTAAGGAAGAACTTCTTGACGGTGAGGGTGACAGAGCACTGGAACAGGCTGCCCAGAGAGGTTGTGGAGTCTCCTTCTCTGGAGATCTTCAAGACCCGCTTGGATGCAGCCCTGTGCCACGTGCTCTAGGTGGCTCTGCGTGTGCAGGGGGGTTGGACTAGATGACCTCTAGAGGTCCCTTCCAACCTCAGGCATTCTATGATTCTATGATTCTATGATTCCTGGGAGCAAGGGCTATTTGCTGCCTTACGTGGGATAGTTTTACTCAGAGGATCACAAGCCCATCAGTACAGCCATCTCCTACACACCCCAGACTGTTCATCTCAGCAGAGCAGCTGCAGGCTGAAGAGTGCATAGGGATGAGATTTCAACCTATATCTCAGTTTGTAGGAGACTGGTAATGCTACTGCACATCGGTGACAAGCAGACAGATACCGTGTAGCTGACTAACACCTCTTTCCAGCAACAGACAGACTCCACAACCAAACAGAGAAAAGAAAAGCCAAAACTTACTGTCCACTCTCGCTCGTAACGTCTACGAAGACCTTGATCCTCATTCTGAGAGCAGGGATGGGTGAGATACCGCAAGAGAGAGAGGTTACCGTTCACATCTAGGGCAGGCCCACTGCAGACACTTACCTAGAAAGGTTTCTGCTACAGCAAGGGAACGACAGGGCTCCTTCCAACACAGGAAAACCAGGGACCACAGGGAGAAAGGCAGACTGAACTAAGTCATTGCACACCTGCAACCCAGGTGTCTCCACTCCACTGCTAGCCACCTGAAGGCACGGATGTTGCTTGTCTGAAATGAGGCACTGCTTCAACAGAACTGTCCAGTGGGACTTTTTAAAAAGTCATTTCCTCCCTACACAATTCTATCTGCCTCCTCCCTTCATACTTTTTAGTCTTTCTCTTCACCCTGGAGGTGACCCCTTTGCTGTCAGATTTGGCTTCTGTGATGCTTATTCATGCCTGTGTATGGAGATTGAATCTCAGGACATGAAATGCAGTGCCCAGCAGAACCCAAATCTCTCATTTAGGTGGCCTTGCCTTTTAGCTAGGGACTTGGTGTCCTTTGTGCTTCTATGTCCTAAAAAGGATAAGAAAGCCTTGAGGACTCCTTTTTCTTCTGTAAACACCAACCTGTTTCAAAGGGTCACTGATAGGTATAAATGAACTAAAACACCCTCCTGGCAGTTCAAATGAAAGCTGCTGTCCCTGCCATAAGGGCAGAGCTCAAAGGAGCTTGGGGATGCTGAAACAGAGCAGTTGGAGAAACATGAGCAAAGGAAGCAGTTAGGTTTGATCTCCATTGGAGATGTAGAACAGCAGAGAAAATACTGTTTCGCCCTCTCACAAACGTCTAAACAGATGCTGTCTGTATCTGCTACAGACAACAGAAACTCATTTTTCACACGCACTGTCCTTCTCTTACTGTCTCTTATTCACAGGCTCTTTTGGACTCAGAGGCCTTTACACATTCCCATATTCTCTCACATACTCTCCCACCTTGTTCTTTCACACATACACATATGCTCCCTCTTATCTTTAGTGTCTTTCACACACACAAGCTCTTTTCCACCCATGTGCTAATGTCCACATCTGTTTTTCCTCTCTTGCATCTAAATGCCTGGGGAATGAACACTGAGAGGTTTTCTGCTTTCTGAGCAGGGTGGCCAGAGAGGATAAAAGAAAGGTAGAGGACAGACCTTTGAACAAGACAAGGATTCTTTCAAATCTTGGGAATTTAATTCCTGCTCCAAAGCCCAGTTCTTCTACTGAGGCACACTTCTTTGGGCTATATACTGAGCACTAACCTAAGCCTGCTGCCCATAGGACACTAGTTTTTCCTTCATGTGTCCTGGCTGTGCAGATGGACTTGTCACCATTTTCAGGCTCTAGTCTATAAGGTGCAGATCTGGCTGCCAAGCCAGGCTGGGGCTTTGCCAAGTGCTAACATACTGAGTGTTCCTCAGTGCCAGACAAACAGCTAACTCCATTCCTTTTTTTTTTTTTTTTTTTTTTAACTTTTTTACCCCTTTTATTTCCTCTATCTGTGTTTCCTAGATTATTGTTATCTGAGTCTATAAGACTCTCGTTGATTTTGCTCATTCAATGCAGTTCTTTTTGCATCTTCTACTTGCACTGAGGAGCTAGGTTTTCTCTGACCTATCCTCCTTCTCTGCTAATTCAAGAGAGTACTTGAAAATCTGCTTTGAACATTTCCTGAAAGTTTTTGTCCTCAGCTCCTGCCCATTGTAGTATTGTTGCTTTGCTTCAGGCTGCCAAGCTGTACAAAAAAAAGCCCGCAAACCAAATCCTCCACCAAGAGCTGAACCCTCCAAATCTACCTTGCTTATCCTTGTGCTGCCAGCCACACTAGCTGCAGAGGGGATCCTCTGTGCTGAAACAAGCTTGTTTTCTCTTTCCCTCCCACACACCTCACCAAGAGAAAAAAAAAAAAAAAAAAGGAATACCCTGCTAAGAGCATGCACAGAAGACAAAGCAAAGGCATTCCTGTTGTCATCATCATGAGGAGGATAGGTAGCAAAAGGACCAGTAGTCATGAAGCAGCATGCAGGAAGGCAAAGGACTTGGGAGGAGGACAGGCTGGATTGCAAAGGAGGCATTCCACAAAAAGAGGAAGCGATGCAAGCGGGGAAGCACTTGCTTAAGAGGAGTGTAGTGAGGAAGGCAGTGTGATAGTGTACCTTGAGGCCAGAATCTGAGGGGAAAGGGCCTAGAGTGACATGCGCTAGCGTAAGTTGGGCTGGATGGTTGCATACTCGACTAGGTCTCCGCCAGCATGGATGGAGGTCCGAGGACTGGGTGACGAGGCCAGAGCGGACGTGTCCAGCTCTGCATAGTGGACATCACAGTCCTTGTTGCCAGAGTTCTGGAGAGAAGAGACCAGCAAGGCAGTAGGGACACAAGAGGGGAGGAAGGGGAGAGGTGAGGGGTGGGAAACGGGGGAGTGTGAACAGAGGATCCATGCCAAAGGCAGGGAGTGAGTGAATGAGATAGGAAAGGAGAAGAGGGAATGTGTGAAAGGAGAGGGAGAAAGAAGAAAAGGGTGAAAAAGGGGGAGGAAGAAGAAACAGTTAAAAAGAGAGAGGGTAGTAATGAACAATCAGTCAGGTTAAATCCCAAATCTAAGCACAGGTCCCAAGAGCATTGCTCCCCAAATCTACCAATATTCTGAGTGACTTGGCCCAGGCTAGCACGACCCACAGCAACAGCCCCATCTACTCCTTTTACTGAGGCTGCCTCTGGTAGTGTCCCTTTGGGATCAGCATTTTCATCTATCAGGGACTGTTTTGTGGGTTCAAAGTTTGTATAGTGCCAGTGCTTGGTTAACTTGAACTCAGGAACTTGAGGCTTCATTATAGCACTCTGGGGGTGAATGCAGGATTGCAGGCATGAGTGCAAATCACAGGAAAGGCTTGAATTTTAGGTGTTGGGAAGGAGCTACCTGGAGGGGGTGATTTCAAACCCATAGCTCCAAAGGCAGGGTGATACAGCAGTCAGACACATAACCATAGGGAGAACTCATTGCAGAATGCTACCTATTACAGATTTTCTGTGCCTGGGTTTCCTCCTGTAGCTAAACTGATTTTTTGATCCTAGGTGCTACCCCTGTACTCCTGGTCTTTGCTGGGGACTGTTTTCCAGCTTGGTAGGCTGTTCTGTCCCAAAGTGAGGGCTGTAATGTTCTTGCATGCTATATTTTTGTACAAGGCTTGACTGAACGCTGTTACTGCGGATTACTTATGCAGCATAATTCTGTCATTGTGATAATGTCTAATAGATGCTAAAAGCATTCTTCTTCGGGTGAAAATATTTATGGGTATTCCGTCTGCAAGTGGGCTTGTCAGCAGGAACTGCACAAATGGAATATTATCCAGTCTGTCTGATCACTTTTACCCAGATATCTCTGCTTTGCAAATAATAATGGCTGGAGAACCATGGAAGGTAGGAGGCCTGAACAATGATTCCTTGTTGCTCAGTGGGAAAACGAGTCACCAGAAGCAATAATGTGTTATTAGGACAGCTGTGGTGGCACTAGCAAAGATGTGAGTGAGTACCTTGCCTACATGCCCTGAACAGTTTCTGCAATAGTATTTTCTGAGCATTTCTGAGTTGGCACCTATGTGGTGGGTCTGGTAAGTCTCTCTTAGAGGAGAGACTTGTCTCTTCAAGATCAAAAGGTTTTTCTGTTTCTTCATCCCTTTTCCAAAATGGCCGTGTCACTTGGAAATTATGCAAAATGTGATTAATTTGAATTTTTTTCTTTTTTCTTTGTGACGGTCTTCAGCCATGAACCAGCTGTGACAGAGCCATTTTTGCAAGTTTATAACCCTGTAATGAGCTGTTCCAGTGCCTCTTGCTGGAAAGGGTTATTCAATGAGCAATTATCTCTGACTGCTGTTTTGTTCTGTGGCAGGGTTTAGCTCCCTGTTCTGTGTCCCTCAGTCATGAGGATGAGACGAGATAGGAACATGAATCTAGATGTTTCCAGTATCAAATCCCCCTGGGGTTACCCAGCCAGGATGGGCTTTGGACAACTATGACTTGAGGCCATCCTCTATCCTGCCTTCATTGATGACCAGATGGCAATGGCAAGTGCTCAGCGTGAAAGCTGTATATTGTGTTGCCTCTCTGCTTCCTAGCTGGACCTGGACTGAGCAGCTAGAGTCCTCAAAGAGAATTAGTAATAGCAGCACTAGCCTCAAACCTAAACCTATGCCCTGTAGGACTCTCTATCCCTAGACTTTGTACCTCAATGACCTTTATAGCCTCAGAGAATGATAGACCAAGCCTTTAAATTTTTTTTATACACTGTCAGTTTTGCACCTCTCCTGTCCAAAATAATGCTTCCTCCCACCAGAGGTATTCTCTTCATGGAGTTTCTCTATGCTCTGCTGCTTTTGGTCTTGCTACTGCACCCTGCTGCTTGTTTGGAACAAAATTTATTACAATATCAATAATGTGACTTGTATACAAGGTCTAGCACAGACACATGAAAACGCTCTGTGTAAATCATCAGCATCGGCACCTTGGTAATTGCCCTGTAAACTGAAAGGAATTATTTTGCTGTCTACAGTAATGAAATCTTCCCTTTCACCTGTGCAAATGGGTGTGGGTGACACATACACTAATCACATTTCTGCACCTACACACTCTTGTACCTTCACCTTTCTTGCTTATTCTCCCTCACACCCAAACACAAAGCATCTACATGACAAATAACTTATTCTTTACACTCAAACATGTGCACCCTCACTCAGACATGCATACTCTTTATTGCTGTGGTCTGAAACACGCACATACCTTCCCATCACATTCACTCCTGCTTAGATTTTCTCACATAAACCAAAAGTTTTGTTCCAAAAGAGCTCAAAGACAAATGCTGTAGACAACCCCGTCACCCAGGTTCACTCTTCTGAGCCTGAGAGTGCCTGCTGCTGTGGCTTTGCACATTTCTATGCTCTCAGTTTTATGTTCATGTTATCCTACCCACACTTTGCAACAAATAAGCATATATATTTATTTACAGCCTGACACAAACTGTAGTCCTGCTCCACTGCACAGGCATCTCATCCTGCAGACATACCCCAGCCTCTCCCCTTCTCCTGCCAGCACACATCTGCATACATACACATGTACACCTGCCTCATGCAGTTCTACTTTCCTCTTCCACTTGACTCTTTTCTCCTGGCATCTCTCCCTTGCTCTTTGTCATCTCTAATCACTTTCCCACTCCCTTTTTACTGCCGTGAAATTGTCAACCCCAGGCAGTGGCTTTTGTGCAGCCTTGTGATGAATTTAGTTTATCTTAAATTATGGGATTTCACACAATTCTTTTCAAGCTGAATGCTTCTACCCCATCTTCATGCACAATGGGTTTCCTTCAACTTTCATCTTTTTTACCACCCATTCCAAGTGAAGTATCCAGATGCAAGTGCAAGGAGAACAAGAATATCCTGCCTTTCCTCTCCGAAGGGTCCTAAAGCTATTTGCACAGCAGAGCTGCTGCATATAATCTCTCCTGGGGTGCAATTTGATAAACTGGAGTGGAATATATCAGAGAAAGGTCAGCAAAGACCCAATGAAATTGAAGGGAATGTGTTTCCTTCCTCATCCTGGCCCATCTCTCTAGCTAAGAACTATGTAGGTCTAGCTTTGCTTATTCATGTTAGAGCACAAAACTGGCACTTTTTAGCAGACAAAGGACAGCCTCCTTCACCTTGCTAGTCCTGCACTAGAATAGCCTGCTGCATGCTCCAAGCGTACTGTGATTTAGTGCAGAACAGGAGCAGGCCTTGTCTCTTTACTGTTGCAAGAAGCCTAGTGTGGTGTGTTTGTGTGATGGAGGAGGTCTGGTAGCCTTGATAGGGGCTGTCAGCCAAGCTAACCAGAGGATAGGTTCAATGAAGGGCTGTGCCAGACTGGGGCCAAGAGCAAGCACAGCTGTGGCAGCAGTGAGCAAGTCACCCGTACACCTCATCCCTATCATAAAGGGATTTTCTTCTTCGGATGCAGTCCATCAGCCCTTAGCTAAAATCTCTGGTAAGAAGAAGCAAGTGCCAAGCCTAGGACATGAAAATGCATCTTCTCAGAACAGAAATGAGGAGCAAACTCGGTTCCTATGGTTACCAAGCAGCTACCCAGCAGGCCTGATCTCACATCACTAACTCTGCCACTTAATTAACTGACTGCTCATTATTTCCCAAAATGAGCTCCCTCCATCCTCCTGCCTGCCTGAAATTCAGCTCTCAGATGCTCTCTGCAGAGCAGCCCGTCTGGTTCTAGCATCCTGTCTTTCATTTAAAACTGGCCCACCGCTCAGCAAGGTTTCAAAAGATCTGGAGACAAGCCCCGGGACTGAGAGAGGGTTCTGGAGAGAAGTTTTTCTGTGGGAACATCTGCATTTAGCTAGGATAAAGTAAATGGAATCACATCAGCGCAGCTCAATGCAGAGCTGTGTCTGAGCTTTTCCATTACTGATGCTTTGGGCATCTTTCTCCCTGAAGACTTGTGCTAGTTAAAGGTTGCTGGGCCATGTCCTCCTATTTCCTACACAGGATTACATGCTAAAGGGTCGTACCAGGATGAACTGGAGGCAAGGGAGTAATTAACTGTGTTCCTGAAATAGTACTAAGCCTGGTGTGATATTTATATTCTTTTCTCAAATGAATGGTGTACATTGCTGAGATACAGAGGAATTAGAGTAGCTCTCTGAACCACCTAATAGGGAGTAATAGGCAGGAAGATCTGCAGCATTTGCACTGGGGTTCTGTGCCTTCCATGTAGGATGGGAAGCAGTTGCAAGCTGTGGGGTGAGGGAGGGAAAGGGGTGGTCCAAGGCCTGGAGAGGGAAGGTTTTCAGGGCTTTATTTTTGCTCAGGGGGATGCCCTAATCCTACATGTGCTCTGATTGCTATGCCTTTGCCCTTAGATATCTAGCCTTTTTCTCAGCCAGCTTCAGTCTTTGAAAAACAACTTTTCCTGCCTAGCTGCTAACATCTCTCCCCGACCCTTAATCTCTCTCTGCTGCTGTTGACTTGCATTACCATCTCTCTATTTGAGGCTGATCAAATCCACACAAAACAAGGGATTTTAGAGAATTTGTCATCAACTGAGAGTCAAATGCTGGCACAATCTATGCTGCAGATAATTGCTCTATGAAGCGCTCTCTGCAGTGCATACTGCTCCTGGAGAGTTGCTGCTTTCAGCTGCAAACCCTAATGCGGGGGGTCACTTGCAGGAGGTGAAGAGTTACCAGATTAGATATCATGTGTAAGTAAAGATGAGACTACCACAGGCTCTGACTGTCCTCTGATGAAGAATTGGAATAAGCATTTTTTTTTTTTTAGTGAGGAAAGACCCATAAACCCACAGTTCTAGGACCTATGGAAATTGAGGACCAAAAGAGCAAGGGCTGAAGCAGGGTAAGTGGTACTTGAGTGGTACTGTTTGATGAAGAGTGTGGAGTCTGCCTTATCCCAGGAGAGGATGCTCCTGGGTTGAGAAGGTTGCTTGTCTGCTCCTGGTCAATAGTTGGCGTTGCTCCTTTTGTAGGGTGAGGAATGCATGTGAAAGGCAGCGAGGCTGGTAGGTAAGGGTGAGGTTAAGCAATGCTATTAGTACCCTGATCTCCTTACCAGTTTGTCAGAGTATGGAGAGGGGTCAGTGGCTGCCATGTCATAGTATGGAGTCTGCAGAGGGAGTTTTTGGATTTCCTCCTCGTGTTTCATGTTGTCTAAGTGAACGACCTGTATTAGAGGAGATAGAAAAGGGATGAGGAGAGCAAGCACCATTCTTCTGACGCAATTTGGGGCAACATCTGCTTCAAGTGACAACACCACAAGACATCACCATGAGGGATAGTGCATCTTAACTTCTTCCTTGCTCCTACCATATTATTTGCACCTTGTTTTCTGTTCCTTTCTCATACTTCTCAGCACAATGTTATCACTCATGATATTAAAAATTGTGGGGATGTTCAGAAAAACCCTCACACTGAAAGGGCCATCTGAACACCTCTTATTTCAGAATTCAACTTTCATGAAAGGAGCAAACAGGATTCAAATTGCAGCTTTGAATTAGCACCAGTCTTAGGGAATTCTTTGCAGGAAAGTCCTAGCTTGCTGCCCTTCAGGCTTAGGCCATGAGCTTTTTTGTGCTGACAAACTCTATACTTGTGGGCACTTTTGAGAAGCAGTTTTCCTTGCCAGAAGAAGAAGCTTGTAGCTTGACTGAGGGAGGCATACCTGGATATCTTCTGCTGTCAGGTGGCTTTTCACCTCCTGTTTCCTCTTGGGCGGAGGAGCAGGTTTGTGAGATGGAGGCAAGTCAGTTCTGTAGGTAAAGGTAAAAGAGGTGATTGCTGATTAGAGAGCAAGAGAAAGGGGTTTGCCTACTTTGGTGTGCCATGATAGACAGAATCATGCATACACCAAAATCAATTACAAGATGTAATGGTGTTTGTCACTCAACTGCTCATATAATCACACAGATTATTTTCAGTAACCCCCCTTGCCCTCCCTTTCACCCCAATTAGAATTGTTAATAGAAATAAATGCTCCCCTAGTGTTCTGTTTACAATACCAAGCAAATCTGCATGTCACATTGCAGACCCTGAGGGTGAAGTTGGGATACCAGTTTATGGGGCTCTTTTGGACTGGTTCCAAATCATTCCACTGGAGATGGCTCTTCTTATGGCTGTAGTGAACCAGAAGGCGTCTGTCAGTGATGGTTATCAATCAGCAAAGCAATGTCACACCCCGTATGTGTATCTGGAACAGGAGCTGATGCCACAGGCTTCCCACTAGGAGTCTGAATCTTCATCTTACACATGCTATTCCACACAGGGAGTCTTATCCCTGACCCTTAATCAGGAGATCAACTTTTGCCCCAAAGCTTAAGGATTGGCAGCCATTATAATCTCCAGCCTGGAGAATGTCTCTACATATTCTGCTTATAGGCACAGATGTGTCTAATCCTTTTACAAAACTTATTAAAACTGTGGTCTGCTAATTAGCTGACTCCCCCTCCTTTCTGTCTGTACAAACTTCACCAGATCTTCTGATAGAGCCGCTTTTCTTGACAGTCCAATGGATTCTAAGATGGGGCTTGAATTTATAGGTGAAAGGGAAATGTAAAATGGGATCCAAACCTTTGCAAAACATTGACTGTATGAGTCTAAAGAAAAGAAATGCAATTATCCTTCAGAAGTCTGTTCCTTCAGAGGAACAGACTCCACAACAGAGGCAGCACCTCTGTGTACTAGGGCATCATCATGTTTCTGTTTTCAGTTAAAGTGGCTCTTCCCTGTGCCTGCCTGGAGGACCACTGTGGGAAGTGAATGAGCCTCTATCCTAGGGCTGATGCTGTTGATGCGATTTTACCTTCTGGTGCTATTTTTGTGTGTGTGCACCATTTTTTTTTTCTGTTTTCCCCCGTGTTTCTTTTCTCCCTCCTGCTGCTATCCTCCAGTGTCTTCTCTCAAATGGGATTAAATGGAGCACAAAATGTGGCCAAGATGCAACAGCAATGAGGTGGGGGTTGGGGAGAATAAAAGGTACTTCTATCCTTTGGGCTTTCAGTGCTTTTCTTGCTGATGTGGGAGGAGAGTGGGTGCCCTTGAAAAGGCAGTGATGAGAGCGGGATGGGCTTTTTGAGGAAGAGGTCAGGATAAACCCTTCTCAAGAGGGTTGTGTTCATGTTGTGTGCGCTGAACTCCGTGCGGCCAAATTTCCTGCCTGGGATATGTGCTGTGCAGCATGAGGCAGAGTAAAGTAAGTATTGTCGAGCGAGCCCTTACGCATCACCTTTCTCTCTACTCTAGTACTATCAGAGTTCATGTTGTCAAGATGACAACATAGGTGAGAAACTGGCATGATGGTGGAAGTGAATCCTTTCTGGACTCTTTGGGATATATCAGAGCTGCTCCACTGTGACAGAATCTGATTCAATCTAATTCAGGGACCTGAAGCCATCTCTCTGTAAAGGATTAGGATCTTCTCCTGTTGTTGGAGGTGCGACTGGCCACTCAGCCTTGTGGCAGTTCCATCTATGTATGGCTTGAGATTGAGAGAGAAAACCAGGCCAGGGAAAACAGGCGGCGACCTGAGGGAATGGCTGGAAGCTCACAGAGGCCTGGCTTTCCCATTTAGGTCTGAGCTTAACCTTTTCCATTTGCTTATCCAGGCTAGTTGAACCAGGCAGGTGTGCTGGAAAAACTTGGTCTATTCTGCCCTCTCAGTGGGAACAAGAGGAGCTGCTTGGGGAAATGGTTAGTGGAACATCCGTCCTTCTGCACAACATCCAAGGATATGTTGCAGTGAAAGCAGAGTCTGGGCGAGTTCTTAAGTTTTTGCTAAAGGCTTGTGATAAGAGTTCAGAAATAAACAAGAGCAAGATGGAGAGCATCTCCATCATCCAAGGAAGGAAAGCAAGCCAGAGGCATGAGCCAGAGGATGGCAGAAAGGAGAAAAATAAAACAGGAGGAAAGAGAAGTTTTTTTTTTTTTCTCTTTGCCTGGATTTCAATCTGCTGTCCCATACAACAGCACCTGTACCAGCAGTGCCCATACTTTTTAAGAGCTTGGAGCTACTTACAAGTCATTGTCTGTTTCAGTGCGGTTCTTTTGTTGGCGCCTGTAGACAATAAATACTGTGATAGCCACACCGATGATGAGAGCTGCTGCAATGACACCTCCCACGATCCCAATAATGCCTCCTGGAGCGCCCTGAGGTAGTGGCTTATCTGCAACACACAGGCAAACACAGGAGAGAACTGGGGTTAGAGCACCAGACAATACAACAAATGCACAAAGGCCAGCAGAACCAGGGTCTCCAGGAGCAAACATGCCAGCCCTGCCTGAAACTTGGGTTTTCCTGTGTGTAGACAGCTCACTGACAGAGATGGTCATGCTGAAATGTTGTAGTCAGAGCTCAAGAGGGGAAAAAAAATCCTGGGACAAAATTGCACCCTATTGAAATATAGAGCTTTGATGCATAGCTTTTCTAAATTCTGCATTGATTCTGCAATATGCATTCTGCATTCTGCAATATGTAATTTATTGCAGTGGAGCAGAGGTGCATGCATCAGAGCCTGTCATTCCTAAACCTTAGAAAATAGAGGACCTGACTGTAGGATTTATGGATGAGGAGGGGTTACATTGTACCTTCCATTTCCTGCTTGCCCTGTGGCTGGAGAGCTTTCTGACTTGGGCCAGCTCCTCTGTGACTAACATGGACCTCATTCAAAGGAAACCTATCCCATGGGCTTGATGGGAAAGCACTTTGAAATGAATGATAAAAGGATTTAATTTGCTCTACCTTCCAACCTAATTAAACTTGAAAACTAGCTAATTGGTACTTTGTACTTACAGCTCTGGCAATGATGAAAGGAGGAGATAATTGGAATAGAGGAAGGAGGAGGAGGAGTAGAAGGGGGAAAGAAATCCACGGGAGAGGAGGGAGACAGGGATGAGGGGAAAAGGTGCTTTGTGAAACTTATGTCACACTTAATTCTTGTACTTTTCTCAATGTAATAGCTACTGGCCACTCTTGGAGACTAGATACTAGACTGTATCATCCTTACTTGGTAGTAAATATGGCCTTGATTATCTTAGTGGTAACTGGCATCTCCACTAAACAACTCATACCCAAGATGTTAAAATGATACCCATTTTACACATGTGCATGTATCTGAAATATATATATATACATGCATTTATATTTACCCATTTCAGCATACTTCTGGGGAGTACAAATCTGCGACTTAATTCCGCCCAACATCCGTGGATTCATCCCTTTCTTAGCTTGAGGGTTGGACTCTCTGTAAGGTTAAGTGCAAAGCACAATTGCAGAACTGACTGTGTTGAACCACTGCCAACAGACTATTCCCAGATCTTACCTTACAGCCAGACTTTTTCACCTTTCAGATTTGCTGCTGTCATCCACGAGTGAACTGAGGTGTAGAAACATTTCCCAGGGAAATCCCCTCTCTCTAGTCAGAAATAACAAATTGCACAGCAGAAGACTGGCATGTTTATTATATCAGTACTAAGCACTTGAACTCCTAACAGCGTGCTGTGGAGAGCAACCTGTGAAGAATTTGCCCTGGAAACTCTGTTGACAGTGATCTCCCATGCCTTTCCAGGAGGCTTCTATGCAAACTTGCTTTTCTCTTGCCTCACAACATGCCTCCATCAGCATGGAAGACTGCATGCCCAGTCTTCCTCTGTTCTTTAATTAAAAGCTCAGAGTTGAGTGTCTTCAAGCAGCAGGCTGTAGTCATCAGAACCTGAGCCCGCTCCCCACCTTCCTCATCACTGGCAGTCAATTTTCTCTCTCTCTCCTTCTCAGTAAGTCATAGTATTTTATAAATAGTATTTCTACCTTGAGACAGCTTACTTACAGCTATGCACAGGCAGACAGCTGACATGTTACAGTCTGATTTCTAGGACTGTGTTTGAGACCTTCCAGTCCCTTTGACTGCAGCATTTCCATGGTTTACCAGCCCCTAATATCTTTTTGGATGGCAGGTAGCAAGTGGAGAACATCTGCCTCCTGCTACTGCTGTAAATCAGTATGTGTATGTTGGCAGAGGGGGCAGAAGGAGAAAGAGGGGAAAGAATATAACAATAAAACTAATCTCTGGGAGCTTGGACAGGGCTATATGATAGCAGAAATGGGTCAGTAAGATTTAGAGGCAGCCATGAGTTTGCAAATGAGAGACCGGGAAATATAGGGTACCAGGAAAAGGCAGTAAGGTGATGAGGAGGGGATGAAGGACAACAGAGAAATGCAGATGTTCTGTGTTGTCTATAACTCAGTATATTTTTTTTTGTTCAATTCTTAAGACTATCTTATGAACTTGTTGGTTTGGTACCCAGCCTGGTGCTTTGGCCAGATCAGAGTATTGTGATGATGCAGAACTTTGACATATTGGCAAGTAGCAACCAAGGAGAAATCCTTATGGAAACAAGCCCTTCCACTATATGCGTAGCTCTTTCCCTGAAGACAGACTGAGCCATGCTGCTGCAGGTATTGGGTACATCATTGAAGGTGTCCAGCCAGATGTGGATGTGAAAATGATCAGTGATGAGAACTGAAAGGAAGAGGAAAGGACAGGAAGCGAGAAATGTATATGAGAGTTGAAAGTCTGGGAGTGCAAGAAAGGGCAGAAAACTGCTTACCCAAGTGCTCTGAGATGCTTTCTGTGTCTGCCTAGAGTGTTCTGAGTGACTGGAAGGCTCACCTGCAGTCTATTTTATTTCCCTCCGCTGCACATATTTTCTATTGAACAGGTAAAATGTGGTGCAACAACAGTGCTTTTCTGAAGAACACGGTGGCTGTTGTAAAAAATGCTGTACGTGAAAGAGGAGGGCATAAAGAAAGCTTCAGAACAACATGTTAAGAACTAGCAGATGAGATTTGGTTGCGTTGACAGAGCTTTGGGGCAGCCCTGGAAAGATGCTTGCAAGGCTTGTGAATCAGGATCAGAATAGACAGGGCAGCTCTGGGGTCTGCAGACTAGAGTGGGAAAAAGCTTTTCAAATTAAGAATGCAACCCCCCTTTGCTTTGTGTCAAATTTCAATAATTTAAAGTTCTCCAAAAAGTTTTTGTGAAGCAGCTGGCAGTGAGACAGGTACCAAGGAACCCAAAGGGGTTGAACAAACAACTCAGACTTAGCTGGATGTTTTAAGGGCTACTGGGAGCTCTAATTCCTTCTGGAAATTGAATTTATGGGAAGTGTTACAAATAAGAAGTAAAATACACCCTGCTCCCAGGTTCAATACAGTTTGGTTCATTACTTTGTTCTTCCACAGCTCTTCTAGAGATGGAAGCAGACACAGAAAAGGATGAAAAGCTGTTATCTCTCCATAAAGAGTCCCTGCCAAGCCACTGATGGTGAGTGTTTGTGTTTCCAAAAGTCTTTACCCAGTTATTCTATTTATGAGATGGGAAAGTAAGATATAAGTAATGCTATTCAATGGTAGAGTCAGAACGGGGAGAAAAAGGAGTCTAAAGACTCGCAGCTAGGCCATGGGGCCCTCAAATGTTGTTCTATACTCTACGAGTTAAATATCATTAGCTGAGGGAGAGCAGATGTGCTGCTGATTGTGGTGTGTGATCAAGGCTCTACTGAAGGTACATGAGGATGATGAGTTTTACCTGCTCAGTCAGAGCTGTCAGGACTGAAAAATGATAAAAAAGTCCTGCCCTTCATGAGCCAGGAGATTTAAAATAACTGGTCAAAGCACTCTGTGAGAGTAGGATTTCTAGTTAACCAGGTGGTGAGGCAAGGTGAAGAACATGCAACCAGAGCCGTGTGGCACTCTTGGCTACACTACCAATAAGATAAAAATCTTTCCATGCACCAGATCAATTAGAAAATTTTGTGAAGACAAACCCTGTAATTCCACAGCCCCAGTACAAAGTTAAATCACATTCAGCAATCCGGTGCTGTCAGTTGTTCACATCTCCCCACCAAAATGAAGAATGTCCACCAGGAAGAGTGAATCCAGAGATGTCTGGCATGACTGCTGTTCACAACTGAAGCACAGTTTCATAGCACAACCTGTGATGGCAAACACCATTTTCCAAACAGCCGCATCCATTTACGTTGATAGAGCCGTGGTTCAAATTTATTGCCTTGTCTGTACAAACAGCTATGGTAGCATTTCAAACCACCGTAGCAAATGGACGGAGCTGTCCACGCGCACTATGCCCATGGGGTGAAATAGTGCAGCTGCAGAGCTCAGCAGTAAATAATAACAGAGGAACAATGAAGGCTTTGGAGAATCAGCTCACAGGGGAAAGAGATGTTCCCAAAGGGAACTTGAAGCGAGGGAAAGATGAAGAAACTGGAAAGTTTTCAGAGAGGAGCATGCCAGAAAATAGGAAATGACTCAGATGCTCTTGGTATGGAGCGACTGTTTTGGAGAATTTTGTAAAAGGAAAGAAATGACAGCATCTATGGTACTTTCAGGAGTAAAGTCTCTTCTCTTAGAGCCAGTTGTGTGGCTGGGACATTTTCATCATGAAGGAGCCCAGCTGTACTTAGGATCAAGTCTTAAAAACTGGATCTGTTCCATTCCCTCTGAGGGTCTATGCCTGTGTAGGATTTTTTTATTATTATTATTTGTATGTAATGCTGGAGTCAACCAGGCAATTCTGCATTTGCTGCAGTGTATGCAAGGTTGGTATTCAGCCTGAGCAGGAGAGGAGGAGAGGGTCTGCTAAATGCAATCCTGCGCAGAGAACTGTGATGATAGGACAGAGATGCTCTTGGGATGGTTTCTTTCACACAAGAGAGCTGGATCCTCTGTCATCTTTTTACCCTTACTGCCCACCATGTATTCAGCTGCCTCATAGAAAAGCCCGAGCCCCACTTGTGCTGATGCACTAACCTCCATGCCCCAAGTAAATCTGCAGGTTGAAACAGTGCCTAGGACTGGTTCACTGCTATCCTCAGTCAGGTTGAGCTGGTTTGCTCAAAGGGACCTGCATGCTCTTCTCTTGTCTTTACCTCTTCTTATGTCAACCTCATCGCTCAATATTTCACAGANCTGGATCCTACTGTCATCTTTTTACCCTTGTATTCAGCTGCCTCACAGAAAAGCCCGAGCCCCACTTAATTGCTGATGCACTAACCTGCATGCCCCAAGTAAATCTGCAGGTTGAAACAGTGCCTAGGACTGGTTCACTGCTATCCTCAGTCAGGTTGAGCTGGTTTGCTCAAAGGGACCTGCATGCTCTTCTCTTGTCTTTACCTCTTCTTATGTCAACCTCATCGCTCAATATTTCACAGATAATCAGCATAGCAAAACACATCACCTCTGATAAACCATTTTCTCAGCAATCTGCCTGCATCTGTAAGCAATTGCAAAGTAGGATCCTTTTGCAATTTTCCTTTTTTTTTTTTTTTTTTATCCCTGTGCACCCCTCTCCCCAAACAAATACCATCTATTTTGTGGCTGGTTAGCCAAGGCAGTCAGCAGTGTGCTGCTTTGCTCACAGATATATTGGGAATCAATGAGAAAGAACTGGGAAATCATGATTCTTCTCATTTTTCATGCTGGCAGCTTGAAAGCTCTCTTAGCTGCCAGCCGTGCTAGAGTTAATGCTATCTTCATGTCAGTTGTATCCCAGTTCAGAGGCATGTACGACTTGTGTGTTAAGGCAGATTGCCCCATTAGAGTGCCAGCTCAAAATGAGCCTTTCTGTGACCTGGATCACCATCCTGATCCAGTGGAAGAGGTTAGAACTTTCTGGACTCTTTCTGCCTCCCTAAACCTTCAGGCAAGACAGTGAGATCAGATGATACATATTTATAATACAGCCCGCCTGACACATTCCAGGGAGCCTGAGACACGGCAAGTTCAGAGAGCTAAATTAAACAGAGTTGAAAAGCTTGGCAGAACAAATACACTTCCAGTTTGGTTTTAAAGACGAGAGGAGAATTGCCTAATTTGAGAGATATTTCAATAGCATACCCACCCCAAGGCTTACAGGCACAAAGTGGTCGAGAGACTCATAACACATTGTGTTTGCAAAGGGTTAATGAAATGCTATTCCTAGGAGAACCACCAGTGTAAGCTGGTAGAGCTGATGGTCCAAAGGACAGGATAAACAGCGAAACTTGAAAGTCACTGGAGATTTTAAAGAGGTCTTAGGTCTGGAGGGGGAGAGATGGCATAGATTTCTTTGGGGACAGTTCTCCACACTGTGTATTTCAAGTATATCCCTTGTAGGAAGAGCCAAATATCCAGAGGTTAAAAGAGAGTAAGAAGGGATGCCTGGAAAACTAGCAAGGGGCTTGGTCTTTTCCATTGATTTCCAGGTGCTCCCTGCACACTGCTGTGGCACTGGACTGTTAACGTGTGAGGCTCAAGTGTCATCCTGCTCCCTCAGCAGTTGTGTTTCCTTCATCTGGTCTGAATGGCAGCTTCCAAAGTAAGGAGGAAGATGGGGAGGATGATACCCAGGTCCCCTTCCCTAGTAAACATTGCTTGGACCTACTCCAGCTAAGCTCTTCACCCCAGTGCTGATGGAAGTGGCCATGCTGCGAACAAGTGCTTGTGAAAGCATTTCTCATTGAGGAGAATCAGATCCTGTGACAGCACAAATCGATGCTCTGTGGTCAATTTGCAGTTGGCAGCCCCACTTAACCCCTGCAGTACCCAGAACCAGCTCTGTGACTGGTTGTTCATTGAGTGACCCACAGTGGGAGAAAAAGGTGATATTAGACCTTAGACCCATGGGCAGAAGGGGAACAGTTTGATTACTGAGGGTGGCTATCAGGGATTTCTGAGCAAGAGTAGTTTCTGATCTCAACTGGGTGACAAAGGTAGGGTGTTAGCAGAGTGGATCCAGCAGCTTTTCCCAGCTCTATTAATATTCTTGCTGCAAGAAAAGGGTGCTTCTGATTTCAAATTAGCTGGAGATACAGCCAGGAAGGCAGAGGTTAAACACCAGAGTGAAGTCAGAGCTGCTGTTCTGCCTTTGTGCCCTAATATAAGTCAGGAGGAATTTTAAAAGCCATTGCAGCCTGTTCAGCCTGGGTGTTTGTTGATGTAACTCTCCTTTATGCAACTAGCTGCCGCATGGGTGCCAAGCCATCATTCCGAGCATGACTTTGCTGTTGCGCTGAGTTGCAGCCTTGTGCCCTTGGAAATCCTCCCCTATTGCCGCACTTGCAGCTAACTCATCCCAGGAACCAGCATGACCAAGGCCAGTTAGACAAGCTAATGCTCCTGACTTCTGTCTAGGTTGTCCTTTCTCTTCCTCCCACAAGCAGGAAGGCCTCATGATTCCCACACCCCTTTGAGTGACCTGATATGTCTGCTCTCCAATTATTCTCTGTTAAAACCCAGACTACTGGGTATACCCTGGGTCCAGAAACCCCTGGGGCATGGGTTTTCCCACTGTCTAGGTACTAATCATAGCATCCCTTTAAGATCATGCCCATTTTGCTTTCCTCTACAATTTTTACTAGCCCAATTGACACTTAAAGACTTTACAAACCACTCGTCTGTCTCTGATGAGGTTTTGGGAGAGCCTGGCCACATGCCATGAGGATCCAGCCCTTCACAGGGTGTCTGCTTTGAAGAGCAAACCAAAATGGCACATGGATGTACTTGATATTNAGTGTCTGCTGTGAAGAACAAACCCAACTGAAAATGGCACATGGATGTACTTGATATTGGTGGAGATCTGCACACTTTCCAGCAAGGACAATTGCTTTCCCCAGGACTGGGGGCAGCTCAGTTCTGCCCACTAATGACCAGCTTGCTCCCCTGAATGCAAAGCAGAGGAGCCATTTCTGGTTAAGTAGCTGCTGGCTGAAAAGGCATCAGCATGTCTGGAATGCAGCTTTAACCCCTAGTGACCTCTGCTTGCAACTCCTCCTGGAGTCTCCCCCAGTTTCATCTAATAGATCTGACGTTAGGTTAATAGCAGTAGCAACAAGGTGTTAACCCCATGAGGTCCAGCAGAAACAAGGCCTGAGTCCCCATGTTTCCATCTTGCCATTGCATTCATCAGCTCTAGCAGAGAGGGTAACAGAGATTGTTCCTGTTGGCTCTAACCTGTCTATCCAAATCCAGCACTTGCCTCACCCTGCCCTCTCCCAGCTCTTCTGGACCAACTCCACAGGCCTCAGGCATTCCTGACTTCACAGAATGAGGGGCTTTATAGCCCAGTGCAGTAACATGGAGATGGTCTGTGACTATTTGGGGGAGAAAATGGCCCCTGGATTTATTTTGCATTTCCTCTGCCTCCCAGTCCTTAATTTTAGTTCTACTTCATTTCCTTGCAGCTCAGCTGATGATAATGAACTATCAAATCCCTTTGGTAATTTATTTCTTCTGCTGTAAAGTTTCGAAGAGGTGATGACACTTGAAATTGCCTCTCCTGGAGGAATGAAGGGGCCAGATCGTGATGCCCATTACACCAGGGGCTGTCTGGAGCTTGGTAGCCTGCTCCAGCTGGCTAGAGCAGAGCCTGGCCCTTAATCCATGTTTAGTCAGAGATACAGGCTGTCTGTCTTGACAAGTCCATTAAGGTCGTACTATTACAAGCAGCCACCAAATGAATTCTGTCAGATATAAGGTGCAAGGATTGCAGCTCATACCCTTATCATTTGTGTTAATAGAGCTAATTTGCTCAAAAATCTTCAGCAGCACTCATGCGAATATCTCAGTCTCTGCTTTGCTGTGTGCTATGGGCACCTAGGGCATGCAGGCACGGAGAGAAGGAAGGGCTCTGCTACTCTATTCTGTGACTAAAAGCACATGGACATTGCAGCAAATAGAAGTGTGGACTAGGCTGCAGTGCTGTTTATCTTCCCTGGTGCCCCACAGCCTCCTGTGCCTCAGGACTGTGTGTGACTAGTAGGTAACTGCAGCAGCAAGGGACTGCTGTACCGAGCCGGCTCCCTGCCCTGCACACCATCCCTCTGTGCAACCCCTGCTTCTTCGCAGCAGCTTCCTCCAGACCCCCGAGATCCGCAGAAATCCGGACAAAAGAATGACGCTGCAGCCTCCCAGTGCGCCGAGGTTGCTGCCAGCCATTCTGTCGTAACGTGCTGTATCTCTGTACCCTGAGGAGCTGGCTGGAGGTTGACATTAAACATGCATCTTCACAGGGAATCCAGGCTGAGTTCCTTGCAGGAAGGCAGATGGAAGCTGTTTGATATTCAGGTGGCCCTGATCTGGATAGCAACGGTGCTGCTTCCCCTCCCGCTCTTCGCCTTGACCTTTGCTAGGAATGACAGATTTTTTTTTTAAATGATATTCCTCTCTAAATAAGGAATTGGCTTTATAAGATAAGACATTCTGACAGTGCCATTTTTATAATCAGTATAGCAACTTTGTTTTACAAGTACTTCATTCAGTGACTGAGTAGCGATTTGATATGAGCACAAGTTCTCTTTACTTACCCCCACTATAGACCCGATGGAAAAGCTGGAAAGAACGATGAATCGGTATGAAAGAGAAGGTGTGAAGGACAGGTGATTGATAATAGAGTAAGATAGCCTAAAGAGTACAAGAGGAATAAGCAAAATATTTGCAATGCTGTATAGCCTCTTTACCACGTGGAAATGGTCAAGAGGGCAGTAATAATTCAGAAAAGGCAAAGGGCTTTAGCTGATCTGTCTCTGGAAAGCAGTAGAAATTTGTTTTTTTCTGGGGTGACAAGATGATTTCCAGGAGTTTGGGGGTGGCAAAACTGCGGAGTTTGCTGAGCACCATCTATTTGGATAGTCTACAGCAAATGTATAGGTCTAAAGACTACGCTATGGAGACTTTTAACTCTCTACGGTTAGTTTATTATCTCTTGAAGTAATAGGTGGAATTCTAGAAGACTGGACACAGAGAATGATCTGAAAACCTGTAGGCTGCTTTATTGAAAAAAACTAACACAACAACTAGTTAATAAAGAACTGAATATTAGAGTTGGGAGCAGAATATATAGTCTTGGTGCCTACTTTAGTTGGAACTCCCAAAGCAGATCTGAGTCCCAAGAGCACGCTGTAACCAACAGATAAGCCTTTCCCATCACTTAATCTCACCCTAGTTCCCCACTGTATGTGTCAACCTTTTGGGCCCAGCAGTCAGCTGAGAGAGCAGAGTTTGCAGATGGTGAGGAAGGAGTATCCCGAGGAGGGGAGAGAAGCCCTGGCACCTCCGTGGAGCTTGCAGGACTGCCCTGTGCATCCTCTCCATAGCACTGAGAGCTGCCAGAGCCCTTCCTCTGGGCTCTGCTCTTCCTCATCTTCAGCTCCCTCCCTACTGTTGCTCAGGTAACACTTTCAAAGCAGATGCTCCAAGCAAACTTTTCGGTCAGTTATAATTGGGAAACTTCGCATGAAGCTATAAAACATCAGTTAATATGCTGGAACTATCTAGTTAAATGCCAATTATAAAAGCTCATAAGCTCCTCAACTCAAATATATTAATAACATAATTAAACATTTATTGCTTATGTAAATTATAAGTTAAGTTAATCGGACATCAACGAAACCCCAGGAAGTGACCATTTAAGTAACTAATTTCTATTTAATTATGATTGCCTCCTATTACAAAAGCCCTCATGCCGTTAGATCTGGACTGCTCTGCAGTGTTTATTCGAGCCACTCAGATTCTGTGTTCCCACTCAGGTATCCATTCACAATCCCAGACAGCTGCAGCATTCATAGGGGCAGTTGTGGACCTTGCACAGCTGGCAGCAGCTGGCTTGGGTGCCCTTCCTGCCTGTTGCTCCTTCTCCCACCTCCTCTTTGGCTGAGCTGTGCAGCCAGAGTAAAGTCTCCTCCGGTCCCGGTGGATTCACAGTGGGTAGAGAAAGGGAGATTCAAAGATCTCTTTCTGTTGGGGATAGAGAGCGAGAGAATGTTTGTGAATATCCCATAGGGAGAACTGTGCTTTGATGAGCAAGATTTGGATTTAGTTCTCTCGAGCCAGTCACCTAGCATCGATACTGGTTTCCTGCATGCTTTTGCTCCAGTCATTTCACTTCTCTGTGTCACCACCAAAGGAAGGGCACTCTTTAGCACCACAGAGAAATTGTGGACATCAGAGGATGAGTGTTTCACGATGGGATGAGCTTCCTGGGTGTATGAAACTGTGTGCCAGCAGAAAAGTACTGTTCATTATTATTGCAAAGAGGTAACTGGAAGGGCTTGGATCTACAGCAGAGTGAGATGAGGCCTGGAGATGGGAAATGAAGTGCTTCATTCCTCAAGGGACGGAGACATTTCCCCTGGCGAGCAGAGTCTATGAGACCAGGGCCATACGGATGGATTCCCTCCCGCCAAGCGACAGGCAATCAGTTAAGGCTGACAGGTGTGAAGTTGGCAATTTTCTTTTCAAAACTGTGAGATAAACAGGCTGGCAGGAGTTTAAAAGGAACAGAGAGATAGGGAAGAAATGGAAACATCCAGGCACTTCTTTCCATAGGGCGAGTGGTGGTTTGCAGGCAGATGGATGGAGGAAAGGGGTTCACTCTTCATATCCCCAAATGTACCAGACACTTGAGCACTAGGCTAGAAGAGAGCTTGACAATCAATCACGCATCAAATAAAGAGAAATTCCTTCTTCCAAAGGGCACTTCCTCTGATCTTGTGGAATTTAGCTAGCACTGAATTGCTCTTCCAGACCCCCTCAGCAAGCTATAGGAAAGTATTTTCTGCAAAGGAGCAGAAAGAATATTTAGTGTCTGTTCCGCACCCAAGCAATTTTCATCCCCAAATCCCCCACAGTTCAGTCAAAAGCTTGCATGTTTTCTTTGGGGATTTGATCCAGCAATTGTGAAATCTATGGAGAAGGAGTTGTCCCTAACACACCTTGGACTGGGCTCTGTCAGGTTTGAGGCCAGAACATTAATCTCAACCCCTCAAGCTATGCAAGCAACTCCAATGGCTGGTAGCAATAATAAATTATTACCTTATGATAACTCATCCCTAAAGGGTAATATAACATATTTTAAGTTATATTTAAAAGACCTGCACATTTATTATGCTGTGCATGCTTCTGCATAGCCATGTCTGACTGTCTGATTGCTGCTTGCCAATATGTAAAATTTTAGGAGTGGAACATACATGTTTTTTTATTTCTTTTCTCTCTTTTCTTTTTTTTTTT